>OW240912.1:223063834-223101887 GCA_933207985.1 Pelobates cultripes | reverse complement strand
CTACTTTACATTGTAGCAGAGTGTAATTTCTTCAGTGCTGTCACATGAAAAGATATAATAAAATATTTACAAAGCTGTGAGGGGTGTACTCACTTTTGTGAGATACTGTAAATACTTTATATGGCTACTTTTTCCCTTTTCTTTGCTTTTATCTGTACTTACCTTACTTATGCTCTCATTTTCAGTTTTTTCTATGTGCTTTCCATCTATAGGCTTATATATATATGTGTGTGTGTGTGTATGTATATATATATATATACACACACACACACACGTATGCCCCCTACTTTTTCTTCTTTATAGGATGTTTTTTGTGTTTCATATAGCAGCATTGTATAGTGTCTCTTGTAAAGTCTCTAACCCTAACCACATATAATTCTTGACAACATGGAGATTTAGTATAAGGCAAAGGAAAGGGTCTTTTTAAGAACACTGACCTCTAGTGGCTGTCTGAGTTACTGCCACTGGCAGTAGTGTAAATACATATTTTATTTTGAAAAGGCAGTATTTACATTAAATATCATGCAGTGACAGACTATACATTAAACTGTAGTTGTTCTGGCGACCATAGTGTCACTTTAACCCCTTAAGGACACATGACATGTGTGACATGTCATGATTCCCTTTTATTCCAGAAGTTTGGTCCTTACGGGGTTAAATTCACACCTAATCCTAAATCCCACTCTAATCCTAACACACCATTAATGCTAATCCTACTAAACACCACTAACCAAAGTTTTACTTTACAACTCATGCTGCATCCCTTCCCTGTCAGACACCCAAAGTTACCTTCCCCATCACCAGAATTTATTTTTTGTTAACCACCATTGTATTCCCTGTCAACCAGGGCTTAAGGCAAATAGGAAACTGAGAAAAGTGCATTTGCATAACTAAACAGTAAATATTACAGACAGAATAATAAACATTTGATATTATGATTGTGAATTCCTTTTAGATCACCAGTGGCGGAGTGATACGGGGAGCAGGAAAACAAATGATTGGTGCTGTTGTGAACATACTTGGGTTTTACCTCATTGGTTTACCAATTGGAATATCCTTGATGTTTGCTGTGAAACTTGGTGTAATGGGTAAATAGCACAACCTCTGCATAACACTTGATAAGGTCTAGATTAGCTATATTACCATCTCAATAAGAAATTGTAAATTTCCATCAATAATTTATCAGTACCTAAGAAGATAGAACTGAAAATACAAATGTTTGTATATATATAGTCATTCTAAGTGTATTTTGATATGGATATATATTAGATTATGACCTAACATAAATATCTAATTAATAACAGCCCAGCAGAAATACCAGAGAATTGTAGATTATGCTAACGTAGTGTATCTATAATCTTAATTTTAATAATGACAGGACGCGAGTATTTTGCATAAATTTCTTTACTTTATGCCTCCAGCAGCACAAGTCAATCAAACTAAATCAGTAACAGGTGTCACATCCATATATAAAGCCCTAACAGACACATGACTTCCTCTCTCTTTGATGCGAAAAAAGTCTAATACAATGTCAGGGAATTCAAACAAAGTCCTTAATAACATGTAGAACACAAACTTGATCCGAAATGTGATGTATTCCATCTTGTCCAATGCCGAATCCACCAATGATGATCATACTGCAAAGAACAGAAACATGTAAAAGGTGACGGAAACAAACTGTTCTCCACATTAAATCCAATACCATATGTATATCTATCTATATCATTTTATCATATTGAAATGCATCGTATAAACATCTAACATCCTGTAACCATTAAACAAGGATTTAACGTACATCAAACGCATCCCATGAATATTCGGAATTAGATATGAATTATCAATATACTGTGAAAATGGAAAAAACTGTGAAAACCCAAACTTCCCAGAGAAGAGGGAGGGAAACAAGGAAGGAAAATATTCGCCTCCTGTCATTATTAAAATAAAGATTATAGGTACACTACGTTAGCATAATCTTCAATTTTATCACGACAGGAGGCTTCATATTTTGCATTTTTAACACTGTGGTATGAATGAGAAGGATGTGTGTGTGGTTTGACGGAAATAAAATATACGGAGGGTATCTTCCCATGTCCAATCTGCCACATGTAAAATATTCCAATAGAAAGGCCCCCGCCGTGAAGGCCCGAGAAGCGGCCGTGCCTCGTACCGAATGTGCACCAAAACACGTCTCCACCCCCGCTAGCGATAACAACCATTGAACCCATTTAGACAGAGTGGTCATGTTAATTGGCTTGTAGGGTTTGGTATAAGAGACTAGAAGTTGCTCTGAATGTGACTATCTAAGGGGTGTTGTGATCTCCATGTAACGAAGTAACGCTTTACCACGCTAAAACAGGGAACCGACGGAAAAAAAAGGTTCATGATACGGACGCGGAGTCCGTTTAGTTCTACAAGACACCGTAAAAATCATTCCTTCCGGTGATACCGAAAAACCATCCACTTCAAACGCCCGGACGTCTGATGCCCAATGAAAAAACACTAGACCTAAAGTAACGTGGCTTTGGCTGACAGCTGACGGAGAGATAGCTCTGTGTTATCTGGCCAGTCCCGAAGAAACAAATCTACATCCCACAAACGGTTATACTTTGGTGCAGGGGGTCTGGACAGTTTGATACCCCGTCGAAAGAGGCAAATCAAAAGGATCCTGACCGACCGGAGTGCTGTGAATTGGAATGTGCGCCGTGGAAATTGCGGAACGTATCACATTCATGGAATGGTACGATCGGTCAGTAACGAAAAGCTGTGATAAAAAAATCAGCACCAAGGAGATAGGGGCAGTAAAGGGATCGCAGTCCCTTCCCATACACCAGTGACTCCAGGTGTTCCATGCGGATATGTAACTTTGTCGAGTACTTGGTGCCCATGAGTCCCATAATAGGTCTCTAGTTGGTTGCGATAGTCCCTCAACATTCCAGGCTCCCCTCAAAGACTCCAAGTCCCCAACTCAAGACGCTCCTGCATTATCAATGAATGAGGTTCTCCTTTCGGGTCTGTCAGAAAGAAGGGTAACACTGGAAGGAGCAGAGGGTGATCCTGAGTCAGAGCCAACAATTCTTGGAACCACACTTGACTCCTCCATAGCGGTGTGATGAGTACCATCCATGCCTTCGCTTCTCTTATCCGAAGGTCATATGTGTGTCTGGAGCTCAGGTAGAGAGCTTTCAGCTGCTGCATGGCCTGGTAGTGAAGCGGCCCTGGGGAAATCGCTTGGATGGAGGATGAGAGTAGACAGACAATCCTTTGTAGTAGGCAAAAGGGTATGGTGCCTTTCTGGAGTACACATAGAATTTCCTTCCGAACCGCCACTATCTTTGATGTGGGAAGGCCTAATACACATGAGGTGGAATCTATTTCGAAGCAGAGGAACTGAATCACTCGGAATGGGGATCGAGCCAACTTCTCTCTGTCCACTATGAACCCCAAAAATTCCCGAAACTGTATTATAAATCTCGTCTGTGACTGCAGTATGGAATTGGATTCGCAAAAAATCAGCAAGTCATCTAGGTATATGAGACAGCGGATACCCCTTGCTCTCAGTCATGCAGTGACCGGCTTCAGAAGCTTTGTGAAACACCATGGCCCAAGCTGAGGCCGAACGGTAGACACGTGAACTGGCAAGGTCGATCCTGCCAAGTGAAGCGAAGGAAGGAGCGACTTATGTGCGCCATGGGAACCGATAGGTAAGCGTCCTTCAAATCCAACCGTGTGAACCAGTCGTTTTCGAGGAGTAGATCCCGTAAGAGATGGATACCTTTCATCTTGAAGTGCCGGAATGCCACGACTCCATTGAGTTGGCGTAGGTTGATGACTGGACGATAGTCTCCCGTCTTCTTTCTTACTAAAATTTTTTTGCTGAAATAGCCCTGATCATCTGGAGCGAACTCCACTGTTCCTTTGGCAAACAGGGCTTGAATCTCCTTGTCTATGATTAACATGTGGGCTTTCGCTGCCCGTAGTGGGGTTGGTCGTACGAGTGCTGGAGTACTGGTTGTAACGGCTACCCAGATAGTAAGAGGGTATCAGCCATTGGAGACGTCCTTATCTTCCCGGCAAGTCGCTGTATAGTAGTGGAGTTGCTTATTCCCATCCACTGGATCCAAGGCAGGAGTCAGGTAGAGCTCTTAAAAGAGCTAAGTGATTATGCTGCATATTCCCTTTCAATAACGAGATAAGGCTACGTTTTGAAGGGTCAAGAAGAACTGGCTTTTAATGGCAGTTACTCTCCTTTTATGTGATTCTGCCCATGCAAAGGAGACACCCACATAAATAACAAAACAACCAATAAAACATAAGGTACATCCCACACATCTCTTCCCCTCAGATAAGCTTGTAACCCAATTATCAAAGACACATTTTTCCCCAAGTTTTGGATGTACCCCGAATACCTGGGGTACATGCATGCCCTATTATGGGGGACCAACATATTAAAAAATCAGCTCATTCGGTTCAGTGGTTCGGGAGATATGGAGCTTTAATGTTTTGATCGACCGCACCGGCAAAGTGGCTGAAAATAGTTCCATGAGTTTTGGCCTTGCGGTCGGTCTTTGTTCGTGCATAAAAAGTCCTGAAAGGCTTGCCATCTGTGCATAACTCGACGTTCACCAGAATCCCCATATGCAGCTAAGTCTTTCTACCGAACGCAGGTTGTTCGGTAGTTTTGGCACGATTTCCCGGTGCTATAGAGTTCTCAGCGGTGTTCGCCTACTCGAGTGTCCGATTTTAGTTCAAGACACTCGACGGCAAAACACCACTGTTCGGGAGTTAAGATGGCTGCGAACACGTGGAAAAGTCCCGAAATGGCAGCCACCCAGGCACTTCACAAAGCGTTCATGGGTTTCCTATGCAGACTGTATTCGCGGATCATGGAGGTAAATTACCCATAATTAGGAAGCAGGGTGGTCCGTGGTTTGGTAGTTTGCATTCGTATGATGAATGCTTTAAACGTCCCGAACTGTTGTATAGCAAAATCCCCATAAAAGCAGGTAAGGCTCTTCAATTTGTTACACTGGTGAACTCCTTTATCGTTTTGGAGGACCCAGGCGTCCGTGGAGATGGCTTCCCAGTTCTGTGGAAAGAGAGGCAACCTGCCTGCGGTTATATCTGACTGACAAAGTAGTGGGAGAGGGATGCTCACCTGAATTGAATCGTCCATAACCTCTGCCTCTAACGCCCCTTGCGTGAAAGTATCCCATTGTGAAGGTGGCTCTTGCAGATGGGAAGAAGGGTTGAGGTGTGGGTTGATGTCTGGAGCTCGAGGACCAGAAGCGGCTGGTGGCCTGACAACTCTGCCGACCAGCCCCGCCATGCCTTGTTCAGGGTGGTATATAGGCCCACGTGTTTCTTGAGCTCTGCGAAAAATGGTTCTCCACACCATAGCCCATCCGCCTGAGGGCCTAGCTCTTTCGTCCCTAACTCCAATAGTTTGGAATCCATCTTTAATAGGGCTGCTTTGTGCCATTCCGTGCACATGGCTGCATTTGCATTCCCCAGCATACATTTTGCACCCATTCCCTCACATCATGAGAGGTGAGTCTTGGCTGAGGGCCAAAATATAGAATTTTTGCCAGGGGACCGATCATGTCTAGAATTTTATGATGAACTGTGTTAAGCCCTTTTTCTACACCCTTACATGGATCCTGGCCGGAGCGGGACATAAATACCATCACCATGGTATCGAACTCCAGGGTGAGAACTATCTTGTTCGGTAATAGAGGGCGTGGGCATTCCGCCCTGAGCTTATCTCGAACTTCCTTTTCCATAGGCTTCCTGAGCCAGAAGTGGACAAAGTGTGCCAGGTGATCCAGTAAACCCCATTCGGATGATGTTGGATGTTGTATGGTGGGTGGGTGGAAATGAGAGTGTCCAGTGTGTCAAAGAAGACATCGACCTCACACGAATAGTTATTCGCCTCTTGAAGGCCTTTCTTGCTAGGGTTGGTCCTGCCACTCTTTCTCTTTAGATGGAGACTCGTCTGCTCTCCATTCTTCCATGATCTCCAGAGAAGGGGGTGGGATGGAGTCCTCGTCCCCTGATGATGGAGCCTGAGATGGTTAATGGTCAGGACGTTCCGAGTGACGGCTCTGCTTAAGCGGGGCCTTCCCTTTCCACTTCGGGAAGCCGCGGTGGAGCCCTTCCAATGACATTTAGATGATAAGGTGTCCGACCTAACGTTGTCGGTATCTCTAGCTTCCATTGGTGGTGGGGCCGTCGCACCCGCCCTGTCAGATGGGTTGTTTGCCAGCATTTTGGTGAGAGCTTTTTCCACCGAAGCTGCCATGGCACCATTAATCCTCAACTTAAAATTGGTCTGGGACATTGAGGGGAGTCTGATATGTTGGGTCACAATACTTCAGTCTGTGGGGGACAGAACAGTACAGTAGTACACTTATTGCCACTCAGTGGACCTCCACTTATAACTGGGAGTCACCCAGAATTTCAGTCAATCAGTACCACTTAGTAAAATCTGAGGAGTGGTCTGAGGAGGGGGTCACCCTCAATAAGACCAGGATGAGCGGTTTGCATGTAGCCCGTGTATGGGAGGCGTGGTAGCCTCAATATGTATAATCCAAAGGGGTCACCCTTATATGGTAAAGTATTGTGGAGTTTTGGCAGCACTGTGAGCTCTCCTTCCCGGCTCAGGGAAGGGGCGTATGGATCACCCCAGTTGTAGCATAAAGGTGCCAAAATACATGCATCAAGTGCGCCTTGGTCTGTGCATACAGTGACAGAGCGTACTCAGTAGGTAGAAGTCCTTGAAAGGGTGCAGGGGGATCAACTCTTCGGAGTAAGTAGCACCAGAGTAAGATTCGCTTGGGGGTCACCCAGCATTGGGGATCACCCCTGTATATGTATGTCACTTAGGACAGGTGCCAGACTCGCTTGGGGGTCACACAGCATAGGGGGGTCACCCCTGTATAAGTATGTCACTCGGACAGGTGTCAAACTCGCTTGAGATTCACCCAGCGTAGGGGGTCACCCCTGTTAAATATTCAAATATGTGCATCCACAACTGGATCCTGATTAATGTATCCCTATCGGGGGGATTATATCCTTGTAGATGGAAATTCTAGTGGTATTAGGAGGGCTGGACACTAGTTAACAGCTTCTAATCCACAATCCTGAAGACAGACTGAGTATGAGTACTACTATGTGCACACATTAGGTTAGCATTTTGCTAACATTCATGCACAGAAGCTGTGTAGAGAAATATGTGCCCAGTGGAGATTTTACAGTAGGTATACATGGAGAGCTGCATAGAGAACAATGCCAGTTGTGGGAATCACGATCTGGAGAAACAAAATGGCCGACATTCACGCACAAATGTGCCGTGCGGTATGGCAAAATGTCCCCCCCCGCTTCCCCTACCCCCAGTACTCTTGTCTGAAGTCCCAGAACTGGCAAAATGCCACGATCCGCATGAGTTTAGTGATAGGGAGGGAAACAAGGACCAGCAGACATAACATACAAAAGTTATTAATAGTATCATATGGAGGGTAGAGCAGGGAGAGGGAACAAGGGATGAATGTAATAAATGTTTAACCAAAGTGACAATTGCAATATCAATAAAAACAGTTTGGATCAAAACTGAATGTCAAGCAATAAATGTTTAACTAAAGTGACCATTGCAATATCAATAAAAACAGCAGGAGCAAAGTACTCTGAACTGTGCCTTGGCTGGAGCAGCAAAGAAAGAGGAAGTCATGTGTCTGCCAGGGCTTTATATATGGATGTGATACCTGTTACTGATTGGTTTAAAGTTTATTGATTGACTTGTGCTGCTGGAGGCATAAAGTAAAGAAAATTATGCAAAATATGAAGCCTCCTGTCATGTGATAAAATGTAATTTGCAAGTAGTGATGTCGCGAACATAAAATTTTCGGTTCGCGAACGGCGAATGCGAACTTCCGCAAATGTTCGCGAACGGGCGAACCGGGCGAACCTCCATAGCCTTCAATAGGCAGGCGAATTTTAAAACCCACAGGGACTGTTTCTGGCCACAATAGTGATGGAAAAGTTGTTTCAAGGGGACTAACACCTGGACTGTGGCATGCCGGAGGGGGATCCATGGCAAAACATCCATGGAAAATTACATAGTTGATGCAGAGACTGGTTTTAATCCATAAAGGGCATAAATCACCTAACATTCCTAAATTGTTTGGAATAACGTGCTTTAAAACATCAGGTATGATGTTGTATCGATCAGGTAGTGTAAGGGTTACGCCCGCTTCACAGTGACAGACCAAACTCCCCGCAAACAACGCACCGCAAACAGTCCATTTGCACAACCGCAAACATTTGCACAAGGTTGGATACCAAGCCAGCCATGTCCCGTTCCTTGTCCTCACTGATGTCATTGAAGGTCTCTTCCTCCACCCAGCCACGTACAACACCAAGGGTCCCCCTGGGACGCCTGCTGTGTTTAGTCTTCCACCTCCTCAAAACCACCTTCCTCCTCTGACTCCTCTTCTTCAGACTCCTCTCTCTGCGTTGCCTCTCTCTGCATTATTATAAGGTGTGTTACGTAGTACTATTCCTATCAGTTTAATCCCTGTTACGTCCCCTATCAGGGGACGTGTATATGGCATCGATTTTAGGAACCAGGAGATGGAAAAAGATGCTTGATCGGTCCTCCTACTTCAAATTTGGGGCACTGTGCATGCAATCTAATGTGCCACCAGATAGGAGTGGTGTGTTAAGAGGTACTATTCTTATCAGTTTAATCCCTGTTACGTCCCCTATCAGGGGACGTGTATATGGCATCGATTTTAGGAACCGGGAGATGGAAAAAGATGCTTGGTCGGTCCTCCTTCTTTAAATTTGGGGCACTGCGCATGCAATCTAATGTGCCACCAGATAGGAGTGGTGTGTTAAGTAGTACTATTCTTATCAGTTTAATCCCAATGTCACGACTACTAGTGTGGTCCAGCACACAGAAACTATGTAAACATATACATAGGCAAGAAAAGGAAAATAAAAGGACAGAGCGTAAACCGGACCTTAGAATGGCCGGACTAATACGCTAGAGACAGAAAATGGTCAAAGGGAAAGCCGAGGTCAAGGAAGCCAGAAAATACACAATACCGTTTACACAAGCCAAGTCAGGGAAACCAGAATTCTGAATAACCAGGGAAAAGCCAAGATCAGGATACCAGGAAATCAGATTCACAATGATAAAGCACTCTCAGGAAACCAGGAACAAGAAACCACGACAGGGCAAGGTACTGGGGTGAGCTAGAAATTTAAATATCATGCGGCGTGCCGGCAGCCGCGACACCCTGGTACGTCCCCCTCATCAGGCCTTTTTTAGTCGAATGTATCGCCCACTGTCAGTCCCTTTGGGATCCATCCCTCATTCATTTTAATAAAGGTGAGGTAATCTAGACTTTTTTGACCTAGGCGACTTCTCTTCTCAGTGACAATACCTCCTGCTGCACTGAAGGTCCTTTCTGACAGGACACTTGAAGCGGGGCAGGCCAGAAGTTCTATCGCAAATTGGGATAGCTCAGGCCACAGGTCAAGCCTGCACACCCAATAGTCAAGGGGTTCATCGCTCCTCAGAGTGTCGATATCTGCAGTTAAGGCGAGGTAGTCTGCTCCCTGTCGGTCGAGTCGTTCTCTGAGGGTGTACCCCAAAGGGCTGTGGCGATGCGTAGGACTTAAAAAGCTCTGCATGTCCTCCATCAACAACACGTCTGTAAAGTGTCCTGTCCTTGTGTGGTCGTGGGAGGAGGAGGATTACTTTCACCTCTTCTCCTGTTATATTCCCATTGTGCTGTGACATCGCCCTTACACGCTGTGTAAAGCATACTTTTTAATTGATTTTGGAACTGCTGCATCCTTTCTGACTTGCCCTAATTCGGTAACATTTCAGGCACTTTCTGCTTATACCGGGGGTCTAGTAGCGTGGACACCCAGTACAGGTCATTCTCCTTCAGCCTTTTTATACGAGGGTCCCTCAACAGGCACAACAGCATGAAAGACCCCATTTGCACAAGGTTGGATGCTGAGCTACTCATGTCCTGTTCCTCGTCCTCAGTGATCTCACTGAAGGTATGGTCTTCCCCCCAGCCACGTACAACACCAGATAGGTGACAACGAGCACCCTGGGATGCCTGTTGTGGTTGGTCTTCCTCCTCCTGCTCAAAGCCACATTCCTCCTCTGACTCCTCTTCCTCACAATCCTCTTCCAGCGTTGCCGCAGGTCCAGCAAGCGATGCTGATAAGGCTGTTTCTGGTGGTGATGGTGACCACAACTCTTCCTCTTCACACTCATCTACGGCCTGATCCAGCACTCTTCGCAGGGCACGCTCCAGGAAGAAAACAAATGGTATGATGTCGCTGATGGTGCCTTCGGTGCGACTGACTAGGTTTGTCACCCCTCAAAAGGACGCATGAGCCTACAGGCATTGCGCATGAGCGTCCAGTAACGTGGCAAAAAAATTCCCAGCTCCGCAGAGGATGTCCTAGCAACCCGGTCATACAAATACTCGTTAACGGCTTTTTCATGTTGGAGCTGGCGGTCGAACATTAGGAGTGTTGAATTCCAACGTGTCAGGCTGTCGCAAATCAAGTGCCTCACTGGAATGTTTTTATGTTGGATATCTGAAAAGTGCGCCATGGCTTTGTAGGAACGCCTGAAATGGCCACACACCTTCCTGGCCTGCTTCAGGACGTCCTGTAAGCCTGGGTACTTATGCACAAAGCGTTGTACGATCAGATTACACACATGTGTCATGCACGGCACATGTGTCAACTTGCCCAAATGCAATGCCGCCAACAAATTTCTTCCGTTGTCACAAACCACTTTGCTGATCTCCAGTTGGTGCGGAGTCAGCCACTGATCCACCTGTGCGTTCAGGGTAGACAGGAGTGCTGGTCCGGTGTGACTCTCTGCTTTCAGGCAAGTCAACCCCAAGACGGCGTGACACTGCCGTATCCGGGATGTGGAATAGTACCTGGGGAGCTGGGAGGGTGCCGTTGATGTGGAGCAAGACGCAGCAGCAGAAGAGGACTCAGCTGAGGAGGTTATGGAAGAGGATGGAGTAGGAGGAGTAGAGGAGGTGGCAGCAGGCCTGCCTGCAAGTCGTGGCGGTGTCACCAACTCCTCTGCAGAGCCACGCATTCCATGCTTGGCAGCCATCAGCAGGTTTACCCAATGCGCAGTGTAGGTGATATACCTGCCCTGACCATGCTTTGCAGACCAGGTATCAGTGGTCAGATGGACCCTTGCCCCAACACTGTGTGCCAGACATGCCATTACTTCCTTTTGCACAATCGAGTACAGGTTGGGGATTGCCTTTTGTGCAAAGAAATTTTGGCCGGGTACCTTCCACTGCGGTGTCCCAATAGCTACAAATTTGTTGAACCCCTATGACTCCACCAGCTTGTATGGTAAAAGTTCAGTCAAGCCAGCTGTCAGACGCCGGGCAAGGGGGTGACTTTGTGACATTGGCTTCTTACGCTCAAACATGTCCTTGACAGACACCTGACTGTGGGGAGATGAGCAGGAACTGCTCAAGGCGAGAGACGGGGGGGCGGATGGTTGAGAGGGGGCAAGGAGGACAGCAGTGGTTAACGTGGCTGAAGATGCTGGACCAGGAGGAGGATGGCGGCTTTGAGTTTGTGTGCTGATTGTACTCATGTGTTGATCCCATAGGCGTTTGTGATGTGCGATCATGTGCCTTCGCAAAGCAGTTGTACCTAGGTGGGTGTTGGACTTCCCACGACTCAGTTTCTTTTGGCACAGGTTGCAAATGGCATCGCTGTTGTCAGAGGCAGACACACAAAAAAAATGCCACACTGTTGAGCTCTGCAATGACAGCATTCTGGTGGTGGCAACAGCATGCGTTGATTGGCGTGCTGTCTAGCTGACCCCGGGTGCCAATGCATGCTGTCTGACTGTGCCACTAGCTCCTTGCGATGACCTCCCCCTGCTTCCAACTCATCTCCTCCTCCTCCTCTCTGTCTCCCCATTTGAACTTTCCCCCTGTTCTTCTTCTCTTCTAGCGGGCACCCACGTGACATCCACGGACGCATCGTCATCATCAACCGCTTCACTTGTATCAGACAACTCAGCAAAGGAAGCAGCAGCAGGTACAACATCATTATCATCACACCGTACGTCCATGTGTGTAATGCTGCCTGACTGAGACATATCCCTGTTGTCTACATCCTCTGGCAATAATGGTTGCGCATCACTCATTTCTTCCAACTGATGTGTAAATAACTCCTCTGACATACCAAGTGAAGCTGCTGTGGTGCTGGTGTTGGTGGTGGCGGCAGGCGGGCGAGTGGTAACTTGAGAGGTGCCCGAAGCTAAGCTGGAGGAGGATGGTGCGTCAAGGTTCCGAGCAGAAGCTGTAGAAGATTGGGTGTCCTGTGTTAGCCAGTCACCTACATCCTCAGAACTGTTCAAGTTCATGGTACGTGGCTTCTGAACACTGGGCATTATTCTAGGGCCAAAGGGAATCACAGCACCACGACCACGACAGCCCCTGCGGTCTGGCCTGCCTCTGCCTGTCATTTTTTTTTCGATTAGTGGTACTATGCGTGCAAGCTACTGTGACAACAGATATGAGTGGCACTGTGCAGTGGCAGAAGTTGGCAGAGTAGACGCTGTAGGCCTGACACACATGCTTGCAGACAACTAACTGCTATTCAATCTCTTACAGTCAAAATTATTATTTTTTTTTTTTAAATGTACACTACTGTTACACCAGATATGAGTTGCACTGGTGTGACACTTTGCCCTGGCAGGCCCTGAAATGCACACGTGTGAAGGAAACTGACTACTATTATATTACAGTCCAAAAAGTTTTTTTTTTGTTAAATGCAAGCTGTTGTGACACCGGATATGAGTGGCGGCACTGGGCAGGCCCTGAAACACACACTCGTGAAGGAAACTGACTGCTATTATATTACAGTCAAAAAAGTTTGTTTTTTTTAAATGCAAGCTATTGGGACACCAGTGAGTGAGTGGTGGCACTGGGCAGGCCCTGAAACGCACACTTGTGAAGGAAACTGACTGCTATTATATTACAGTCCAAAAAGTTTTGTTTTTTTAAATGCAAGCTATTGGGACACCAGTGAGTGAGTGGTGGCACTGGGCAGGCCCTGAAACGCACACTAGTGAAGGAAACTGACTGCTATTATATTACAGTCAAAAAAGTTTTTTGTTTTTTTAAAATGCAAGCTATTGTGACACCAGTGAGTGAGTGGTGGCACTGGGCAGGCCCTGAAACGCACACTAGTGAAGGAAACTGACTGCTATTATATTACAGTCAAAAAAGTTTTGGTTTTTTTTTAAATGCAAGCTATTGTGACACCAGTGAGTGAGTGGTGGCACTGGGCAAGTGGGCACAGTATATGCTGTGAGCCTGACACACAGGCTGGCAGGCAGGCAGGCAACTGCAATTACATTACACAGAAAAAAAAAACAGACTGATGTTCTAGCCCAAAAAGGGCTTTTTGGGGTGCTGTCCTTACAGCAGAGATCAGATGAGTCCTTCAGGACTGTAGCTGACACTGAATACACTAGCCTAGCTATCAATTTCCCTATCAAATCAGCAGCAGCTACACTGTCCCTCCTCTCACTAAGAATGCAGTTTCACAATTAATGTAAAATGGATGCTGTCCAGGAGGTGGGAGGGTCTGGGAGGGAGGGTCTGCTGCTGATTGGCTGGAATGTGTCTGCTGACTGTGAGGTACAGGGTCAAAGTTTACTCAATGATGACGAATAGGGGGCGGACCGAACAGCGTAAATGTTCGCCGTCCGTGGCGAACGCGAACAAGCGATGTTCGCCAGGAACTATTTGCCAGCAAACCGTTCGGGACATCACTGTTTGCAAGCCCTATATTTGACCCTAACTTGCTAAAGCCCAATAAAACTTGTACATGGTACTGTTGAATTCGTGATACATTGCTAAACATAAACATGAGTGTTTTAGAGCAGTATAATGTATACTGATGATGATGATATCATCAGTGAAAGGGCAGTTTATGTGTGAAAAATGCATAAACAAATATGAACACTAAATTTTGCCAGGGTTTGTTAACCCTGGGTTGTCTACTTTTGCAAATAGTAAACATAGTATAGTATAATATAGTATAAAATAGTATCTGGGCAGCCATGCGGTCTCAAAAACTACATAGGCCCAGCAAATTATTTTATTTATTTTATTTATTTACTGTTTATTGCAGTAAAAGCCAACAGTGTTGTGACATTCACAGTTAAAAAGTCATGCAGAACTTAGAAAATATATTTCTTACATGTTTGTAGATTTTATTTATATTAATTTATGTTTCATATATACATATGTGATGTGAAATGAAAGCCTGATTTCTCCTGTACAAAAATCATATATAAGTGTAGGTAAAGTTAATATGATGTGGCTGAACAGACTTATAGCTCAAATGATAAGTTCTGTTCAGAACATGTACAATTGCCTCAGTCCTTAGTAGTAACACATGATTTTCAGAGCTCACCATTTCTTAAATTAAATGTAGATGGAGAATTTACCTCGAACTAAAGGACATTATATTTTTCTCTTTTGAAGGGCTGTGGTATGGACTTATTATCTGTGTCTTTCTTCAAGGATCCCTTTGTATTATTTATATCACATGCTTCAGTTGGGACAAAGCATGTGAAGAGGTAAAGTTTATGCCTTATTTCTTCCAGGTAGTATTTTTTTTGTTTTTGTTTGTTTTTATAGAAGAAATCTATGTGAAAGTAATGCCAATGTCTGAGGTGCTGTGTGTGCGTGAAGGGGGACAGTGTGTGTGTTGGGGGGGGGAGGGTGGAGGGAAGTCGACTTAAGCCTGCAGCTCCTCTGGCTGTAGGCTGACTGTCCTGTTCTCCTGCGAGCACAGCACTGTATTGGAGCATTGCCATGGTAACGCTCGGCAACGCTCTGACCAGCATGCTCGCGGAAGGAACACAGAACCTCCCAGACCCTTCCCTCTCCTGCTAAAACTAAGTGCCAGCGGACCGGTGAAGGAGACCGCTTACAGCAAAGCTGACTTTGCATTGGCCGGCAGGGGAGATGAAAGGATCTCCCCTGCCGGCCTTGGTCCACAACCATCGAGCCCCACAAGGCATTTTCAGCAGAACCCACCACCGCCCACCTGAAATCTCAAACTGCCCACTAGTAGGTGGTAGGGACCAGGTTGACTACCAATGGTTTAGATAGAGGTGGGAAATATATATTTGTGAGGCCGAGGAGGGGAAAGGTTTATGAAGAGCAATACACCAATAGTATTGAGGTAAGACAGGTGGCAGATTATGGTGAAAAATACATTGTAATGAAAGGGACAGGATGGGAAATGCTAGAAAGAAAGAGAAGGGAAATAAAGGTGAGGCAAATTGTTTCCAAAATATTTAAACTTGCCTTGTGTTAAGGTTAAAGTGTCAGTCATCCAAAAAAACATACTGATAACAAGGTCAATGACAGGTAGCTAAAACCAGATTAATTTCTAAAAAAAAAAAAAAAATGTAATTGTCAGCAAATCTGTTTGTTCATTTTTGCCTCCTTACAGATGCCTCCTTCTACTCTCCCAACTAAATCCTTATATTTCATGTTTAATCCCTTAGAACGTCGGGCGTTCTATGCCGTCCTTACGGAACTGGCTCCAAATACATTAATTTCTAATTTGTAAACACTGCATTTTCTCTGAATAGACTTTACATTAAAAAAAACAGCAGGGACTGACTATATTCACCAGAACAAGTACAATAAGCTGTAGTCGTTCTGGTGACTATAGTGTCCCTTTAATATTAAAAACTATTTAACTGCCATTAATTATTAAAATATGCATTCTGGCTTTTGTTTAGGCTCAGAATCGAGCAGGAGTGAAACTAGAGCAAAAGGACCAATATCCTGACATTTCATTGACAGAGACTGCGACTGAAAATGGTGGGTTGGTAAAAATGCTAAGATACAGAACCGAATTTACATGTCATGTGCCTGTAGGTACAGAACTGTAAGGTGTCCAGTGCTCCAACCCTGCCCCCACTCCACCAAAAAAATGGTTGATAATTTGTTAAACAGGGCCGGGGTCTATATTCCCAGTATGTGTGTGTGTGTGTATGCTGGGATATGTATGTCTTGAATAGTGAAGTGGGTGCAAGAAACTCCAGCTTCCACTTCCGGCAGCTCCTCTGGTTGGAGATTCCCAGCTGTCAGAGCATTATCCCATCAATGATCCAACATTGTAGAATGGACTTGCAAAAGAGGGAGAGGAACTGCTGTCTTCTGGAATCTCCTGGGCCCTGTATTCACTATGCAAGCCAGCCAGCTGCTGTCTGCCTGCACAATGCCACTCGACCACCAGAAAATGTAGTGTCTCCACGGCCACAGGTAAGAAATAGGGAAGCGGAAAAACAAATATAACTTTTTTTTCCAATTGCTTAATCCGACAGCCCCTATCCATCCCAGAAATGTGTACACACACAATGCACCTACTATACATACATACTCTTTTTCCGCTTAACACACATGCTGCATCCACTAAACACACAGTGCCGCAGCTACACACACTGTGTACGTAATACACACTGCATCCACTACACACATTCTGCATCTTCTACACACACTTACACTCAGCATCCTTGTTGGACTATGGGCCTAGGCTTTGAGCTGTGTAAGAGGTCCCAAAACTTCTGATGGCAACCCTGTTTGTAAAGTATTGTTTGAGTCTCTGTGAGTGTATAGAGCTGTATAAATGCATACATTACAGGGTTAAAGAAATTAGAAATTATTAGGGTAAATGAGGGTGCTAATTTCAGAGTAAGATTACATAGGGTGTTAAATTGATTAAAAGCTTCAGGGGGGATTTACAGTTGTGATAAAAGGGGAGTTTAGGGTTAGGGGTATTTTAGGAATAGGATCAGTGTTTGAGTGGAATTAAATATAGTATCGGAGTATTTAACCTACGAAAAGGTAAACAGGTTTGTTACGAAATTAGACATTGACATTGGGATTAGATAGGATTACTTAGGTTTTGTGAGGAGTTTAATTTAGGGTTAGTAAAAAGGATGTTTTTTAGGGAATGTAGAGGTTGAAAGGTTATTTGCAAAGTACTTACTGTTCTATGCTCTCTGTAGTCCAGCCCACCTCCCATAATTAGTAGCAAAGCTGTAGTATCTCTCATACAGTGTGCATCACTCAGTCATGTCCCTGTTCCTCCTGCAAGGTATTTCCTGTGTGAGAGGCTGTTAATGGTGAAATTAAATGATGCCTTCCACTTTTTGTTCAGCCTTACACACAGACAGTGGCAGAACTACAGGGGTTGCTAACGTCCCTAGTGCAACTGGGTCCTCTGTGTTTTGACTACCAGGGTGCCCATTAGCTGATCAACAGATCCTTTAGGAAACAACCAGCTGTGTGCTAAGGCAGAGTAGGCTTATTCAGTGTCCTGGGAGGACTGAACATGGGCTGCAAGGGAGCTCAAATCTTTCTACTCTTCCCACACAGCTTCCTTGCCCTCTCTGTGGTGATGCAGGTATTGGGTGTAGCGGAGAGCTGGTTAACTCCACTAAAGATCCCAGTAAGGGTCAGGAACAAGTTATTAAATACCATAGGATAATAATCACAGCAAGCAAGGTAATCTGCGAATATCCCAATACGGATCCCAATGACTGGACGACACACAGCATCAGGAGCAGAGCTGACTTTTAATGCACACAACTTCCTTATAAAGCATTCTCCCATGCAAGGGAGGGATTTGCAATAATTAGTACAGTAGCCAATCCTTTACGAGTTGCCACCCACACATCCCCTCCCCTGAGTGTGACACATAATCCCCTTATGCTGGACACAAATTCCCCGAGTTTCTGGATGTACCCCTAAACATAGGGGTACCCCTTTAAATGTTACATCCCCTGGTAGCCCTGATCTGGGTGAGGCACATATCCAAAAATCACCCAGATCGGACCATGGGTTCGGGAAATTTATGGAAGTACTAAAAAGACCGTCCGCGCTGGGTTTACCAGCCGAAAAGGGCTCCATGTTTTTTAGCCCTGCAGTCGGTCACAGAAAAGGGAATGTAACATATGAATGACTTATGTTAGGAGAACTGGGGAGGTTTTGTGTAATTTCCCTTGTTCGTGGGATTCAAACTACCGAACGAGAAGCCGTACGGTAGTTTGTATACGAATTGGTGGCAGTGTGGAGGTCTCAGCGGTGTTTGCCTAACCGAGTGTCCGATTTGGGATCCAGACACTCGACGGCAAAACACTGCTGTTCGGGAGTTTAAAATGTGTTCGTCTCCCGAATGGAGGCCACCCAGAGAACAAAGGATCCACTACACGAACCGCAAATTACCCGTTTGCAGCATTGTTGCGAACAGTAATTGGAGGCACACTTATCACTGGGGTGGTCTGATTGTTCGGTAGTTTCACTCACATAATAACTGGAGTGATTTACCGAACAATCAGTCGAATGCCACATACACTTCACATATACAGGTTACAATTCAACCGAATACATAGACATAAATGCACTTTTTAGGACAGCCCAATGCCATCCGCTACACTGGGGATATGATGTCGCTCTGGCATCACTAACCGGCACACGAGGGAGCTGTGGTGGAAGAGTATGAATAGTACAGCTCCCTTACTGCCCGCTAAACCCCTTGGAGAGAATGCACACCAGCTGCCCCAAAGGTAGGCTTGGGCAGCCTAAACAAAAGAACAAACAATCTATAAATAAAATGAGTTTATGTGCAAGTATGTCAGTATTGTGTGCCAATGAGTGTGGGTGTTTTTGTGTGTCTATCAGGATGTGTGAGTGTATGTCAGTGTGTAAAATAAAATGAAAGGTAGGTGAGGTGCAGTGCAAGAAATAAGTGCAGGCAAGCCTCTGTGAAGAGGTCACTCCAACCCTAAATATGTACCAGAAAAACAAAGAAGCACAGGGCGCCACAGTCACTATATGAATACTAGATAGGGGTAAAAGAAGGAAGAAAATGAGATCAAGAAGAAAAATAAAGTAGACAAGAATTTATTACATAAAAAATCCACAATATATAGCACAAAACATGTGCAATGAAAATATATATATAAAGGCCACAATGGGCCAGAGACCCATAGGTATAGCAGCTTAGCACAATAGATACTGGACTAGATACATAAAGTGCAAATGCAAAAGTGCAAATAGAAATAAAGTGCACAAATTGAACCACTTGGTCATCCAGGTATACACACAGTATTGCACAATAGATAAGAGGCTCAGATGATAAAATGAGCACTTAGTGGTCAAAATACAGACACAATATTGCACAAAAGATAAAGCCAGCACATATGATAATAAAACTGCCGATACCAAATCACAGGGTCTCCTGGTAAGCTCAACGCGTTTCGTCTTGCGACTTCCTCAGGAGCATCTTCTCTCTTCAAACTCCATTCTCCTTTTAAATCCGCCGGTTCTGTAAACTTCTCTATGCGTGCACCGCATCACGTGCGCCGTCATACGTCATGACGCACACGTGATCGGCTCGCGCATGCGCAACCAGGCTGGGACGCAGAAAAACTTTATTGCTACTTTACACAGTTGCACGTTCTATATAAAAAACATCCATAGAAAATGCGATCTGAGTGTACAGATCCTGCCTGTCTCCCAGTTAACCCCTAACATAAAGTGCTAACAGCCTAAGGGGAAATATAAATAATACTTATGGGAAAAAGGAGAGTTAAAAAATGAATAAATTAAAATCAAATGTGTATATATATATATATATATATATATATATATATATATATATATATATAAATAAATGTGAGTAGATGTAGTGGATGGAAGAAAAGTCTATTTATACTCCCAATAGGTACAAAAACCATATACAGAGTACATTGATAGTTCTACATGTACATCAAAAAATGGAAATATGTTAAATACATATATATAACAATATATGATAAATGTATCATATAAAAACATGATCAAACATAAACAAAGGGACACCAGAGCCCATAGTGGAATCTTCAAAGTCACAACAAATCATCTGTCATGTGAATACTCCTTTCTTACAAGGGTTAACTAAAAAGTGAACGAACAGAAAAAAGTGAAGGCAAATATAAGAAATAATATAAGACATATATAAAAAACGTCAATTGTTCCCAGTCACAAAAATATATAAATATGCATAAAATGTATGTAATAAAAGTGTCAGTCCATAAAAACCAGTATATCTAAATCTGTATTAAGCCCAGAGGGGACAGAGGACTTCATTTTATATATCCACTCTGTCTCCCTCATGGCCAACATTCTTTCTGTATCCCCACCTCTCCAGTGTGGTACAATAATATCAATCCAATACATATAAAATCCTTAATATCGAATTCCCTGCAGGCAATACAGTGTTTAGGTACACTATGTTTCATATTCTTATTTCTAATTCCATTAAGATGTTCCAACAATCTTACATGAAGTTGTCTGATAGTGCGTCCTATATATTGGACCCCACACTTACACTGTAATAAATATACCACATTTTTACTCTGACAATTAATAAAATGTTTAATTTTAAAACTTTCTTTAGTCACGGTGCTAATAAAATCAGTAGTCTTATTTTTCTGGAATTTATATGTACTGCATCTCCCGCATTTAAAAAAAACCCTTATGGTTTTTCTGATAAAAAATTGACTCTCATTTACGTTTTCATTTTTAGGTAGAACACTAGGGGCTAAAATATTCCTTAGGTTATTAGGTCTTTTGTATATTACCTTAGGATTTCGAGGTAAGATCTTTCCTAAATATTTATCTTTCAACAGGATAGGCCAGTTCTTTTTAATCGATTTCTGTATTAAATCGGCCATATTATTAAACTTTGTTAAAAAAGCAAATTCCGTACACTTCTTTGCATCATCCTTATTTCTCCTACTTTTTACCAGAAGGTCTTTCCTCTGTAGACCTTCCACCTCTCTCTGAGTATTGGATAAAAGTTCTCTAGGATAATTTCTGTCTAAAAATTTCTTGTTTAAAATTTCAACCTGTTCTTTAAAATCTTTCTTCTCTGTACAATTCCTAAAAATCCTCATCTGTTGTCCTTTAGGAATATTAGTTAGCCACTTACGATGATGACAACTCGAAAATTCAATAAATCCATTCCCATCAGTTGGCTTAAAAAAGGTTTTACTCTGGATTTTTCCTTCTCTTAAAAACAATGTTAAATCTAAAAAGTTAATACTCGTATCATGGATTTCATCCGTAAATTTTAGACCATATGCATTGAGATTAATATAAGTTAAAAACTCAGCTAAAAGGTTCCTGCTCCCCTTCCAAATAAATAGAACATCATCTATATACCTCCTCCACTGCACCAGGTTCGCACCAAATGGGTTGTTATGCCAAATGTTATTCATTTCCCAATTCGCCACAAAGATGTTGGCATAACTTGGTGCGAACCTGGTGCCCATCGCTGTCCCACAGGTCTGGAGGTAATAGACCCCCTCGAACCAAAAATAGTTATGGAACAAGATGAATCGGATGAGATCTAGGATAAAACTTGCTTGTTCCAAATTCATCTCAGGGTCAGTACTTAACACATTTTTCACAGCCTCAATGCCTTTCTCATGATCAATTACAGTGTATAAAGATGTCACATCCACTGTCACCCAGAGATATTCCCCTTGCCAATCTAGCCCCTCGAATTCTTTAATGATCTGGGCAGAATCCTTTGTATATGATCTTGCTACCGTTACATATTTCTGTAAAAAAAAAAGTCTATATATTGCGAGATATTACTGGTCAATGACCCAATACCACTAATAATAGGTCTCCCTGGTGGGGACTCAAGGCACTTGTGAACCTTAGGAAGGTAATAAAAGACAGCTGTTCTGGGGGAGGAGATAAAAAGATATTGAAACTCATCCTTACTAATAATATATTTATCCAAACCCAATTTTAAAATATTATATAATTCCTTCTTAAAGACACATAAGGGATTACTCTTTAAAATTCTATATGTATTAGAGTCCCCTAATATTCTCTGTGATTCTTTCATATAATCCTCCCTATTTAAAATCACAATACTCCCTCCTTTATCTGCCTGTCTGATCACTATCTCCTTGTTGTCCTTTAAAATTTTCAAAGCTTGTTTTTCCATTTTTGTCAAATTCTCTTTGCTTTTGTTCTTAGAGAGTCTCTCGAATTCACTCATTATCATCTCACAAAATACAGGTATATGGTCTCCCTTCTCCCACGTGGGAAAGAACTTAGATTTATTTTTCAAACCTGAATGGTTAATTCCTGGTGTCATAGTTCCCACATCATGAGGGATAATAGTTGTCATCAAATCTCCTTTAATATCTCTCTGTTCCAAATCTGTCTCTTTTTTCTTTTCAAAAAAATCTTTTAATTGTTAACTTCCTTAAAAATTTCTGGGTATCAATAAATAATTCAAACATATTCGGGTCGGTTTGTGGGGCAAACTTAAGTCCCTTATTTAAAATCTTTAATTGTTCCCTAGTAAAAATTTCTTTAGATAAATTAAAAATGCCTTCAATATTTCCTGTTTCGTTTAATCTGACATTTCCCCTTCCTCTATTTCCCCTAGGCCTCCAGTGGCTCCTAAGAGCTTCCTCTTTTTGGGGGGTGTTTGGGTGGTCTGTAGAGGGGAAAATCTGTTCCTGTGGTACCACACATTCTGACCTCGTTGATGAATATTCTTTGGGCGGTTCTTATTTTACTGTTTGTCACATTCCTCTGTGACTCTTTATGTCTTACTACCTTGTCAGATACGTCAAAGTTTGTGCTTCTTAAATTATAAGGTTCCCTATTTGTTTCTCTATTCTCTTTACGTTCAATTCTAGATACTATAGGAATATTATCCCTTCTATTTCTCGTATTACCACCCTCATGAGATCTAGTTACCTCGTTTCCCCTATATTGAGGACCTCGAAATCTCTTCTTTCTCCATTCTCTTTGTGTACCTCTTTTATAATCATCCTTGTCCCTACTCAATTTCTTTTCTTTAGTATTTATAATCTTCTCTTCCAATTTTTCCACATTCCTATTCAATAATTTACTATTTTCTTTAATTGTTTCCTCGTCAAAAGCTTTATTAATCTCGGACTCAACCAAATGTATTTCCTCTTCAATATTTTTAGACAATCTTCCTGGTATTCAACCAGGATCCCCATTAATTGGTTTGAGCATTTATCAAGAGTGGCATTCCATTTTGCCATAAATTCAGAGTTCTCTTGACCAAATGCTGGTTTTTATGGACTGACACTTTTATTACATAAATTTTATGCATATTTATATATTTTTGTGACTGGGAACAATTGACGTTTTTTATATATGTCTTATATTATTTCTTATATTTGCCTTCACTTTTTTCTGTTCGTTCACTTTTTAGTTAACCCTTGTAAGAAAGGAGTATTCACATGACAGATGATTTGTTGTGACTTTGAAGATTCCACTATGGGCTCTAGTGTCCCTTTGTTTATGTTTGATCATGTTTTTATATGATACATTTATCATATATTGTTATATATATGTATTTAACATATTTCCATTTTTTGATGTACATGTAGAACTATCAATGTACTCTGTATATGTTTTTGTACCTATTGGGAGTATAAATAGACTTTTCTTCCATCCACTACATCTACTCACATTCATATATATACATTTGATTTTAATTTATTCATTTTTTAACTCTCCTTTTTCCCATAAGTATTATTTATATTTCCCCTTAGGCTGTTAGCACTTTATGTTAGGGGTTAACTGGGAGACAGGCAGGATCTGTACACTCAGATCACATTTTCTATGGACGTTTTTTATATAGAACATCTTTTGTGCGACTGTGTAAAGTAGCAATAAAGTTTTTCTGCGTCCCAGCCTGGTTGCCCATGCGCGAGCCGATCACGTGTGCGTCATGATGTATAGATAAGTTTACAGAACCGGCGGATTTAAAAGGAGAATGGAGTTTGAAGAGAGAAGATGCTCCTGAGGAAGTCGCAAGACGAAACGCGTTGAGCTTACCAGGAGACCCTGTGATTTGGTATCAGCAGTTTTATTATCATATGTGCTGGCTTTATCTTTTGTGCAATATTGTGTCTGTATTTTGACCACTAAGTGCTCATTTTATCATCTGAGCCTCTTATCTATTGTGCAATACTGTGTGTATACCTGGATGACCAAGTGGTTCAATTTGTGCACTTTATTTCTATTTGCACTTTATGTATCTAGTCCAGTATCTATTGTGCTAAGCTGCTATACCTATGGGTCTCTGGCCCATTGTGGCCTTTATATATATATTTTCATTGCACATGTTTTGTGCTATATATTGTGGATTTTTTATGTAATAAATTCTTGTCTACTTTATTTTTCTTCTTGATCTCATTTTCTTCCTTCTTTTACCCCTATCTAGTATTCATATAGTGACTGTGGCGCCCTGTGCTTCTTTGTTTTTCTATGTCAGTGTGTGTCTGTTAATGGGTGTGTGTGCCTATTAGTGTATGTGAGTGCACTGTTCCTTAATCTGTATATTGCCAGTAAGTGCTTGTCAGGGTATGTCTTTCAGTAAGTGTGTGTGTTTGTGTGTCTGCCAGTGAGTATGTGTATCTGAGAGGGAAAAAGAAAGTACACCATTTTAAAATTTGTGGTTTTACATATCAGGACATACAGTTGCAAGAAAAAGTATGTGAACCCTTTGGAATGATATGGATTTCTGCACAAATTGGTCATAAAATGTGATCTGATCATCATCTAAGTCACAACAATAGACAATCACAGTCTGCTTAAACTAATAACACACAAAGAATGAAATGTTGCCATGTTTTTATTGAACACACCATGTAAACATTCACAGTGCAGGTGGAAAAAGTATGTGAACCCTTAGACTAATGACATCTCCAAGACCTAATTGGAGTGAGATGTCAGCCAACTGGAGTCCAATCAATGAGATGAGATTGGAGGTGTTGGTTACAGCTGCCCTGCCCTATAAAAAACACACACCAGTTCTGGGTTTGCTTTTCACAAGAAGCATTGCCTGATGTGAATGATGCCTCGCACAAAAGAGCTCTCAGAAGACCTACGATTAAGAATTGTTGACTTGCATAAAGCTGGAAAGGGTTATAAAAGTATCTCCAAAAGCCTTGCTGTTCATCAGTCCACGGTAAGACAAATTGTCTCTAAACGGAGAAAGTTCAGCACTGCTGCTACTCTCCCTAGGAGTGGCCGTCCTGTAAATATGACTGCAAGAGCACAGCGCAGACTGCTCAATGAGGTGAAGAAGAATCCTAGAGTGTCAGCTAAAGACTTACAAAAGTCACTGGCAAATGCTAACATCCCTGTTAGCGAATCTACAATACGTAAAACACTAAAAAAGAATGGATTTCATGGGAGGATACCACAGAGGAAGCCAAACAAAACATTGCTGCATGTTTACAGTTTGCACAAGAGCACCTGGATGTTCCACAGCAGTACTGGCAAAATATTCTGTGGACCGATGAAACCAATGTTGAGTTGTTTGGAAGAAACACACAACACTATGTGTGGCGAAAAAAAGGCACAGCACACCAACATCAAAACCTCATCCCAATTGTGAAGTATTGTGTTGGGAGCATCATGGTTTGGGACTGCTTTGCTGCGTCAGGGCCTGGACGGATTGCTATCATTGAAGGAAAAATGAATTCCCATGTTTATCAAGACATTTTGCAGGAGAACTTAAGGCCGTCTGTCTACCAGCTGAAGCTCAACAAAAGATGGGTGTTGCAGCAGGACAATGACCCAAAGCATAGAAGTAAATCAACAACAGAATGGCTTAAACAGAAGAAAATATGTCTTCTGAAGAGTCCTGACCTCAACCCGATTGAGATGCTGTGGCATGACCTCAAGAAAGCGATTCACACCAGACATCCCAAGAATACTACTAAACTGAAACAGTTCTGTAAAGAGGAATGGTCAAGAATTACTCCTGACCGTTGTGCACGTCTGATCTGCAACTACAGGAAACGTTTGGTTGAAGTTATTGCTGCCAAAGGAGGTTCAACCAGTTATTAAATCCAAGGGTTCACATACGTTTATCACCTGCACTGTGAATGTTTACATGGTGTGTTCAATAAAAACATGGCAACATTTCATTCTTTGTGTGTTATTAGCTTAAGCAGACTGTGATTGTCTATTGTTGTGACTTAGATGATGATCAGATCACATTTTATGACCAATTTGTACAGAAATCCATATCATTCCAAAGGGTTCACATACTTTTTGTAACGGAGTCTTACCTGATAGGGAGTCCAGCTCGCAGAGTTATACGCTCACCCTTGCAAAGTAGACACAGACCAGGGTGACCAGGTAAGACGCCACCTGGCCTGTGAGTCTGTGCACGGGGGCTTTTCAGGAAAAGTGCTCCAAGTCTCAGTACAACAGGGATAAGCAGAAGCGTGGTCAAGGGAAGCCAAAATCAGGGAAGCCAGAGGTCAGAGTAGTCCAGGAGGAAAGCCAAGGTCAGAAGCCGGAATTTGACAAGAATCACTGGAACGCAGGTACAGAGTAACAGGAACCAAACAAGGGAACCAGAGTCAATGAACTGACACCCCTCCCAGGGTGAGGCAGGCTTTTATATCCTGTTAATTAGGTATCAGATTCAGCTGGAGAGTTACTGACAGATCTGAGCCTTTGGAGAAGTCCAGCCCCCTAGTGCTGCAGGCAATACAAGAATAAACAGGAGTTATCCAAAGTCCTAAAATGGCTCAGAGGGAAAATAGTAGGATACGGTGTAGAACAACCGCAGTTCAAATCCCCTATCGGGTGCTTCCGGAGTGACCACGTCTGGCAGACTGGATGTCACGGCGTGAACCGTGTCACTTTTTCTTGCAACTGTAATTACAATCATGTTTCATTAGTAGCTCTTAAAATTAGGTAAATGCAGCCTCAGCTGAGCAACAACACACAACATATTACACAGTGTCATGTTTTATTAAACAAATATAGAGCCAAAAGTTTACAAAGTTGCATCTGAACGAAGTCCAATACCTCTGTAACAGTGTCCTTAGGACAGACAATACCAAAGTGGAGATGTTTGGCCATAATGCACAGCGCCACATTTGGTGAAAACCAACCACTGCATATGACCATAAACACCTTATGCTAACTGTCAAACACCGTGGTGGACGGGTGATGATTTGGGCATGTTTTGCAGCCACATGACCTGGAAACCTTTCAGTCATTGAGTCATACATGAACTCCTCTGTATACCAAAGTATTCTGGAGTCAAAGGTGGGGTCATCTGTCTGACCGCTAAAGCTTGGCCAAAATTAGGTCATGAAATAGGACACACCAGCAAATCTACAACAGAATGACTGAAAAAGAAAAGAATCAAGGTATTGCAATGGCCCAGTCAAAGACCAGACCTCAACCTGATTGAAATGTTGTGGCGGGACCTTAAGACAGCTGTACATAAACAAATGCCAGCTAACCTTAATGAACTAAAGCAACATTGTAAAGAAGAGTCGACCGAAATTCCTCCACAACGATTTGAGAGACTGATACAGAAAATGATTATTTCAAGTTATTGCTGCTAAAGGTGATTCTCCAAGCTATTGAAATATAAGGTGCACTTAGTTTTTTGCACATAGCTTCTCCATTTTGGCTTCATTTTTTTTTTTAAATGAATCATGACATGGTGTTGTTCATCTGTGCTTGTATTTACAGGAGGGAGGCAGTTTGGTTGTTTTTGTTTGTTTGTGTACCAATTAATGTGATTTATAGTAATACGCATATATGTGTGTGTATGTATGTATCCAGGACCCTATTTAGCCTTGTACTGCAGAGAGCCCCAGATAGATCCCCACCCCTAGCCCCAGGTAAGCGAGTTAATCTCATAAGAGCAGGCATTAGGCTGTTAGATCAAGGAGGGGTGATAAGTGGGGCCCTTGTTTCATTCTTGCATTGGGCTCTGTGATTCCTAGTTGCTCTCCTGTCCACCGACCGTGGAAGAGCTAGGTCCAAACTGAGTTTTACCCCCTCTAAAAGTATTCCTGCATTTCTGCTATTAAATATAGGAGGCAGATTGGGCTACTAACAACACTGTCTAAGGCTCCTGCTACTTATTTCCAGACTTCAGAATTTACTATACAGGAATGAATTGCAATATAGCCAAATTTATTGTGCAAATAAGTAAACAAGGACAAAAAATCATTCATGTACTTGTTCATTCGTTCAAGGGCCCTTCACCTTCTCTACACACACTAAGAAAAACAGAAACCCCACAAACCTCATCACAATACCCTTCCCTTTAGCCTCACTTATCAACATGCAGTGTGCACTTTGGAACGCCTGCTTTGTCTGCAGTAATTTGAAATCAACAGCCTTACACGACTTTTTCATCTCAAACTCACGCTACTTGTACTTACAGAGACCTGGCTGTCTCCCTCTGATAGCGCTACTCCTGCCTCTTTATGTTTGGGTAGGCTACAATTCTCTCACAATCCCAGACTCAACTGTAAAGGAGGTGGTGTTAGCATCCTTCTCTCCCCTCAATGTACCTTTTAACCAATCATAACTCCCCCTGCCCTGTCCTTTTCTTCTTTTGAAGTTCACACTGTCCACCTATTTAAACCCACTCCTTTAAGAATTGCTATCATCTACTGCTCCCCGTGTCATCCTAGGCTATTTATTGAGTACTTTTCTTCCTGGCTTCCCCACTTCCTCTCATCTAGCACTACTAGGGGATTTCAATATATCAATCAACAACCCCAACTGCACTGATTCCTCTCGTCTGCTCTCTGTAACCTCCTTTGGCCTTATGCAATGGTGAAATTTAGCAACCCATACAGTGGGAAACAATCTTGATCTCACCTTCACCGATCTCTGTACCGCATCTAATCTCTCCAATATTCCTTTTCCTCTATCTGACCACCATCTGCTGACTTTTGACATCGGCATACCCAAGACCCAACTGACCCCACCGTCTGAACATCAGTCTCACAGAAACCTCCAATGTCTTGACCTAGACCTTTTCTTCACTAATCTCCAAACTCTCCTTTTACCTATCTCAAACCTCACCTGTCCTAGCTCTGCAACCTCCTTCACCCTCTCCTCTCAATTAGAGATCATGGCACATCCTACATTTAAATGTAGCAAGCGCCCCTAACAACAACCTTGGCACACCAAGATGACTCGATATCTCCAAAAATGCTCCAGAACTATAAATTTATGCTGCGCTCATACAGCTCGGCTCTTTCGTCTGCAAAAGTAAATTACTTCAATACTCTCATAACCACACACTCCCGCGAACCCAAAAGACTATTTCACGCATTTAACTCTCTTCTTCGCCCTAGCGTTCCTCCTCCACAAACTAACTTAAACACCTCAGACTTTGCAACTCACTTCACTGACAAGATCTCTACAATCAGGGAAGAGATCTCTTCGTCCCCTTACAAAACTTCCCCTAACATCATTCCCTCTGCTGTTCTATGTTCATTCGCACCTACTACAGTGGAAGAGGTTTCTACTCTGCTCCAGTCCTCCCGCTCCACTACCTGCTCCGTAGATCCAAGTCCCTTGCATATGATCCATACTTTGTCTTCTTCTCTTAATCTACCCCTCGCTAAAATTCTCAATCTCTCTCCCTCTCCTCTGGCATATTTTCATCGACCTTCCAACATGCAACTGTAACCCCAATTCTAAAGAAGCCCAACCTTGACCCTAACTCCCTGTCCCACTACTGTCCTATCTCGCTACTGACTTTTGCGTCCAAGATCCTTGGAAGTCTATCAATCTCTCATACACAACTCTTTCTTGGGTCCAACACTCTGCTAGACCAGCTTCAGTCTGGTTTCCTCGTTAAGCACTCTGTGGAAACGGCACTGAAAAAAGTATCCAATGATCTACTTGCTGCACATTCTCGTAGTCACTACTCTATCCTAATTCTCCTTGACCTTTCTGTGGCTTTTGACACTGATGATCATCAATAGCTTCTTCTCATCCTCCGCAATATCGGTCTACACGATATTGCTCTCTCCTGGTGCTCCTCTTACCTCTCCCAGTGCTCTTTCAGTGTTTCTTTCTCTGGTTCTGCTTCTTCTCCCCTACTCCTCTCTGTTGGTGTCCCTCAAGGTTCAGTCCTTGGTCCCCTACTGTTCTCCATCTATACTGCCTCCCTTGGTAAACTCATTAGCTCTTTTGGCTTCCAATATCATTTTAATGCGGATGACACACAAATCTATCAGTCCTCTCCTGATCTCTCCCCGTCCCTCTTGACTAGTGTCTCTGACTGCCTCTTTGCTATTTCTAACTGGATGGCTGCCCACTTCCTTAAACTCAACTTGACCAAAACTGAAATTCTAGTCTTTCCTCCCTCAAGTGTTGCTACTCCTGTGTCTGTCTCCCTCCATGTCAACGGTGCTAACATCAGCTCCACCACGCAGGCTCGCTGCCTAGGTTTTCTCTTTGACTCCGACTTCTCCTTCACGCTACATGTTCACTCTATCACCAAATCCTGCCACTTCCATCTCAAAACATTGCGCACATCCGACCCTACTTAACGCCAGATGCGACTAAAGTCCTGGTCCATTCCATTGTCCTTTCTCGCCTTGACTACTGTAATCTGCTTCTCAGTGGTCTTACGTGCTCCCAATTTGCGCTGTTACAGTCCATATTGAATGCGCCGGCGAGGCTCATCTTCCTGTCTGCCCGCACCACCCACGCCTCACCCTTCAGCCAGTCCCTACATTGGCTTCCCGTAAGATATAGGGCTCAATTTAAAATTCTGGTTCTTGCTTTCAAATCTCTACATAATGCTGCTCCCACCTATCTATCCTCCCTTATACACAAGTATGTCTCGTCTAGGCCCTTACGATCTGCTGAAGACTTACGTCTATCTTCTGACCGTACTGCCACCTCTGATGCTCGACTTCAAGACTCCTCAAGGGCTGCACCGTTCCTGTGGAACTCACTTCCCTCCTCCGTTAGATGCTCACCCAGTCTCCACTCCTTAAAAAAATTATTAATAACCCACTTCTTCAAAAAAACATATAAATGAAATTGTTAATAGCTCCTGACTGATTCCTCTCTTGCAACTGTCATTAGTCTAATACTATCCTTATCTTTTATGTCACTTTATCCTACTCCCTCTAGCATGTAAGCACATTGAGCAGGGCCCTCAACCCTTCCTGTGTGTCCAACTTGTCTGGTTACAACTACACGTTTGTTCGTCCACCCACTTTAAAACTCTGTGGAATTTGTTGGGGCTATATAAATAATAACGTAATAATAATAATAATTACAAGGAGTACACTACTAGCCAATTAGATCATTTACAAATAAAAGAAGCAGGAAGCTCTGCTCCCTGACATTTCCTTAAATGAACTCTACAAGCTTTGTTCAGGAGTGATATCGCCTGAACTAAGTGTGAAATAAAACCCTATGGGATTCTTTTTGACCCACATATAATTATAAGAGAAGTTTACACCTCCTTCATGCCCCTTCCCACTGTTCTGCAGGTAGGGACAGGTATAGTCAATGGCTGCTTGCTGTGGGTAGCTATTGCTGCAAGTCACTAATACAATAATGGGGGGACCCGATTACAGGTCTCCCAGTTACCATGGTTGGTCTTTTTGAAGCCTTATAAGGCTAACCTCTCCTGTATTATAGTCCAAAAAATAAAAATACAGATTAATGCTAATGCAACAATCAGCGTATATCTGGCTTTATTATAAGTGGGCATCCTAGGCTGAAAAATATTGGATTTGGATATATTAAAGAGACTCTCCAGTGCCAGGAAAACAAATCAGTTTTCCTGGCACTGCAGGTTCCTGCAGTACCCCCCTCCTTTCCATCCCCCCCCCATCCCATGTTGCTGAAGGGATTAAAACCTCTTCAGTGACTTACCTGAATCCAGCGCCGATGTCCCTCAGCACTGGGTCAGGCTCCGCCCATGCTCCTGGACGCGCGCGCATTAGACCTCCCCATAGGATAGCATTATTCAATGCTTTCCTATGGGGATTCCGGCAACGCTGGAGGTCTTCATACATAGTGTGAAGATGTCCAGTGTCGTTTAAAACACTGATAGCCACTAGAGGAGGACTTAATCCTGCAAGGTAATTATTGCAGTTTATAAAAACTGCAACAATTACACCTGCAGGGTTAAGGGTGATGGGAGTTGCTACCCAGACCACTCCAATGGGCAAAAGTGGTCTGGTTACCTGGAGTGTCCCTTTAAGTATTAGCTAGTATATGGAGGGGGGCTGAACCTAATTATGATCCTCTATGGATATAGTGACCAGTACAGGATATATACGTATCTCTTAGATGGTATACAAAAAGAGCTAATAGGATATCCACTAAATGGTGAATGTATATCTACACCTAACATGCACAGAGCAATCAGTTCCATTAATTAGTGTAGTCGCTGGGGACCTTAAAGTATTAAAATGAGTAAAGAAATAGAACAGCCTCTCTCCCTGGTAAACCTGCTAGACAGGTAAAGGAAAGGAAAAGGGTATACGAAAGATATTTAAATCATCATGTCGTTGGACATGTTAGAATTAACCTTAAAGGACCACTATAGGCACCCAGACCACTTCAGCTCAATGACATGGTCTGGGTGCCAGGTCCCTCTAGTTTTAACCCTGCAGCTTAAAACAACTGCTATCTTTACATCTGAAGGGTTACAACCTGGGGGACCTGGCACCCAGACCACTTCATTGAGCTGAAGTGGTCTGAGTGACTATAGTGCCCCTTTAAATCAAAACACAAATTGCAAAACTGATTGTTTGCTAGTTCACATTACATTTGATTTATAATTACAATGTATTGATAAAAGCTGAAACAGAACATTCATACAGAAGTGTAGCTCATGTCTGCAGAATTGTGTGCAGATTATTGAAAGAAGTCTATTTCTTGCTTTATTACAGAAACCATTCAATATATCCATCCTGGGCATGATGACCTCTATCAAGCATTTTCATATGAAAATATCAGTTTACCATATATCAGTAGTGATGAAAAAATTCCACATCCCATCAATGAAACTACAACTGTTGTAGGAGAAGTCCTCTCTACGAAGCAGATCATTATTCGTCGTGGCCTGGCTGTGGTTTCGGCCGTTACTACACTGATTATTGGAATATTGGTGAAATATCTGGTGAACAGTAGATAAAACAAAAATTACCTTAATTTCATATTGAGAGTATTGTGGAAATATATTACACAAGATGGTTTCTGATGTATTTTGAAAAATGTTTGGTTTTGGTTTGCTTTTTTTTTTAAACTTATGATTCCATCTGATGAATACAGATTGAAGATAGTGTTTACATTATATGTGGCTATTCTATATATAAATATATATATTTTTTCATTTTTAATTGTTAAATATTATTTGTTTAAAAATGTTCAACACACCTCAAAAAAGATGTTTTGTACAATAATATTTTATCTTTCTCTATTGTTAAAATGCTGTTGAAATACAATGTAACCTCCATGTTTTTACACTTTTTTAAAACAAAATATGTAAAAAAAAAAAAATTTTTACATCTTCAATTAAGATTATACATTCAAAAAATCAATATGAAATAAAGCAAAGTACACATGTATACCATTCACCACATGTCTTAAATGAATTTGTGACAACACAGGCGCCAAATGTTATAATTTTTGGTCACATTATTATAGAACATATTCAATATCATTTCTGACATCACCAGCTTCCTTTGGATCTGAGATAGATTCATATTATTACAAATGTTTATTCTTTTTTGTTATGAATATTATACTTACAAACTTGGGTTTCATTTATACTCAGGGTTAAATGGTGGACAATTACAACATACGGGATTGGTGTGTCAGCAATTCATTTATCTACGTTTAATTCATAGCTTAGAAAAAATATTCACTGCGGCACTACACATATATGAAGCATATAAAGGGTTAATAATAGCAATTGAGCAAAGCCCTACCCACAGCTCCTACTAACTTATCCATTGGCTAATGAATATCCAATCAATGATAGCGGCACCCCATTTGAACCTCTATCTCCCCAGACTCTGTTCCCCTGGAAGAGCTTTAATGGCAAAACGCGTGTTGGGACTTTTACAAAGTATGATGCTGGTCCAAGAGACATGGGGCAACTTCAACAAAGATCTTTATTGACAGCTCCAGCCATACTTTAACTTTAATCATCTTTTATCCTTATGTTTATACACAAGTTATTTTCCTTATTTTTCTTATTTAATTCTTAGTTTGGTTTACACCACAGCCGTACAGCACAATAACTTAACAGAAGGAGGAGGGGGGATCCGAATTTTTTAAGGGGTGCCCTCGAAGGCACATCAGAGTAGGGAAACTAGAAATATATTTAACTACCTGCAGGGCTTCCCTCTCTATTTCTGCAACATTATATCTCTCCACTACTGATTAATACGGAATGTAACAGTTGCAACTCTTAAAATCCTGTTACACTCCCTTTAACATTGCAACAATACGGAGAAATTACTGAACTTTCAAACCTTTTTTGCTAAACCATTATTTATTTCATTTAGATTACTTCTTTTCATTCAATTCCTTTTTCTTTTGACTATATTTATTAATTTTATATATATATTTTTTATATATATATATATTTATTTTTTTTTAGAGCAATTTGAATATTTTCATTTCATCCATTTTTTCATTATGATCTGATAGAGGTGTTTTCCTATCACAGATACTATTTTTACTTATGATAAGTCCTGCTAATATTTTAAATAATCATGTTAAAAGTGACGTTTTATAACTTTATTTATTTTTGGGTTACTCTTTTCACAAAGGGGCTATCACCTAAACGGTTCCCCCTTGTGTTTTGTTCCTATTGTTGCAAACTCTGTCTGGGGGTTACCCCCACTTCCCTTATTAGAGTAACCTGACACTTTCTCTCTAGACGATTACTATCGTTTAGTATTCAATAAAAATGATACATTAAAAAAAATCAATATGATATAAAGCAAAGTACACAATGGTCAACAATACAGGGTGGTAAAAACAAGAGAACAAGTGAAAATAAAATTAAATAAAAATAAATAATGCTTCCAAGAAATGTCCTTGATTTTCAAGATGGTCGACATCAGCTGCAGACCCCGAATGGCTGTTTCTGTATGGCAATGCTTGGATTAAAAAAAACAAAAAACAATATCCACTATGTTGCTTAGAACAGCACGGCCCTGAAGTACCTGGCTGTGCCTCATAGAAAGCTGGTCAACTGAAAGTTTGCGCTTGATCGATTTGCCTTTAATATTGACCATATAGGCTTCACTGGCACATTTATGGCACTGGGACTGCTCATGCTCCGTGAGTCTTGTACTATGTCTCCATTCATTACAACCTTGTATGCAATAAAGTATGATGATATTTTTCTGAAGAGTACATAAGGCAAATTGGACAGTGCAGGGTCTTCTTTAGTATACTGCTCCACAAATGACAGCTAGAAAGCCAATATTTTCAGCAATTACAGATGCCCTTGAATGCACAGATTAGTTTCATTAGGAGCAGTATGACTAATTACCTAATTTTTCACTTTATGCATTCGCAAACTGTTTTAATAGTGTGAGTTAGATTTTGTTTACTTTAGGTAAACACAGGTGCCCTTGAAGGCACAGATTACTAAAGACATCAAGCAGTTTAATCTCTAGCATTTTGATATTATGATGGGTACTAGGGCTGCAGATTTGAGTTAACTAGCATCAGCCCTATAGACTCTAGCACATACACCCATTTAAGCACAGATCAGATAACAGACTGTTTACTATCCCCTTAATTATTACCTCTGCTAGCGATATAGTGCTTGTACCACTGGTTACTTTGCTTAGTCCTCCTTCGGACCTTTCTCTATATATCCAAGAATTTGTTATCCAGAGACTGAGCATTGTTTAGCTGAGGGGCTCCCCTGGCACAGCATAACAATGGTGACACTATGCTGTATCCTATAGATATTAGTGAGAAATTACAATCTATCTCTTACAGCATATACATTACCGATTAGTGTTTTCACTTAGCTCTGGTAACTTCCAGTATTTGTATATATGTGTATATTTTGTGTTTACTTTATTAGCACTACAATTTAGTAGCATTGTGTTTCATTATCACATTTCCTGTGTGGTTATACTTTACTGCAACCTAGTGGTCATAAAATAACCATTTTTTTTACCAGTTGACACATTAAAAGTTACGTTTTATAATATGACCAATTATATTTGGGCTAAAATATTTTCTCTCTCTCCTCTAACGTTCATTCACAAATTGGGTTCATGCTCCACCCCTTTAGCCCAGAGATTCTATAATCATTCTCCAGCCCCCCTTTTCTTCTTAGATTACAACAATATATTCCTTAGTACATGAACAGTCTCCCAACACACACCTGGACAATGTAGATGCAGGACAGAGTACACTGTACCACTCATCACTGAGAAAAGGACGAGTGCTCATTCCTGGAGAAGAGAGCTTGCAAGACCCATCAAATAAGTACACAATGTGTACCAAGAGCAGAAGTGTTAGTTTCATCCAAATTTGTTGCCCGACACTCTCAGCCAGTTAGAGCCAACCAAATCTGAAAATGCAAAAGTGTACCAATATCATATGAAGAGGGACAGGCTGCATGCAAATGTATGTGTCAAACCACAGTGCAGCGAGTCTTCCTTTAACCCCTTAGTGACCAGAACAGTTTTCAATTTTCTTTCCGTTAAGGAGCAGGGTTCTTTTTACATTTCTGCAGTGTTTGTGTTTAGATGTAATTTTCCTCTTACTCATTTACTATACCCACACATATTATATACAGTTTTTCTCACCATTAAATGGTCTTCCTAAAAATACCATTATTTTCATCATATAATTTACTATAAAAAAACAATCTAAAATATGATGAAAACATTTTAAAAAACACTTTTTCTAACTTTGACCGCCAAAATCTGTTACGCATCTACAACCGCCCAAAAACATCCATGCTAAATAGTTTCTAAATTTTGTCCTGAGTTTAGAAACACCCAATGTTAACACGTACTTAGCTTATACTATACTATAAGTACAAGTAGCACTTTGCTATTTCCAAACAATTTTTTTTTTTCAAAATGAACATAAATTACATTGTAACACTAATATCTGTCAGGTATCCCTGAATAACCCTTCACATGTATATTTTTTTTAAAAGAAGACAACCTAAGGTATTAAACTTGGGGTATTTTGACTCTTTTCATGCAACCATTTTACCACCAATCTATGCCAAATAAAAAAAATTTAAAAAATAATTGGTAATTTTCTTTTGACACACATAGCAATTTAAAAATACATGTACGGAGAACGTTAAAGGTTACTGCCAAACACCCCAATATGTGTTCAGCAACATCTCCTGAGAACAGTGATACCCCCCATGTACAGGTGTGTCGGGTTCTCTGGGGGCTAAAAGACCTTATTTGGAGGGTGCGCATTCTAGTTTTCCAACTTGAAATTTTCACAGATAGCCATCATGCAACCATGTCCTATTTGGGACATTTTTGAAGCCAGACAATGTAATTTACCCCCATCAAACCATATATATATATATTTAAATTTCAAATGGTGGTATTTTAACACTCTCCATGCACTAATTCTACCACCAATCTATGTAAAACTTTAGGGAAGTCATTTTTTGGGGTTATTTTTCTCTCGCATTGATTCTCAGTTCATGTTATGTGTTACTGACAAAGAACACCCCAAATTGTGTTCAGCAACATCTCCTTAGTACAACAGTGCCCCCAATGTACAGGTTTTCTGGGTTTTTGCAAACGTATAGGTGTCAAATGTAGGACTTTCCTTTTTCCATATTTGCACATTGAAATTTTCAAGATTACTTTACTGGCCTATGTTGCCTTTGAGCCCATATAGCCAGGGCCAGCGCTACCTGTAAGGCGACCTAGGCAGCCGCCTAGGGCGCAACTTAGCAGGAGGCGCTGGATCCCTGGCCCAGAGTCACCACTGCGGCTCCTCATGCTGCGCCGCCTGAGCGCTTTTACAAGCCTCAGGCGGCGCAGCACTGCTGTGGATGGAAAAAGGGAAAGTCCTACATTTGACCCCTATACGTT
>OW240912.1:223006401-223063734 GCA_933207985.1 Pelobates cultripes | reverse complement strand
CTATTAGATTTTATTTGGAAAAGTCGGAAGACATGAATAACCTTCAGATAGATTTTTTAATTAAGGGAATTAATTTTATTCTAAAGAATAATTTTTTTTTGGTTTCAGGATAGATTTTACCTTCAGACCCAGGGTACGGCTATGGGGACCAGATTTGCCCCAAGCTACGCTGATCTTTTTATGTCCTTCTGGGAGGAGAAAAATGTCTTCTCCAGAGAGGACATTGGGGCAAATCTGGTCCTATATAGACAGTATATAGATGACATTTTTATTGTTTGGAAGGGTAGTAGGGAAACTCTAGAATCATTTATTTTATCTCTTAATAATAATGTTTTTAATATTAGTCTTTCTTATGAAATTAACCCTCAACAGATTAATTTTCTGGATTTAAATATATATGTAGAAGATAATTTGGTTAAAAGTAAGACCTTCTTTAAAACAGTGAATGTTAATAGTTTTATTGACTTAAGAAGCTGTCATTTTAAACCATGGCTGGAGAATATACCAAAGGGTCAATTTTTAAGGATGAAGAGAAACTGTACTGAGAAAGAGGAATATTTTAAACAAACAGATATTTTAAAACGAAAATTTTATAGAAAGGGCTATGATGTTCGTCAATTAGAGCAAGTAGAAAAAGAAATTGTCGAAAAAGAAAGACAACCCCTTTTGAAATATAAAAGTAAAAGAAAAAACGAGACAAACATAAAAGAAAAAGAAAATATACCTTTAATTTTTAACTTTAGTTCCAACAATTATGCTTTACATAAAATTATTAAAAAGCACTGGCATATACTCAAAGAAGATCATGAAGTATTTCCACTTTTAGATGATCAGCCGAAATGTATTTTTAGAGGTGCAAATAATTTTAAACAGATTTTAAGTTTTTTAGAAAAAGAAAAAGTTCAAAAAGGAGGTAATTTTTTAAAGGGTAGTAAAGGGTTTCATTATTGTGGTGTATGCAGAGGATGCAAGTTTAGAAATAAAAAGAATAGAAAAATAGAAAAATTCTCTTCATTAGTCACAAAAAAAGAATACCCGATAAAATCGTTTATTACCTGCACTAGTAAAAATGCAATCTACATGTTGACTTGCCCATGTGGATTTCAATATGTAGGCAAGACGTCACGTTTTTTAAAAACAAGAATTAGGGAACATATCTATAATATACAGAGAAAATTTATTAACCACAGTGTATCCAAACATTTCCTAGAGGCCCATAATGGAGATCCAAATGGAATAGATTTTATTGGGATAGATATAACTCAAGTTCACTGGAGAGGAGGTGATAGTGACCACATTTTGGGTTTAAGGGAAATGAGATGGATATTTGAATTGGATACAATGATACCACAAGGTCTAAATGTTGATTTTGAGATTAACCAGTATATATAACTACCATTTTTATGTGTTCCCTTCATGTTTTTTCTTATTAATAATTTATATTTTATACTTATGTATTATTCTGTTTTTTTTAGAAAATATATATGATGTTATGTTTTTTTTTATCCTTTTATCTATATGTCTGGTTGTGTAGTTCTTCTTTTTAAACCACATAATAATAATGGGTTTATTTTTAATATGTATAAAAGTATAAGAAATTATGTTTAATATTATTGTTTATTAGATGTATTAATTAGTAAGGTACTGTTATTAAAATATGTGGTGACGCAAAGACGCCACTCAGGATTGGTGCGTCTGTACGTCCGAGATGCAAACATGTGACCGGAACCGGAAATGAGTCATGACGCCGGAACGTAATGACGCAGAAGGCGTTCCGACGTCAGGACCGGAAGCAGAAGGACGCAGCTCCAGCGTAGGAAGGAAAGGGCACCAAACTTAAGTATTTTAACCGAGATGCCTTGGATACTGACATCACTTCGGAACGCGTCAGTGACTGGACTGTTATTTTGGGACTTACTTATTTTAATATTTATGTTTTTAATTTACTTCAAGATCTGTTGAAGAATAAAAGTGTTACCCCCTGATATCCTGCGTCCTGGAGGTATTACACATCAAGAAATTAGAAGTTCCCAGTGGAGGTCCTGCTATGTATTCAAGGCATTCAGTTTGAGCCAGCTAACCAAATGGCTCTTTTTATGTGAGTGAGATTGACACCTAAATTAAATTTTTTTGTGTCAGACTATACTACCCTATGTCTCTCTTTTTTGGTCTTTTCCAGATTGATTGACTGCAGTGTGGGTAGTATTTCTTATTGTGTGTGCTCTCACCAATTTGTTATCTGTTATTATTCACTTATTTTCCGTTGTGGTTTGTGTGGCCCACAAAGGTGATAGTAGCACCTATATATTTAGTGATTTATTCACTGTTGTATGTTATCGTAATACACACTGCATCCACTATACGCACACACTTTGCACCCACTACACACATTCTGCATCTACTACACACACTTACACTCTGCATCCTTGTTGGCGGACTCTGGGCCTAGACTTTGAGCTGTGTAAGAGGTCCCAAAACTTCTGATGGCAGCCCTGAACACACACACACACACACATTTATTCACTGTTGTATTTATTCACTGTTGTATGTTATCGTAATACACACTGCATCCACTATACGCACACACTTTGCACCCACTACACACATTCTGCATCTACTACACACACTTACACTCTGCATCCTTGTTGGCGGACTCTGGGCCTAGACTTTGAGCTGTGTAAGAGGTCCCAAAACTTCTGATGGCAGCCCTGAAAACACACACACACATGTGTGTGTGTGTGTGTGTGTATATATATAGAGCTGTATAAATGCATATAGTACAGGGTTAAAGAAATTAGAAATTGATAGGGTAAAAGAGGGTGCTAATTTCAGAGTAAGATTAAATAGGGTGTTAAATGGATTAAAAGCTTGAGGGTGGGTTTATAGTTGTGATAAAAGGGGAGTTTAGGATTAGGGGTATTTTAGGATTAGGATTAGTGTTGGAGTGGAATTAAACATAGTATTGGGGTGTTTAACCTACGGATAAGGTAAATAGGTTTGTTACGAAATTAGACATTGACATTGGGATTAGACAGGATTATTTAGGTTTTGTGATGAGTTTAATTTATGGTTAGTGAAAAGGATGTTTTTTTAGGGAATGTAGAGGTTGAAAGGTTATTTGCAAAGTACTTACTGTTCTATGTCCTCTGTAGTCCAGTCCACCTCCCACAATTGGTAGCAGAGCTGTAGTATCTGTCATATAGTGTGCATCACTAAGTCCTGTCCCTCCTGCAAGGTATTTCCTGTGTGAGAGGCTGTTAATGGTCAAATGAAATGATGCCTTCCACAGTTTGTCCAGCCTTACACACAGACAGTGGCAGAACTACAGGGGTTGCTAAGGTCCCTAGTGCAACTGGGCCCTCTGTGGTTTGCCTACCAGGGGGCCCATTAGCTGATCAACAGACCCTTTAGGAAGCAACCAGGTGTGCTAAGGCAGAGTAGGCAGCTGCTTACTCTGCTGAAGTACTGTGTCCGGGGAGTACTGAGCGTGGGCTTCAAGGGAGCTGTAAACTTTCTGCTCTTCCCGTACAGCTCTGTCTGTTGTGATGCAGATACTGAGGATATGACGTCACTCCGGCTCCGGCATCACTAAACAGCACAAGAGGGAGCTGTGGTGTAAGAGTATGAATAGTACAGCTCCCTTACTGCCCGCTAGACCCCAGGGAGAGAATGCACACCAGCTATCCCAAAGGTAGACTTGGGCAGCTTAAACAAAAAAAACAAACAAAGCTAAAACTATAAATAAAATGAGTTTGTGTGTGTGAGAGAATGTGTGCATATGTCTTTATGTTACTGTCAGTGTGTTACTGTCAGTGTGTATCAGTTAATGAGTGTGTGTGCCAATTAGTGTATATGTGTGCACTGTCCCTTAATCTGTATATTACCAAGTAGTGCTTGGCAGGGTATGTCTTTCAGTAAGTGTGTGTGTTTGTGTGTCTGCCAGTGAGTGTGTGTGTCTTTGTATTTGAGTGTGTGTGTGTGTGTCATGTTCCTGACCAGGTCAGAGAGGAGACGATTGCCAGGGTTATGGGTTGAAACTTTATTTGTCTTCTTAGACATAACACTTTACTTGAAAGTAAGAATTAAGGCAATATGCCACAAAAAGTAAAATTTGAAAGTAAATGAAAAGTCTTTTATATACAAGTAGGCTTGAAGTTATTTCCAAATAGATTAGTAGTTTGTGGGATGTCACACTGCAGCCAGGTTCAGGATGATACAGGGTTGAAATGGTTAAAGCTGGTAAGTATTTTCAGTATAATATAGTACAGGTTGCTTAACCCCTTAAGGACACATGACATGTGTGACATGTCATGATTCCCTTTTATTCCAGAAGTTTGGTCCTTAAGGGGTTAAAGGATTATGTAGAGTTACAGCAGCTGAAACAGGTAAGTAGATTCCAGTATAATGTAATACAGGTTACTTACAGGATCTTGCAGATTTGCAGTAGTTGAAGTAGTTTCACACTGACTTCAATGTAAAGGCCATGAGAAGAATTGGGTGTGGCCTTTTATAGCAAACTTGGAAGATCATTTGAGGCAGGTGAGAGCAGTTTAGGATTGATTAGTGGCTAGGGAGGCCACTAGAGGTGAGAAACAGGAATTGCAGCAATAAAATAAAACAATTTCTTGGTTGTCAGGATAGGATCCTGACAGTGTGTCTGTCAGTGAGAACACACAGTCTTGGGAAAAAGAACCTACACCTTTTTGAACTCTATGGTTTTACACATCAGGACATAATAACAATAATCTGTTTCGGTAGCAGCTCTTAAAATTAGTTAAATGCAGCTTCAGATGAGCAACAACACATGACATATTACACATGTTTTATTTAACAAACATAGAGCCAAAAGTTTACAAAGTTGCATCTGAACAAATACCAAGACCTCTGTAACAGTGACAGATGATACCAAAGTGAAGATGTTTGGCCATAACGCAGAAAGCCACATTTGGCGAAAACCAACCACAGCATATGAGCATAAACACCTCATGCTAACTGTCAAGCACGGTGGTGGAGGGGTGATTATTTGGGCTTGTTTTGCAGCCACATGACCTGGAAACCTTGCACTCATTGAGTCATCCATGAACACCTCTGTATACCAAAGTATTCCAGAGTCAAAGGTGAGGTCATCTGTCTGACCGCTAAAGCTTGGCTGAAATTGGGTCATGAAATAGGACAATGATCAGAAGCACACCAGCAAATCTTCAACAGAATGACTGAAAAAGAAAAGAATCAAGGTATTGCAATGGCCCAGTCAAAGACCACACCTCAACCCGATTTAAATGTTGGGGCTGGACCTTAAGACAGCTGTCCATAAACAAATGTCAGCAAACCTTAATGAACTAAAGCAACATTGTAAAGAAGAGTTGACCGAAATTCCTCCACAACGATGTGAGAGACTGATAGTCATACAGAAAATTATTATTTCAAGATATTGCTGCTAAACGTGATTCTCCAAGCTATTGAAATATAAGGTGTACTTAGTTTTTTACACATGGCTTCTTCATTTTCCCATGGTGTTGTTCATCTGTGGTTGTATTTACGGGAGGAAGTTTGTTTGTTTGTGTGTCAATTCATGTAATTTATAGTAATATGCTTATATGTGTGTTTGTATGTATGTATGCAGGTCCCTATTTAGCCTTGTACTGCAGAGAGCCCCAGATAGATTCCACCCCTCCCTCCCCCAAGTAAGTGGTAAGTGAGTTAAGAGCAGACATTAGGCTGTTAGAGTAGGACCTGTCAAAGATGGCATACATTAATGTTGTGGCAGGGTAATGCATTGTATGATCATTTACTCTAGCTAAACTTGGATTATTTTGGCCTAGGTTACGTGTTTTTAAAAAACTAATAAAATCCGTGAGCTTTGAAGTTGCTGCTGTGGATGTGTGAGTGCGCTGGGTCTTGTGTATTATATATATATATATATATATATATATATATATATATGTATGTACACGTGCATGCATTATTAATAAATATATATCTTATTAAAGTGTGTATATAGAATAACTGTATATTAAAGACCTTTGTGTCAGAGTGTGTGTGAATGTATGTATGTTTTTGGCAGTTTGTGTGTGTGTATGCAGAGGTGTAGAGAAGGAGGGACAGAGGAGGAAAAATGTGCATCAGCAGCATCTTGTTGCAATTGTCTGCTCTGCCCATATTCTGCAGAACAGGCCCTAAGGGGGCAACCCTAACGATGCATGAATGAAAGTTTATTTTTTTGTTTGGTTTTTCAACTTTAAAAATTCCTACAAGTGCCCATTGTTTGATATTTTGCGGTATACAACTGTTCCAGTGTGACAGCACCAAGGCATATTGTGTAATATATTTGCCTCAGATGCGACTCAGCTAAAAAAAAATCTATTATTTTAATTTATTTTTTATTAATTTTTTTAATTTTAATATATATTTTTTTTTTATACAGACCTTGACTTGAATATAAGTCGAGTGGGGCTTTTTCAGCACAAAAAATGTGCACAAAAAATGTGCTGAAAAACTCAACTTATACTTGAGTATATACGGTAGATCACTCTGCTCCCTGCCATTTCCTTGAATGAACTCTGCAAGCTTTGTTCAGGAGTGAAAGCGTGTGAACTAAGTGTGAAATAAAAAATTACAGGTCTCCCAGTTACCATGGTTGGTCTACAAATAAATAAAGTTCAGGTGGACATAGTGGCCTACCCATGGCTAGTGCTTATGGGGGGGAATTATTAGAGCCCTCATCCTCTGTTCATGACACTGTGTCCCCTATTCACTTTGTTTCATAGCCCCACCTGCAGGCAAATGTGGGGGAACAGGTGGATACTATGCTCCCCTTTGGTTTTATTATTTATTTGTAGCAATACCTTGGGTTCTGAGAGACCTATGTCAGCTCCCCCATTATTGTGTTAGTGGCATGTATACTTATCTCCCCACCAGCCCACTTAAGCTTCAAAAAGGCACATTATAAGTGCTTAAAATTGCGATGTACCTGTAGGCAGGGGCCTACTCTCCCTAATTGGTAAATCCAGCCCTGATATGATACAGTTAATTTGACATCACAGTGATTGGTAGAACAGGAACTATTTAAAAAGACCATGGGTGTAAGATAAAAAGAAAGTAGAACAGGGAATGAAGAGGACAGTCATTTTCTCATAGATGCCAAAGCCCCATTACCAAGAACACACAGCAAATCACAGATATGCAGAGGTAAAAATGACAGATGACTATAGAGATTGTAAGTAGCATTCTAAATTCCAGTGGAGGATGGTACTATTTGTTTGCATTTGTTTATACCAGGTAAAGTGATAAAAAATATATCAGATCTTTCTGTTTATCTAATTTTTAAATCCATTATAACTCGCAAACCTCCAGATAACTCTGAAATTCATCAAACATTTCATCCATTCATCACATATCTGTTTTTGCTTAGATCAGGGGTTCTCAACCCAGTCCTCAAGGACTAAACACCTTAGACACACCCAGGTAATCCCTAAATCCTGGACTGGTAGGGGATCCTTGAGGACTGGGTTGAGAACCCCTGGCTTAGATTCACCTGTTCTCTCCCCCATTCATCTCAAATATGCCTGTTCTCCTCAGATTTGTACCTGGCAATCTCACAACTGCTTTTGCTTAATATCTTTCAGATCATCTAAGAGTTCCCTCTTTATTTTAAATCTCCAATTCATCTGATGTTGCTCCCCATTCAGCTCATATAAGTGTCAATTTACTGTATCTTAAGACATTATCTTCAGACCTATAATATCCCTATGTTTTAATATTCTACTCTGCAGCCTTCAGCCTTACCTGGTGATTTAGTAGTATGGTGTCAGCAGACGTCACTGAGTGAGCCTGATGTCACTACTTCATTCAGATTCTTGTTTATGAAAACCAACAGTTTATGTAGGCTGTGAAACAACATCATATCTTGAATCTCTCCATCATCCACCACAGGCACCACTGGATGGAAGCAGTGACAACAGCATAGACTGCTGCCACACTCTGACAGCTACAAATTTTTTTGCTGGTGGTGGGAAAACTGCCCACCACAATGTAAACACATAAAGTCAGAGTAGACCCAGGCTACGGTTGTCCAGTCAAAAAGACCAGGCTTGTGATGAGCTTGGAACTCCAACCTTCAATATATTTTTTTATTTAGACCACCTGTTAAGTTATAATGCTGCCCCACACAGACAAATATTGGTAGTCTGATCTGTCCCATACCATCACCCCTTTTTTCTATGTCAAAGAAGCAGACATTATACTAATTCTGTGAATTCCACAAGTTATACACAAATATTTTTTATTGCATGTTTTTACAATTATGTACAAAAATATAGTTTTCCACCACATTTGTTACTTTGTCTTTAAAAATATTGACCTAAAAGTTGACTTTTCAAACCCAAGTATATTTGTGGTGACAATATATTGTAAATGCATCGAAAAGACCGCAAAACCATTATACCGTTACAACATTTATAATAATAAGCTCCATTACGAAGTGGGGCACACTGCTGTTCCCAGGGCACAGTTATTACAGCTGAATTAGAGGAATTTAGTTTAGGATAGAATTTAGGGTTATGGTTGTGGGGCTAACAAAAATGGGTCTTGGACTGTATTCTAAATATCATGGACTGGTATCACTGTTTGAGTGGCTGAGAATGATGTGAGTTCAGAGCATCTTAAATGCAGGTACCTCTCATTCTAAATCCCTCAATAACCATAGGTCATCCGCTAACTGTAAGACCCCGTCCAAGCTTGTTTAACCTTAATGTGAAATTGGAACAAGGGTGTCTCCACTGAGTGTAAACGGAGCCTCCCTGGATATACAACCAGTATCCTGAACGGATAGAGATAAGATACAGTATAGTGATATTAGGAAGTAACAACACCAAAACAAAAATAATGACTAATATCTAGTTGTATAGTAAAAGTATATAAACAGTCTTATAAGGCTAACCTTTCCTGTAATATAGTATAAAAATACAGATTAATGCTAATGCAACAATCAGCATATATCTGGCTTTATTATAAGTGGCCAACCTAGGCTGAAAAATATTGGATTTGGATATATTAAAGAGACTCTCCAGTGCCAGGAAAACATATCAGTTTTCCTGGCACTGCAGATTCCTGCAGTGCCCCCCTCCTTTTCACCCCCCATCCCATGTTGCTGAAGGGATTAAAACCCCTTCAGTGACTTACCTGAATCCAGCGCCGATGTCCCTCTGCGCTGGTTCAGGCTCCGCCCATGCTCCTGGCCGCACGGGCATTAGACCTCCCCATAGGAAAGCATTATTCAATGCTTTCCTATGGGGATTCTGGCGACCCTGAAGACGCTTATGCGTAGCGTAAGGACGTCCAGTGTAGTTTAAAACACTTTTTGTATTCTAAGAACACGGACGTCCAGAGGCGGCTCTCTAATTATGGCTGGGGCCTCGCGGCCGCCTAAACCGCCTGTGGGCAGACTGTGTCAGGTCCTCGGTATGCCCGGTATGCCCCCTCACCACCCTCACCATCAACCCCCCCTCCCTCATTACCCCCCTCCCTCTCACATTACCATCACCCCCCTCACACTCACATTACCATCATCCCCCTCTGCCTCTCACATTACCATCACCCCCCTCTCCCTCTCATATTACCCCCCTCTCACATCATCCCCCACTCACTCTCACCTTACCATCACCCCCTCTCAGTGGTGTATCCTGGTTTTGTGCTGCCCTAGGCCTGGAGTGTCCCTTTAAGTATTAACAAGTATATGGAGGGGGGCTGAACCTAATTATGATCCTCTATGAATTATAGTGACCAGTACAGGATATATACGTGTCTCTTAGATGGTATTCAAAAGGAGCTAATGAGACATCCACTAAATGGTGAATGTATATCTACACCTAACATGCACAGAGAAATCAGTCCCATTAATTAGTGTAGTCACTGGGGACCTTAAAGTATTAAAATGAGTAAAGAAATAGAACAGCCTCTCTCCCTGGTAAACCTGCTAGACAAATACCAAATGTAGGAATAAACTTGTCATCAGTGTTCGGGTTAAATCAAAACAAAAATGGCAAAACTGATTGTTTGCTAGTTCACATTACATTTATGATTACAATGTATTGATAAAAGCTGAAACAGAACATTCAGTCAAAAGTGTAGCTCATATCTGCAGAATTGTGTGCAGATTATTGAAAGAAGTCTATTTCTTGCTTTACTACAGAAACCATTCAATCTATCCACCCTGAGAATGATGACCTCTATCAAGCATTTCCATATGAAAATATCAGTTTACCATATATCAGTAGTGATGAAAAAATCCCACATCCCATCAATATAACTACAAATGTTGTAGGAGAAATCCTCTCTATGAAGCAGATCATTATTCGTCGTGGCCTGGCTGTGGTTTCGGCCGTTACTACACTGATTATTGGAATATTGGTGAAATATCTGGTGAACAGTAGATAAAACAAAAATGACCTTCATTTCATATTGAGATTATTGTTGTAATATATTGCACAATTTTAATAAAGATGATTTCTGATGTATTTTTAAAAATGATTGGTTTTGTTTTGCTTCTTCAAAGCTACCAATTCCATCCGATGAATACAGATTGAAGATAGTGCTTACATTATATGTGGCTATTCTATATATAAATATATTTTTTCATTTTTAATTGTTAAATATTCTTCATTTAAAAATGTTCAACACACCTCAAAAAAGATGTTATTGTCAATAATATTTTATCGTTCTGTATTGTTAAAATGCTGTTGTAATACAATGTAACTTCCATGTTTTTACACTTTTTTTTTAAACAAAATATATAAAAAAATAAATCTTCAATATAAATTATACATTAAAAAAAATCAATACGAAATAAAGCAAAGCACACAATGGTCAACAATACAGGAAAAAAACAAGTGAAAATTAAATAAAATTAAAAAAAAACAACAACAACAATAATGCTTCCCAGAAATGTCAAATGTTTCACAGCTTCCAAGAAATGTCCTTTGTTTTCAAGATGGTTGACATCAAAGACATCAGCTGCAGACCCTGAATGGCTGTTTCTGTATGGCAATGCTTGGATTCCAAAAAAAAAGCAATATCAATGATGTTGCTTAGAACAGCACGACCCTGAAGTACCTGGCTGTGCCTCATAGAAAGCTGGTCAACTGAACGTTTGTGAATATATATACAGAAAGGTGTGGAACAAGTGGCGCTATATAATGCGTGATTTAAATTAGTGAATATTAGCTGCTGTATACACTCTATGGGCAGGGCCGGACTGGGAAAAAAATTAGGCCCGGGCATTTTTCAATTAGAGCGGCCCCCCAAGAAGGGGGCGGGCCAGAGAGGGTGTGTTTTGTCATCACTAATGACAAGCACGCCCCCTCTGAAAGTGAGCATGTTGGTTCAATGCCCAGAGCCCTGCTGAAGAGCTCTGGCATTAGAAAAAGGCCCTGTATTTGTTCTGCGCAGCGCAAGCAAATGTAATAACATGCTTGCGCTGTGTTTGCTTTTAAATTGTCTCTGGTGTCTCCACAAGTGGGATACCAGAGGACAAAAGGGCCAGGAAAGTGTATGGTGCATGTGTTTGGCGCATGCTTGTGGGATTGCCTGTGTGTAGAGTGTGGTGTGGTATTGTGTAAATAGGTCGATTTTGTGGTGTAATATGTGTGGCTAGGGGCTGTAGAGAGTGCGTGTATAGGGGCATAGTGTTATAGGGGATGTAGCGAGTGTGTGCATATGGGCAGTAGTGTGTGTGTATAGGTGGCGTAGTGTGTGTAGGGGTTGTAGAGAGGGTGTGTTTAGAGAATGTTCTATGTGTTTGCTTACAAGGAATGTAGTGTGTGTGTAGGTGGTGCACTGTGTGTGTGTAAGAGATCTAGCGTGTAAAGGACCCAGAGTGTGTATAGAAGATTGTGTGTGTGTGTGTAGAGGATTAAGAGTGCATATAGGGTAAGGGATCTAGCGTGTATCTGGAGCGTAATGTGTGTAGTGGTGCAGTGTGAGGGGTGCTGTAGTGTGTGTGTATATATATATATTTGGACGTATTGTATGTGTGAGGTGCGCAGTGTGTTTGTGTAAGAGGGGTGCTGTGTGTTAGGGTGTTTTTATCTGCCGTCACATTCTAGGTTTCTAATTTTCTTTGTCTGTTAACTCACTGAGGGTTATTTTATATAATATATATAATATATATATATATATATATATATGTATATGTGTCTCTGGGTGTGCTGTGTGTGTATCTGGGGTGCTGTGTGTGTCTGGGGGTGCTGTGTCTCTGGGGGTGCTGTGTGTCTGGGGTGCTGTGTGTGTTTGGGGGTGCTGTGTGTGTCTGGGTGCGCTGTGTGTGTCTGGGGTGCTGTGTGTGTGTCTGGGGGTGCTGTGTGTGTCTGGGGTGCTGTGTGTGTATCTGGGGGTGCTGTGTGTGTTTGGGTGCTGTGTGTGTTTGGGTGCTGTGTGTATCTGAGGTGCTGTGTGTGTGTCTGGGGGTGCTGTGTGTGTCTGGGGTGCAGTGTTTGTCTGGGGTGCTGTGTGTATGTGTGTCTGGGGTGCAGTGTGTGTCTGGGGTGCTGTGTGTGTGTGTGTGTCTGGGGGTGCAGTGTGTGTCTGGGGGGTGCTGTGTGTGAGGGGGCTGTGTGTTTCTGGGGGGTGCTGTTTGGGAATTAATTTTAAATATATATATTTTTTTTTTATTAATAATTTTTTTAAAAAAGTTATGTCTCCCCCCCCCTCCCTTCTTACCTTTAGCCTGGGAGGGAAGCCGTTCTGCCTGGGGGGTTGGGAGCCATGCTGCCTTCCCTGGTGGTCCAGTGGTGAGAGTGAACTCTAACCTATAGGTTAGAGTTCACTCTCGCGAGATCTGAGCGTTGCCGCGGCAACGCTCAGAATCTCGCGAGAGGACCCGGCGGAGCTGCTTGTTAGAGCTCCGCCGGGTCCTCCCTCCCTCCCTCACCCAGCCGGCGGCCGCATCTCCCTGCCTGTGGGCCGGTGAGGGAGATCTTTGATCTCCCCACCGGCCCATGGAGGCACACAGCAGGGCCGGCGCTCGGATAGCGCTGGCCCTGCAGGGGCCGGCCGGGGAGATCCCCTGCCGGCCTCGGCCCCACGGCACGGTATGCCCGATGGCCAGTCGGGGCCTGTCTATGGGTACTCCTCATAACCCACCATACATAAACACCAAAGAACACAAAAACGTTAGACCTTACTGGTGTTCCCACCTATTAGGTCCTTAGTTTTTAAAGAGTGCAGCGCTATATTATAATGTGAGGTGAAAATGTGTTTTTCAATACTTCAAAAAACACTTACCCTCTACAATGATCTCAAGGTGATATATATATATAAAAAGAGAAAAAATATATATATACAAATAATTGTGCAGTATATTACAAATTGTGGTAAAGCAATATGTAAGTGACAAATGTGTCTAAACTCACATTTTTTAGAGCCTTTTCTAGTTTTTAGGCTCTAAACTTCCAAGCATCTTGTGTCTTTTTGGGTAGATCACACGACCCCTCTCTCCAGGCAAAAGTATGTTCCTCTCCACAGCATGTATAGAAGACACAAATGTATCAAACTAAGTGTAGTATCTCCAGTAGAAATTGTATTTATAGAATATGAAATTTAAAGTGCTCACCTTTTTTAGAGCCTTTTGGTAACTGGCTCTAAGTGTACCAACTTAGTGTCAATTTTGGGGGTGACACTACCCCTTCCCTGAAATTATTTTCAGGATCCAATGAATGGTATAGAAAAGGAGGATATTTATTACAATATATAAAAATATATAGAAATTACTTTAAAATTACATGTATAAAAAATAACAAACAAAAAGTTTATAAAAACAAAGTAATAGAGTGTGGGTGGTACAAAAATAGTAAGTCTACTTTAAGCCAAAACGCGTTTCGCCGATTTCAACGGCTTCCTCAGTCAGCTTTCAGGAGTCTTCTACTGTCTATGTGTTTAAAAATGCTCACATTCCTGCCGAAATCCTCGTGGTCCAATATCTTTCTTGACGCGATTAGCTTGCCGTCGCGTCACTTCCGGTTTTTTCGTAACTACAAGATCCATGATCCTTTGCGCTTCGTGCCCAACTTCCGGTCCAAGTCACAAGGGAACACGATCATTAGGAATCCCTGTTACAAAATCCACATTCGAGCCATATCGGCTCATAGTGATATTAAGCACATAAAATAAAAATAAAACATTGAACATCTATATCTATTTTCTTTATGATCTGGAAGTTTAGAACATATAAAAATGCACAGTGTTCATATATACATAAAAATGTAAATCTCATAATTTTATCAATGAATCTTTAGTGTTATAACGAAAAATAAAAATTATAAAAGAGTGATAATTTAATGATGAAAATAGTAATGTCAATAAATAAATATTAAAGTAAATCTGTTAAACATAGATAAAAAGTAATTAGAAAATAATAAAGCAAAAAATATCTTGTGTTTAAAATTGGTAAGGATGGAAGATAATAAAAATAAAAATAAATATAAATAATAAATAAAAATAATAAATTATAAATTATAATTTGAGGTTTAACATTTTTACTTTAAATTCTTTTTCTATTTCTATTAATCTTTATTATTAATTTTTTTCTATTAATTTTTTTCATTTTCATCTTTATTTCTATTTTTTATTTTTTATTTATATTCATTTTCACTATTATTATTTATCAATTATTATTATTTAAATGTTAAACCTCAAATTATAATTTATCATTTATTATTTTTATTTTTATTATTTATATTTATTTTTATTTATATTATTTTCCATCCTTACCAATTTTAAATACAAGATATTTTTTGCTTTATTATTTTCTAATTACTTTTTAATATTTATTTATTGGCATTACTATTTTCATCATTAAATTATCACTCTTTTATCATTTTTATTTTTCATTATAATACGAAAAAAACGGAAGTGACGCGACGGCAAGCTAATTGCGTCACGAAAGACATTGGACCACAAGGATTTCGGCAGGAATGTGAGCATTTTTAAACACAGAGACAGTAGAAGACTCCTGAATGCTGACTGAGGAAGCCGTTGAAATCGGCGAAACCCGTTTTGGCTTAAAGTGGACTTACTATTTTTGTACCACCCATACTCTATTACATTGTTTTTATAAACTTTTTGTTTGTTATTTTTTATACATGTAAATTTAAAGTAATTTCTATATATTTTTATATATTGTAATAAATATCCCCCTTTTCTATACCATTCATTGGATCCTGAAAATAATTCCAGGGAAGGGCAGTATCACCCCAAAAATTGACACTAAGTTGGTACACTTAGACAGGGCTGCCTTTAGCGCAGGGCAAACGGGGCAGTTGCCCCGGGCCCAGTTGCTCCTGGGGAGCCCCAGAGCAGCTGCCCCGTGGGCCGCGATTTGCTCAGCCCCCATGGACCAGGTGGTGCGGCTGCACAGAGCCACACCGTCCCGCACGCTAAGGAGGCCCCCCGGTGGCCCATGTGTTAGCAGGGGCCTGGTCGGGCACTGTGGCGCTTTAACAGCGCGACCAGGCCCCTTCCTGCTTGGCAGCCGGCTGGAAGGAAGTGAGTGCTGTGCGTCACTTCCTCCCACCGGAGATGAGAGCTGCGCGGGAGGAGGAAGGTAGGGAGGTGGGGAGTTTCAGAGGAGAACTCCCAACTGCCTCAGCCTGCCACTGGAAGGTAAGAACCTGGAGGGTGGCTAAATGTATGTCAGTATGTTTGTGTGTGTATGTCTGTGTGTGTGTCAGTATGTCTGTGTGTGTGTCAGTATGTTTGTGTGTGTGTGCCAGTATGTCTGTGTGTGTGAGCATGTCTGTGTGTGTGTGTGTCAATAGTCTGTCAGTGTCTGTATGTCTTTGTGTGTCAGTATGTCTGTCTGTGTGTGTCAGTATGCCTGTGTGTGTCAGCATGTCTGTGTGTGTGTCAATACATCTGTCAGTGTATGTGTGTCTGTGTGTGTCAGTCTGTGTGTGTGTCAGTATGTCTGTCTGTGTGTATGTCAGTATGCCTGTGTGTGTGGCAATACATCTGTCAGTGTATGTGTCTGTGTCAGTATTTCTGTCAGTGTCTGTGTGTATCAGTATGTCTGAATGTGTGTCATGTCTGCCAGTATATATTTGTGTGTCAGTGTATGTGTGTGTCAGTGTATGTGTGTGTCAGTATGTATCTGTGAATGTTTTAATATGTATGTCTGTGTGTGTGTGTCAGTATGCCTGTGTGTGTCAGCATGTCTCTGTGTGTATGTCAGTATGTCTGTCTGTGTGTTTGTCAATATGCCTGTGTGTGTCAGCATGTCTGTGTGTGTGTCAATACATCTGTCAGTGTTTGTGTGTCTGTGTGTCAGTATGTCTGCCAATATATATTTGTGTCAGTGTGTGTATGTATGTCTGCCAATATATATGTGTGTGTCAGTGTCAGTGTGTGTGTGTATGTATGTCTGCCAGTATATATTTGTGTGTCAGTGTCTGTGTATGTCAGGATGTCTGCCAGTATATATTTGTGTGTCAGTATGTATTTGTGAATGTTTTAATATGTCTGTGTGTGTCAGTATGTCAGTGTGGGTTGGGCTTAATTGGGGGCATTGGGAGGGTCGCAGGGCCCAGGGGACCCAACAAAATTCTTTGCCCAGGGTCCTATTCATATTATAGATGGCCCTGCACTTAGAGCCAGTTACCAAAAGGCTCTAAAAAAGGTGAGCACTTTAAATTTCATATTCTATAAATACAATTTCTACTGGAGATACTACACTTAGTTTGATACATTTGTGTCTTCTATACATGCTGTGGAGAGGAACATACTTTTGCCTGGAGAGAGGGGTCGTGTGATCTACCCAAAAAGACACAAAACACTTGGAAGTTTAGAGCCTAAAAACTAGAAAAGGCTCTAAAAAATGTGAGTTTAGACACATTTGTCACTTACATATTGCTTTACCACAATTTGTAATTTACTGCACAATTATTTGTATATATCTTTTTTTTCTCTTTTTATATATATATCACCTTGAGATCATTGTAGAGGGTAAGTGTTTTTTGAAGTATTGAAAAACACATTTTCACCTCACATTATAATATAGCGCTGCACTCTTTAAAAACTAAGGACCTAATAGGTGGGAACACCAGTAAGGTCTAAAGTTTTTGTGTTCTTTGGAACTGAACGTTTGTGCTTGATCGATTTGCCTTTAATATTGACCATATAGGCTTCACTGTTGCGTTTATGGCACTGGGACTACTCATGCTCTGTGAGTCTTGTACTATGTCTCCATTTATTACAACCCTGTATCCAATGAGTATGATCATATTTTTCTGAAGAATACATAAGACAAATTGAACAGTGCAGTGCAGGGTCTTCTTTTTGTTTTTATAAGTAACCCATTTTCTATTAATATTTGATCCTTGTATACATTTTCTGAAATAAACAAGGTTTCCATTGAATGGGATGTCCTGAGTAGGTTGTTTAGGATGAAATTCCCCGAACATTTCCATGGAGATTCAGGCCTTTCTCAAATCATGAGAATGAAGAATGAAATACTCAGTGGAAGGTGATTTTTCCTGTAGAAAACACAATGCAGACTCCTTCCTGGGCATTTTTATAGAAGGTTATCTCTCTTTGGGCTCCTCTTCAGATAAAATACATACATTATATGTTTGAGAAATTTCAGTTTCAGAAATAGAAGTTCCCGTCTCCACTAGAATTCCACCTGCTACATCCTGCTCTGGGTCAGTTTTCATTTGAACAAAAAATCTCGATTTTGCTCGTTGAGGCTTCAATTTTCTTCTGTACCTCTTTCTTTTCCTTTCTCTTCATTGCACCACTTTTGTGTTTATAACCTTCTGATGAAGACATTGTAGTGCTGAAAATGACAACAACCTGTGTATGTAATGTGTCATAGGGATTAGACATGAGTCTCATCAATCATTTGTTGGTTAAAGTGAACAAACACATCTAAAAAGAAGTGTTTAACGGTTAAACTCTACTTGAGTATGTGAATTTTTTTTAAACTAGATTACAATAATGTATTCCTTAGTGCATGAACAGTCTCCCAACACACACTTAGACAATGTAGATGCAGAGTACACTGTACAACTCATCACTGAGAAATGGACGAGTGCTCATTCCTGGAGAAGAGAGCTTGCAAAACCCATCAAATAAGTACACTATGTGTACCAAGAGCAGAAGTGTTAGTTTCATCCAAATTTGTTGACACTCTCGGCCAGTTAGAGCCAACCAAATCTGAAAATGCAAAAGTGTACCAATATCATATGAAGAGGGACAGGCTGCATGCAAATGTATGTGTCAAACCACAGTGCAGCGAGTCTTCCTTTAACCCCTTAGTGACCAGAATGGTTTTCAATTTTCTTACCGTTAAAGGGACACTACAGTCACCAGAACAACTACAGCTTATTGAATTTATTCTGGTGAGTAGAATCATTACCTTAAAGGCTTTTTGCTGTACACACTGTCTTTTCCGAGAAAATTAAATGCTTACATTAGAGCCTAGGGATAACTTCACTGGCCACTACTTAGATGGCTGTTAGAGATCCTTCCTGGGTCATTGCTGCCTATAATGCATGAAAACATTCAGTGTCTCCTCCCTCTGCATGCAGACACTGAACTTTCCTCAGAGATTCATTGATTCAATTAAAGGACCACTATAGTGCCAGGAAAACATACTTGTTTTCCTGGCACTATAGTGCCCTAAGGGTGCCCCCACCCTCAGGGACCCCCTCCCGCCCGGCTCTGGGGAGGGGAAGGGGGTTAAAACTTATCTTTCTCCAGCGCTGGGCGGGGAGCTCTTCTCCTCCGATCCTCCTCCTCTCCTCCCATTCGGCTGAATGCGCACGCGCGGCAAGAGCTCCCGTGCGCATTCATCCGGTCTCATAGGAAAGCATTTACAATGCTTTCCTATGGACACTTGCGTGTTCTCACTGTGATTTTCACAGTGAGAATCACGCAATCGCCTCTAGCGGCTGTCAATGAGACAGCCACTAGAGAATTTGAGGGCTGGATTAAACCATTTATTAACATAGCAGTTTCTCTGAAACTGCTATGTTTATTAAAAAATGGGTTAACCCTAGCTGGACCTGGCACCCAGACCACTTCATTAAGCTGAAGTGGTCTGGGTGCCTAGAGTGGTCCTTTAATCTCTATGAGGAGATGCTGATTGGCGAGGGCTGTGTTTGAATTGTGCTGGCTCTGCCCCTGATCTGCCTCCTTGTCAGTCTCAGCCAATCCTATGGGGAAGCATTGTGATTGGATCAGGCTACCACTTCTGCTGATGTCAGCAGGCAGTGGGCAGGTCTAAAGGAAAAAGGGACAAAGTAAGCAGGTGCAGACTTGAATACAAGTAATATTTATATTTAGGGAGGCATGAGGGGACCAGGGTGGCTAGATGGTGGTTTTATCCCTATAGGGTCAGGAATACATGTTTGTGTTCCTGACCCTATAGTGTTCCTTTAACCCCTCAAGGACACATGACATGTGTGACATGTCATGATTCCCTTTTATTCCAGAAGTTTGGTCCTTAAGGGGTTAAGGACCAGGGCTCTTTTTATATTTCTGCAGTATTTGTGTTTAGCTGTAATTTTCCTCTTACTCATTTACTGTAGCCACACATATTATATACTTTCACGCCATGAAATGGTCTTCCTAAAAATACCATTATTTTCATCATATCATATAATTTACTATAAAAAAACATTCTAAAATATGATGAAAAAATTTAAACAAAAAACACTTTTTCTAACTTTGACCCCCAAAATCTGTTACCCATCTGCAACCGTCAAAAAACATCCATGCTAAATAGTTTCTAAATTTTGTTTCTAAATACCCAATGTTAACACGTACTTAGCTTATCCTATACTATATAGTTATGCTATAAGTACAAGTAGCACTTTGCTATTTCCAAACCATTTTTTATTTTGCAAAATAAACGTGTTACATTGTAGCACTGATCTGTCAGGAATCCTTGAATAACCCTTCACATGTATATATTTTTTAAAAGAAGACAGCCGCCCTAAGGTATTAAACTTGGGGTATTTTGACTCTTTTCATGTAACCATTTTACCACCAATCTATCATAAATGTAAACAGGCCCGGACTGGCCATCGGGCACATCGGGCAAATGCCCGGTGGGCCGGGGTGTCCATGGGCCGAGGCCGGCAGGGGAGGTCCAAAATCTCCCCTGCCGGTCTATGCAGGGCCGGCACTCTCCTAGCGCCGGCCCCGCTGTTTCCCACATGCTGTCAGATCTGGCCGCCGGCGGGGAGAGAGGGAGGGAGCCAGCCAGCCAGGAGAGGAGGACCCGGCGGAGCTCTAACTTGCAGCTCCGCCAGTTCCTCTCGCGAGATCGGCGCGTTGCCATGGCAACGCGCCGGATCTCGCGAGCTTGAACTCTAGCCCCACAGGCTAGAGTTCACTCACCCACGAGGACCACTAGGGAACACTGCCTCCCAGGTGCCAGCGTGCCGGTCCCCCCCTCCCAGGCTAAAGGTAAGAAGGGAGGGGGGATTTAATGCCTGTTTTTTGGGGGGGGTTTTTTGGTCCCCCCAACACAATCCATTCTAACATTTATACAGCACTCTCACACCCATCACACACAGCACTCTCACACCCATCACTCACAGCACTCTCACACACATCACACACAGCACTCTCACACACATCACTCACAGCACTCTCACACCCATCACACACAGCACTCTCACACACATCACTCACAGAACTCTCAAACACATCACTCACAGCACTCTTTCACACACATCACATACAGCACTCTCACACACAGCACTCTGACAAACATCACTCACAGCACTCTCACTCACAGCACTCTCTCACAGCACTCTCACACATCACATACAGCACTCACACACATCACACACAGCACTCTCACACACATCACTCACAGCACTCTCACTCACAGCACTCTCTCACACATCACTCTCACACACATCACAGCACTCTCACTCACAGCACTCTCACTCACAGCACTCTGTCACAGCACTCTCTCACATCACTCTCACACACATCACAGCACTCTCACTCACAGCACTCTCTCACAGCACACACAGCACTCTCACACCCATCACACACAGCACTCTCACACACAGCACTCTCTCACACAGCACTCTCACACCCATCACACATAGCACTCTCTCACACAGCACTCTCTCACCCATCACTCTCTCACCCAGCACTCTCACACACAGCACTCTCACACACAGCACTCTCACACCCATCACACACGGCACTCTCGTACACACGGCACACTCGCACACACGGCACTCTCGCACACACGGCACTCTCGCACATACACAATACTTCCAAATATATATATATATATATATACACACACATACACACACACACTACACTCTTAACATACACACTCTGGATCCCCTATACACACACTAGATTCCTTGTAAGCAAACACATACTACACCCCTAAACACACACATCATCACCTATGTACACACACACACTATAGCCTGTATGCACACACTTGCTATATCCCCAATACACACATTCTCTACAGCCCATAGCCACATATGCATCACATTACACCAGTTTACACCACAAACACAACATGCCTAAAACCAACCTTATTACACAATACCACACCACAATCAGCTCACTCTACACACACGCAATACCACAAGCAGGCTCCAAACACATGCACAATACTCTTTCCTGGCATTTTTGTCTCCTGGTATCCATTTATAGAGACACCAGAGACAAGTTGCAAGGAAACACAGTGCAAGCATGTTTTTAACTTTGCTTGCATTGTGCAGAACAAATACAAAGCTTTTTTCTCATGCTAGAGCTCTTCAGCAGAGCTCTGCGCATGGTCTGCCCTGGAAGAGTATTGAACCAACATGCTCACTTTGAGAGGGGGCGTGTTTGTCATTGGTGATGACAAAACACACCTCCTCTTCCCCGCCTCCTTTTTAGTGGGCCGCTGTGATAAAAAAAAAGGCCCAGGCCGAATTTTTCTCCCAGTCCGGCCCTGAATGTAAAAAATAATCATTGGTGATTTTGATACACATAGCACCTTAAGAATACATGTACGGAGAACTTTAAGGGTAACTGCCAAAGAACACCCCAATATGTGTTCTGCAACATCTCCTGAGTACAATGATACCACCCATGTATAGGTGTGTAGGTTTCTCTAGGGGCTAAAAGACCTTATTTAGACGGTGCTCATTCCAGTTTTCCAACTTGGAATTTTCACATCTGGTCATCATGCACCCATGTCCTATTTGGGACATTTTCACAGTCGACCAATGTAATTTACCCCCATCGATCCATATATTTTTTTTAAAGTAGACACCCTAGGGTATTTCATATGGTGGTATTTTAACACTTTCAATGCACTAATTCTACCATCAGTCTTTGTCCAACCTTTGGGTAGTAATTTTTTTGTGTTATTTTTCTCTCACATTGTACTTTTGGCATTGATTCTCAGTTCCTGTTATGTGTTACTGGCAAAGAACACCCCAGCATGTGTTTAGCAACATATCCTGAGTACAACAGTACCCCCAATGTACAGGTTTTATGGGTTTTTGCACACTTACAGGGGTCAAATGTAGGGTTTCCCCTTTTCCATGTTTGCACATTGAAATTTGCCAGATTGGTTTGCTGGGCTTATGTTGCCTTTTAGACCATATAGCAGCCCAGGAATGAAAAGTAACTCCATCATGGCATACTATTTGTAAAAGTAGACAAGTCATGGTATTTAAAATGGGGTATGTCCAGTCTTTTATAGTAGCCACTTAGCCATAAATGCTTGCCAAAGTGTTTGTGGCTAACATATTTGATTTTTGCATTTCTTTTACACAAAAACTGCACTTTTACTGGCGATTTTATCGTCATGATACGTTTTACTGTTTTAAACACTCATATTGTGTTCAGCGAAGTCTCCCGAGTATAACAATACTACCCATGTACAGGTTTTATGGTTTTTGTAAAGTTACAGGGTCTATATAGGGCTTACCCAATTCAGTTTGCCAGATTGGTTTGCTGGGTATGTGTTGCCTTTTGAGACCACAGGGTAGCCCAGGAATGTGAAATAACCCCATCATGACATACCATATTCAAATGTAGACAAACCAGGGTATTACAAATGGGGTATTTCCAGTCTTTTGTAGTAGCCACTTAGTCACAAGCGCTGGCCAAAGTTAGCGTTTTTATTAGTTTTTTTATAAAAAAAAAAAAATGTTTTCAATTTTGTAATATATATACATATATATATATTTTTTTTTATGCTCAGGGCAATAAAGCAGAATCTTGTACTTAATACCTTATTATACATGTAGAGGTATACAACAGTCGGTTGTGGTGTGTCGAAACCGACGTATCGGTAGACCTGTAAATAAAGTGGGTGCACCAAAGTAGGTAATTAAAATAAAATAAAAGGGGGAGTGGTGGGAGGGACACGATATGGAGCGATACCAAGGAGGAGTCTAGTGCCGATAGGAGAGTTCTTATATCAGCACTAGCCCCTCCCACAACTCCAGGATCTGCCTTTACATTTGTGCTCAGGGCAATAAAGCCATATCTTGAACTTGATACCTTATTATACATGTAGAGGCATACTACATTCAGTTGTGGTGTGCCGAAACCGACATATCGGTAGACCTGTAAATAAAGTGAGCAAAAGGATGTATGCCAAAAACAATTTATTCAATCAACAATCATATTACTACAACATAGAATATCAAAATGCTAAATGTTGGAATGCTTGTCTAATTTCCTTCTCTGGTTGAGGAATGTATCTTCAGTAGGCTGTAGATTTCTAGTGCCCCAATGACTTTATAATATGGGTAGGGATGTTCCTGTGGGAGGCTGCCGAGGCTGCACCTATCCTGAAGGAGTGTCCGGAATAGTGTAAGGGGTTGAGACCTAGACTCATTAATAGGATTCTAAAGTAAAGCATGAATTTGCTTGTAGTGAGAATGGCCCCCTGTAAGGTAAGTAAAGGTTGATTTGAAGGTGAGTGTAAGTTGTGTAGATATATATCTAGTGTCTTTACTGGATACCATTTGTTAAATGTGGGGTAATAATGAAATTTTACTGTTTGACCTGGTTGACTGGTCTTGGTATGTTGCAGAGAGAACACATAGTGATCTTCCTGTTTGCTGATATGTGATATCTTGAGGCATGACCTTAATTCAGAAGTGTTGATGGTAGTGAATTCCCTGGGTCTGAGGAACCCGTAAAAAGCTAAGTATATAGCGGCTCTTAAGGTTTGATTGGACTTTGGTTCTAATGGTGACTTGTCCAAAAGGTCTGATAGAGAACTGAACCTGAACAAGCTCCCATTGATTGGTAATCTCTGCAGTGTTTGTGGTGTTCTGCACCTCTGGATTCCCTTTAACATGGTCTTAATTTGATATAATAATAAGAAGGTTTATTTGGAAATAGTGTAAGCATGTGGTGTTGAAATCCTGTTAGATAAAAGTTTGATTGTGTTGTAGGATAGATTTAATATAAGGTGGCAAAAAGAAGTGAAAGCCACTAAAGATTCCATCGTGCAAATATCTTCCACATGGAATTCCCTAGTAAATCTTACGAAAATATTGAAAGCCCTTTTGGATGACCGTCTGGTGTTTTCTGACAAAGTGCACTGTTACAGCATTCTGCCATGAGCTAGGAATTGGCCGAATCCAAGATGAGGTCTTGAAATTGAGGGGATCGGAGTTGCCATTGGTGAGGCATTGGGGTGTAGTTGGAGGAATTCCTGAAAAGGGAAGCAGGACAAATGGTCAGGAACCATGTTGTGAATACCAGGAATATGTGTACAACATATGAAGAATTGATGAGTCGCCGCTAGCTAAATCAAGCATCTAATGAAACTCATGACAATGAGAGAAGGGGAGTGGCCTTTATTAATGATATGACAAGTCGCCTGATTGTCAGAAAAACATTGAACAGTTTGTCCAGACCAGGAGCGACCCCAGGTCGCTGCCGCCGCCACAATAGGATAAACTTCAAATAATGTAGAGGTCAGATAAAAGGCCTCCAATGCTTTCGTTTAGCCATTGGTCTCCACAAATTGCTGCAAAGCTGGTCGAAGCCGCGGCATTTTACCAGAGCATTGGGGAATTGTCGGAAAATGGAGGAAAGAACATGGATTTCCCATTCCATTGACAGACATTTCTGCCATATCCACAAATCTGCTGTGGCCTGGCCATCAAGAGAAACCCTATTGTCCTCAGAGGGCAGACCCGGTAATAAATAGAGAAACCTGGAAATGAATTACCTGCCCTGAGGGATGATCATCATTGCACAATTCAATGAACCCAGCAATTACTGTACGCCAAATAGAAAAAGGGGCTGTGGGAAAGGGGCCTAGGATAAACCCTTCAGTCAACTTGTGTAATAACAGCGTATCAACAGAACCTGGGTCATTAATAGCTGACTGTAAGTTTTACATTCCAAAATTCTGGTCTGTAAGACTAAGATACCAGTGTGGAACCCATCAGCAAACCCTAAAACCAAGAAATCCACTAACTGTGGAGATGAGTGTGATGATAACAGTTGAGACAACTTAATGTTAACAGATGTGAAATACTGTTTGGAATGCAGTTTATTGGGGCACATTGTTTTTGAAAGTGCTCAGAAACATAGCGTACAAATATGCAATAACCTATAGGCCCGGAACCCACAAGCACCCGCATTAAATTTATTATATATTTGGGATTTGCCAAGGAACACATTTGGTCTGCCAAGTTTATCATTTATGACTTTCTCTGACCTGGCTGGTAAACCAGGGTTTTGTTGGCCCGAAACAGAGGCGTCATTAGGACAGAGATTTGTCTTGTGGGAGGTTATAGAACACGAAGTACAGGCTGGAGTCTTGAGGTCAGCGAAATGCCTACAGAACAACTCTATCCAGTTTACTCCAGTTAACGACCATATTAAACTTGGCCAGAGTTGCTGCTGCTATAGCCGAAAATGACCTATGACAGTCATAGAAGGCATATCTGCTGTATTTGTACCCCAGATCCACCAGCTTATGCATATAAGTATCAAATTCCTCTCTCCTCTTTGGCAAGTTGGTACATGCCACATCTCTATAGATCCAAACGCCAGTACAAATTCGAAATGGTCAGTGTTATACTGAGTCTGGGATCTCTGGCCTTGAGGGCTACCGATAGGTCCCCATAAGCATACATTTTATTCTCTACTATATCCTGGAAAGCAATCAGAAGTGAGACCAAATTCACATACTTACCTTCCAGGATATCTTTGCGGATTTGAGGAGGCACCTTGTGTGCCGGTGTAATCATGAGTGTATCAATCGGGGATATAGGGATAGCTATATTACCCTGTAAAATAGCTGTAACAGCTGCTAGAGATGTAGCATCAGACAATGTCGGATTTGTTGCCAAGTGGCCAGATTCTAGACCCATCCCCTGCGCCAGAGTTGTCGGTGTGTCTGCATTAATCGAAATAATCCTGCTTTCCTGGCAGTAGCCGGGAATGGAATGCTTCTTCTTCTAAGTTCAGCTTGAATACGTGGTATAGTCCAAGATCTGATAGATGAAGGACTGGCCGATTCACGTCTCCCAGATGGTGAACCCGACCTAGCTGGCTGCACAATAAGTATAGCTGCACTCAAGGTTGGAGATAAAATCTTCAATGCTTTATTTGATTCATTTTTTTTTTAAAAGGATCGACATTTCAGTTCAGCTTGTGGATTTTCCTCAGGATCAAGACACAAATATTGACACAAAAACCTATCAAATATGCATAATTAAGAACATAAGTGAATATAAAGTGGCAATCTAACTTACCCCAGGTGAGCTGTGTTGCCGTCGGCATTCTACTGAATGCCGGGCGCATGTGTGCGATAACTCCGCCCACTAAGTTACGTCATTACGTACAAACTTAATGGCGGGCGGCACGTTCCCATAGCATCGTGTATACCAACGAATCGTGCTTACGGAAGTGTTAAGGAAACCAAAAGCCTTGTAGATAACCAGTGCTGAAGTATGAAAGTGTTTGAAGGATAAAAAATGAGAATAATTGATTCAGTCATAATGTTGAGATGCTTAGAATATCAAGTGCTCGTGCATAATATTAAAATGTGATGCCATTAAATTTAAAGTGGCTGATGCTACATTTAAAGTGACAATGCTACTGAAATAAAGTGCATTCAGTGGTTATAGTGTAAACAATAAAGTGCAAATTATGTTTCTAGAAAAGTGACTAGTGCATCAAACAAACAGTGACTGGTGTGAACATTGTCCCATACGTTAGTAAGCATTAATTAATGTAAAAAATTGATATGAACAAGCACTCCAATAACAAATAACCTAGCCAAATTTTTGAGAAAAAAAATCTGCTATTATGACTAGTCATCTTAATTTATGGACTCAATATGGAAAAAAAAAAAAAGACATAAATGCATAAATTAGCCATTAACTTATTGTAGAGTACCTGTGGTACCCAAAAGTAATTTTTTATCATTATGGCTAGGTAGAAAAGTGCTGTGTAAACTATAACAAGACGTGCAAAGTTAAAAGAATGTATAAAAGAACTGTAAGTTCAGCAGCAAGCAGAAGTATACATGAAAGCGTCTAAAACTCATGAAGTACAACTCATAAAAAATGAGGTAGAGCTCATAAAAAATGAATGAAGAAGTTCATAAAAATGAAAAAAGGGGATTGTTTCATTTAGTCCCTTGGGGTGTAGAGTGGCCAATTCGTAGATCCAATACGCCTTCCGGTTCAATAATAGCTTGCCACGATCGCCACCTCTCAATGATATTGGTACACGCTCGATACCTGTAATCTTCAGTGCAGACAGCGGATGACTTTGCTGTAAAAAAATGTTTTGCCACTGGCTTGTCCATTTTTCCATCTCTATAGGCAAGTCTTATACTGGATCTATGTTCTCTTATCCTTTCACATAAGGCAGTTTCGGTTTTTCCAATATATGAGAGACCACATGGACAAGTTAACTTATAAATCACATGCGTTGTTTTGCAGGTAATAGTGTGTTTGATCTCATATTTTTTATTTGTGTGAGGATGACTAAAAATACGAATGGGTACCATATGGCTGCACATAACGCAGTCAAGCCAGCGAACGGAGCCTCGGTTTTGATGGCTCTTAGGTGGTAAATAAATTTTACTAGGATCTGTATGAACTAAAAGGTCTTTAAGGCTCCGGTTCCTCCTATAACTCAGCATTGGTTGTTCTTTAAATACTTTCTCCAGTTCCTTTGTATAATATTTGCAATTTGTGGGCTCTTCTGATGGAATTCCATGGGAAAAACAAGTCTTGGAGGGCAAGATCCTTTACTACGAAGGCTGGCACTCTGTGCTTCTTGAATTGCCTTCTGTAGCGCATCTTTGTTGTATCCCCTCTCTAGGAATTTCATTGTCATTTCCTGTAGCTGAATAGCTTTGATTTCTTCCTCATAATTGTTTCTTATGACCCGTAGAAACTGAGATTTTGGAAGGGAATCCTTAAGTGCTCTAGGATGGGCACTCTGGTAATGCAACAAAGTGTTCCAGTCCGTGAGCTTTGAGTACATACTGTACTGTATCTTGGAGTCCTTAATGGTGATAAGTAGATCGAGGAAATGTACTTGATAAGAATGCACATTAGCCGTCAATCTAATCTGAGAAGGTAATTGGTTCAGCTGATCAATCATTGCGAGTGCTTCGTCTTGTGTCCCATTCCAAATGATTAACAAATCGTCGATGTTACGGAAATATTTGAGGATGTTTTGTTGATATTGCTCCAATATATAGTGTTTTTCATACATGTACATGTACATGTATGCGTTAGCATACATTGGTGCAAAAGCGGCACCCATTGAAGTACCAGCGACTTGAAGATACCACTGTTCTTCAAATCTAAAATAGTTATTTTGTAGTGTGAGCATCAAAAGCTCTAAAGTGTATTCTACTGGAGGACCCGAATACCATGCTGAGTGAGATAAGACTTGTCTCATAGCCTCTACACCACCATCAGGATAACCGTGTAGAGGCTAGCCACATCCATAGTAATCAAAATAGGGTTTTTGTCTTTGATGTCAATCGCTGTGAGTTTTGCTATCAAAGACTGTGTATCTTTAATACAAGTTTGGAGCTCAGCTATTGGGGCTTGGAATAGATGATCCAGCCACTTCGTTCTATGCTCCAATATTCCTCCTATAGCCGATCGGGTGACCCGGTGGCTTCAGTGGATCCTTATGCACTTTGGGTATCATATAAATCACCAGTGTACAGGGGTGTTCTATGGTCAAGTATTTTAATAGTTTCAAATCTATGGATCCCACCAATGAAATACAGAGAAAAATAGAGGATGTTCTTACTATGGGCCTCCATATGGGCTACTTAGATTTGAAACTATTCCAATACTTGACCATAGAACACCCTTTTTTCATTTTTATGAACTTCTCCATTCATGTTTTATGAGTTGTACTTCATGAGTTTTGGACGCTTTCATGTATACTTCTGCTTGCTGCTGAACTTATCTGAGTGCATATTATTGGCGAATAGCGCTCAGATCCCATACGCATAGTTCAATCGCCATGGAGTCAAAGTCTATTACAGTTCTTCGGTATGCGATTGACTCCATGGGAAGGCTATCTGGGTTAAGTCCATTCGTGTTGTTGAATCTCCCGAACGGCCGGCATTGGTATGCTTTTGTCGATTGAGAAGGGGAGGTCGATGGCTTCAGCAGTGTTCGGTTGAAAAAGTGTCCGTTTTCAGTTCCATGAAATAACCGTCAAACACCGCTGGTCTTTCGCATGGTTAAAATGGCCGCCGCCTCGTGGTCGACATACGAACGACAACCACCCTTTATTCGGTTTTAATTGAGAAGTGTCTGTGGTTAACCGCAACGTTCTAATTGGGATCAATAGGTTAACCAGAAGCACACTTCTCTTCTGGGTGGCCGTCCGTTCGGTAGTTCCGTTCGACAAAAAAAGACATTCCCTTAAACAAAGCATACGAATGGGGGAATTCATGCAAACGGCAAAACAGACGAACACAGTGCTTTTAGTCCATACAGATGGGTCTGTCACAATATTAATTCTACATATATATTTGTGTAATATTTTTACATAATTAGGTATTTTAATTAATTACAATTAGCGGCACCTGCCTGACAACCCATGCCGAAAGTATAGGGAATTTCATTTGCTAGCACTATATTTAACCCTATAACTTTCCAAGACACCATTAAACCTGTACATGGGGGGTTACTGTTTTACTCGGGAGACTTTGCTGAACACAAATATTAGTGTTTCAAAACAGTAAAATGTATTACAACGATGATATCGCCAGTAAAAGTGAAGTTTTTTGAATTTTTCACACACAAACAGCACTTACACGGACGATATTATTGCTGTGATACTTTTTACTGTTTTGAAAACACAAATATTTGTGTTCAGCGAAGTCTCCCGAGTACAACAGTACCCCTCATGTACAGGTTTTATGATGTTTTCAAAAGTTAAAGCGTCAAAAACAAGGCTTGTGTTTCATTTTTTTCACATTAAAATTCGCCAGATTGGTTACGTTGCCTTTGAGACCCTATGGTAGCCCAAGAATGAAAATTACCCCTATGATGGCATACCATTTGCAATAGTAGACAACCCAAGGTATTGCAAATGGGGTATGTCCAGTCTTTTTTAGTAGTCACTTGGTCACAAACACTGGCCAAAATTGGCGTTTTTTGCATTTTTTACACACAAACAAATATTAACGCTAACTTTGGCCAGTGTTTGTGACCAAATGGCTACTAAAAAAGACTGGACATACCCCATTTGCAATACCTTGGGTTGTCTACTATTGCAAATAAGAGAAAATAGGACTAATGGGTTGCAGATTATAAACAATCTGCCTCCCAAAAAGACCTTGTATCCTTATATGAAGAAAGCTACTCTGCAATTATAAATATAAAAGTGGAGCGCAGAGAGCAAAAAACGAAAAACTCTTTATTAATCCCTCTTGGGGGAGAAACACACAGATACTAAACAAACAAGTAATAAAATTAGGATCTAATTAGATAGAATCGACTAGTCCAAAAATAGTAATATGGTCAGAAGAAATGCTATAAGTATGTATGTGGCAAAATTGCCATAAATAGTAGCAAATTGACCAAAAGGGGGGGAGATACACTAAATGTAGCAAACTGAAGATCTTTAAATGCAAAAGTAAATAAACTCTATAATTGGAACAAAGAGTATATCAAGTGCACAAAGAATATATGTGCAAAAGATCTACCCAAATATGTTTGCAACATTGCAGGAACAAAGCCTGCAGTCTAAATAGCCAGCAATATAAATGTTAAACAAACTGCCTAAACAGCTGTAGGAGATTTGGGGGAAGGAGTCCCTTTTAGTGACTTTTAGGGGTTAGGAGTGACTTTTAGGGGTTAGGCCCTATTGTATCTTTCAACCATCACAACCTGGCGGATGGATTTGTTCCATTCCTAACCAGTGCTGTGTTTCTTTCTACTATTGCAAATAATATGCCATTATGGGTGTAAATTTCATTCCTGGTCTACTATACAGTCTCAAAGGCAACGTAACTAATCTGGCGATTTCAATTTCAAATGTAACATGCTGTATTTGACCCTGTAACTTCCCAAAACACCATAAAACCTGTACATAGGGGGTACTGTTTTCCACGTGAGACTTTGCTGAATACAAATATGTGTATTTTATTGCAGTAAAAGCAAACAGTATTATGACATTGACAGTTAAAATGTCATGTAGAACTAAACAAATAACATTTCTTATTTTCTCCCATTTTTTTCATATTAAATTATGTTTCATAGCTAAATATTTGATATTAAATGAAAGCTGTTTCCCCTGAATAAAATGATATATAATAAGGGTGGATGCATTTAATATGAAAGAGGTGAATTACGGTTGGACAGACATGTAGCGCAAATGCCAGGTTTTGTTTACATTTTGTTCACAATGTGTACATTTGGCTCAGTCCTTAACCGCTTAACGCCGTTACGGAGCTCTATGCCGTCGTGGCTTTAAAGCCGTTGCGGCGGCATAGAACGCCGTAATGGCTTAAGCCCAGGGGAGGTAAGATTTACTTACCTCCGCTGCGATCCTCTTCGGGAGGGCTGCCTGACAGCCCAGGCAGCCCTCCCCCGGCAAATGTGGCCCCCTATAGCTGACTGTGGATCTGCCAGCAGGGGACTGGTTTTATGGTGTTTTGGAAAGTTAGAGAGTCACATATAAGGCTTGCATTTCATTTTTTTGACATTGAAATTTGCCAGATTGGTTATGTTGCCTTTGAGAGCATATGGTAGCCCAGGAATGAGAATTACCCCCATGATGGCATACCATTTGCAAAAGTAGACAACCCAAGGTATTGCAAGTGGGGTATGTCCAGTCTTTCTTAGTAGCCACCTAGTCACAAACACTGGCCAAATATTAGTTTTTTGTTTTTTTCACACAAAAATAAATATGAACGCTAACTTTGGCCAGTGTTTGTGACTAAGTGGCTACTAAAAAAGACTAAACATACCCCACTTTCAATACCTTGGCTTGTCTACTTTTTCAAATGGTATGCCATTATGGGGGTAATTCTCATTCCTGGGCTACCACACCGTCTCAAAGGTAACATTACTAATCTGGCAAATTACATTTGAAATTGGAACGTTCTATATTTGACCCTGTAACTTTCCAAAACACCATAAAACCTGTTAATGGGGGGTACTGTTGTACTTGTGAGACATCGCTGATTACAAATATGTGCATTTTTCTGCAGTAAAACCTAGCAGTATTATGACATTTTCAGCTAAAATGTGAGGCGGAACTACAAATTTGTAAAAAATTTAAAATATCTCACAGTTTTTAAAATTGTATTCATAATAAATTATGTTTCATATCTAAATATTTGATATGAAATTAAAGCCCTGTTTATCCTGAACAAAATGATATATAATAAGTGTGGGTGCATTTAATATGAAAGAGGTGAATAACGGTTGAACAGACATATAGCGCAAATTCCAGTTTTTGTTTACGTTTTGTTTTGATCAGAACGTGCACTATTGACTCCATCCGGAAGGGGTTAACCCCTTAATGGCACTCAGTGAGCAGCCCAGAAATAAGCTGAAACTGGAAATCCAGAAATGTGGATTTAATGTCAGCATTTGCCTTTTTGTACAGAATAAAGGCATTGTGAGTCGCCATTTGCATAAGGTAAATGCCAAGCTTTTTGTACCATGCCCTGGTCTTCCTCAGTATTAAATAGGGTTGCAGCAACTCCCCCATGTGCTTGTTATACTGCCTAATGCAGACTGGCACCCGTCTAATTTCTTGTCTGCCACGAACTGCGACTCTTCGAGTGTACTCAGTATGCATAGATGTTAGCATGAACACTTCCTTCTAATCTTTGAATTTGAGAGCCAGCAGTTTGTCCTGGCAGAGAGCAGCCGTTTCCCCCCCCTCTTGAGCTTTGTACTGTAGTTAGTGACGTCCAACTGAATTCCAGGACTTCCAGTAAACACTGGGATGTCAGGCGTGAAATAATTTAGGGGTTCCCAGTCACCAGCATCATCAGCTAGGTCAGGGGACTCAACGCTTACAACAGATGGCCCTGCAGTATCTGGCAGTCTCATCACCACTCTCAGAGGCAGTGTCTGTGGCGTCAGAGTCCGCTGCTAGTATATCATAAGCCTCCTCAGCAGTGTACCTTCTAGACATTATGAAGGTGTAACTTTAACAAACTTTTTTAAAACTGTTTTATCCTTTTTTCTTTTTTTATCCTTTTTTTATAGTTTTTTTTAGTTTTTAAAAACTTTTCAGAACTTTTCTAAACTTTTCGTCTCTAACTAGCCTAACACTCAATTTCCCAAATTCCCACTAAAGTACACCCACGCCAGCTAACTAAGGAATTAACGTTAAATTAATTGAATAACAAATTAAATAAAATTAACCCCTAAGGGTTAAAAAAGGGCAGTGATCAAAAGGGCAAGGAAAGGGTTAACACTGTTTTAAAAGTTATAAAATTACTTTTAAAAACACAGATACACTTTTAACTAAATTGACACACAATGTTTCAGCACTGATCCCTCTCTCCACTTCTCAAACCACACAGAAGTGGAGGGAGGAGGATCAGGAATCCCAGCAGCACTGTGATCGCTGTGACTGGCTGTCACAGTGATCACATGTGCTGGGACAGCTCTATTGGCGGTTGCTGGGCTGCCTCTGACATCGAGGCACACAGCAACAGCGTTAACCCCACAATCGCCGCGATCACAGCTATCTGGCGTTAACGTTAGTAAATGACGGAGATTTTCCGTCAACGGTCCTTAATGCACGGACAAGCTTGACGGAAAATCTCCGTCTTAGGTCGGGAAGGGGTTAACCCCTTCAGGACCGGACTGTTTTTGCAATGTTTGTACGTTAAGGACCAGAGCTATTTTAACACTTTTGTGGTGTTTGTGTTTAGCTGTAATTTTCCGCTCTCTCATTTACTGTCCCGATACAAATTATATATTGTTTTTTTTCAGGACAAAAAGTGCTTTCTTTACATACTATTATTTTTATCATGTCATATAATTTAATTTTAAAAAAATAATAAAATATGGTGAAATTTTTTTTTTAAAAAAAACACGTTTTTTGACTTCTACTTAAAAAATCTTTTACTGACCTACAAAATCAAATGAAACAAACTGCTAAATAGATTCAAAATTTTGTCCTGAGTTTAAAAACACCCAATGTTTACATGTTTTTTTGCTTTCATTTGCAAGTTATAGGGCTATAAGTACAAGTAGGAAATTGCTGTTTCAAAATGTACATTTTTCAAATGTATTAATAGTGACATTGTAACACTGTTATGTCATAAATCTCAACATATATATATATATATATATTTTTCTTAAACTAGATAACCCAGGGTATTCATCTGAGAATAATTTGATACTTTATATGCAGCCATTTTACCACAAACCTTTGCCAAACTTTGCATAGGTAGTTTATTCTTTTTTTATTTTTTTCACATACATTGCAATTCAGGTATAAATTCACAAATTCTGTTAGGTGTTACTGCCAAACAACACCCCAATATGTGTTCAGCATCTCCTGAGTACAGTGATACCACCCATGTATAGGTGTGTCGGGTTGTTTGGGGGCTAAAAGGCCACATTTGGCAGGTGCGCATATCAGTTTCCTAGCTTGGAATTTTGACATGTAATCAACCAGCGCCCATGTCCCATTTGAGCTAATGTTTTTTACCCCCATCAAACCATATATTTTTTTAAAATAGACACCCTAGGGTATTTCACATGGTGGTATTTTAACACTTTCCATGCACTAATTCTACCACCAGGCTTTGTCAAACATTGAGGTAGTATTTTTTTTCTGTTTTTTCACACACATTGTACTTTAGGCATGAATTAACAGATCCTGTTATGTGTCACTGCCAAACAACACCTCAATATGTTCCGCAACTTCTCCCGAGTACAGTGAACCTCTAGACTAATGACATCTCCAAGAGCTAATTGGAGTGAGATGTCAGCCAACTGGAGTCCAATCAAGGAGATGAGATTGGAGGTGTTGGTTACAGCTGCCCTGCCCTATAAAAAAAACACACACACCAGTTCTGGGTTTGCTTTTCACAAGAAGCATTTCCTGATGTGAATGATGCCTCACACAAAAGAACTCTCAGAAGACCTAGGATTAAGAATTGTTGACTTGCATAAAGCTGGAAAGGGTTATAAAAGTATCTCCAAAAGCCTTGCTGTTCATCAGTCCACGGTAAGACAAATTGTCTATAAATGGAGAAAGTTCAGCACTGCTGCTACTCTCCCTAGGAGTGGCTGTCCTGTAAAGATGACTGCAAGAGCACAGCGCAGACTGTTCAATGAGGTGAAGAAGAATCCTAGAGTGTCAGCTAAAGACTTACAAAAGTCACTGGCAAATGCTAACATCCCTGTTAGCGAATCTACAATACGTAAAACACTAAACAAGAATGGATTTCATGGGAGGATACCACAGAGGAAGCCACTGCTGTCCAAACAAAACATTGCTGCACATTTACAGTTTGCACAAGAGCACATGGATGTTCCACAGCAGTACTGGCAAAATATTCTGTGGACAGATGAAACCAAAGTTGAGTTGTTTGGAAGAAACACACAACACTATGTGTGGCGAAAAAAAGGCACAGCACACCAACATCAAAACCTCATCCCAACTGTGAAGTATGGTGGTGTGGGCATCATGGTTTGGAGCTGCTTTGTTGCATCAGGGCCTGGACGAACTGCTATCATCGAAGGAAAAATGAATTCCCAAGTTTATCAAGACATTTTGCAGGAGAACTTAAGGCCACCTGTCCACCAGCTGAAGCTCAACAGAAGATGGGTGTTGCAACAGGACAATGACCCAAAGCATAGAAGTAAATCAACAACAGAATGGCTTAAACAGAAGAAAATACGCCTTCTGAAGTGGCCCAGTCAGAGTCCTAACCTCAACCCGATTGAGATGCTGTGGCATGACCTCAAGAAAGCGATTCACACCAGACATCCCAAGAATATTGCTGAACTGAAACAGTTCTGTAAAGAGGAATGGTCAAGAATTACTCCTGACCGTTGTGCACGTCTGATCTGCAACTACAGGAAACGTTTGGTTGAAGTTATTGCTGCCAAAGGAGGTTAAATCCAAGGGTTCACATACTTTTTCTACCTGCACTGTGAATGTTTACATGGTGTGTTCAATAAAAAACATGGCAACATTTAATTCTTAGTGTGTTATTAGTTTAAGCAGACTGTGATTGTCTATTGTTGTGACTTAGATGATAAGATCACATTTTATGACCAATTTTTGCAGAAATCCATATCATTCCAAAGGGTTCACATACTTTTTCTTGCAACTGTGAATATATATATATATATATATATATATATATATATATATATATTTATATATATATATATACACACACAAAAACTTCAGAAAGGGAGGTTCTCCCGAAAGCTTGTCATTAAAAAATTCTGTTAGTCCAATAAAAAAGGTATTACAAGATAAGAATTTTATCTGTTTTTTACATCTACATCACTGGACTAATACGGCTACAATCTCTACTTATACACACACACATATACATACACACACACACATACACATACATACATACATATAAATAAAACAGTGAGTCCTTGCACACAAGCTATATAAATACAAAATGTCTTTGCCGGGTGCCGGCCAGGGTTCAACTATCCAAAAAAACAATAAGTATTGCACTCACGGTTGGAGATAAAATATTCAATGCTTTATTTAATTCATTAAAATAGGATTAACGTTTCAGTCCAGCTTGTGGACTTTCCTCAGGATCAAGACACAAACAGTAACACAACAAAACTCTCAAATATATACATGCTAAATTAGAAACATAAGTGAATACTAAGTGGCAATCTGACTTACACTAGGTGTACTGTGTTGCCGTCGGCGTTCTGCTGAGTGCAGGGCGCATGCGTGTGATAGCTCTGCCCACTAAATGATGTCATAACGTACAAACGCAATGACGGGCGGCACGTTCCCATAGCAACGTGTATAGCAACAAATAGTGCCCACAATAGTGATAAGAAAGGCAATAGCCTTAGACAAAAACAGTGCTGGAGGGTAAATAAAAAGTGATGAATGAAAAAGATAAGAATGGCTGATGCAGCCCTAATGTAGATATGGTTGAAATATCAAGTGTTGCTGTACAGTAATAAAGCGTGTTGCCACTGTGTAAAAGGTGGCTGATACTGCATTTAAAGTGACAATGCTTAAAACAATAAATGCATAAAGTGGTTATAGTATTTACTATAAAGTGCATAAAAGTGTTTGTAACAAAGTGACTAGTGCATTAAGGTTGTGACAAATGTGAACAGCAAGGTCTCAAGAGCACTCAACTAAATAATATCCTAGCCAAGCTTTTGAAAAAAAGTTTCTGCAATTATGGCTAAAAATCTTACTTGATGGACTCAGTATGGGGATATTACTGTCCTTCTGATAATAAATTATCCCCAATATTGTGGGGGAAAAAACTGACTTAAATGTATATATTTAGCCATTAAGTTATTATGGAGTACGTATGGAACTCAAATAGAATTTTTTGTCATTAAGGCTAGGTATCGGAGTGCTATAAACCATATATACAAACACACCAAAAATACAATCTTTATACCTATCAATGTTTAGTAATGTATGAGACCTTGCTGTTCACATTTGTCACTTACATCCTGTGAGATTTGAACACATATCTATCTTTTCGTATCTAAGAATTTTATAGGGTTTAAGACCCTTTACCACTTAGGTCAGCTTGTTAGAGATCACTTGATTAAATCATTCTTAACATGGCTGGGTTTCTCTCAAATAAAAAAAGACCCCTCTACTTGGTGTCTAGATGCAGACCTGGTGTTCTCTGAATCTAATTTGAATATTGAAGAACCTAATTATGCACTTACTGCTGGGTTTAATACACTCTCTAACCTTTATAAAAAGCAGATAAGAACAAGCTGGGAAATTGCCTCGCTTAAGAATTACCTTTAAAAGGGCCTTATACCTAGAGGTTTGACAGTCCCTACAACACCTTCTAACCACATTGATGAGGATGATTTCATTAAAGAATGTGAGGAAGCGGCAGGTCAATGTTCGGCCCGCTTTATGGAAATCATCTGTAAATATGAGAAGAAATAATTACAAGACATAGAGACAAAGGTGGATAAAGAAATTGATAAGATTGATCAATTTAAATATGACCCCACCTTTGCCCCTAATGAAAGTAAATTACAGAGCAATCTAGAGAGATACCAGGCTGTCATTAAACAAAGGAAACATCAGAAATTTCTAAGAGACTATAGGGACTTTAAAACTGGTAATAGCTATAAAAAGTTCCAAAGAAGGAGAAAAGTAGATAGAGTCCAAGTATCTACCTCTGAATATGAGACAAGTGGCTCTGATACGGACTCTCAGCCTGCCCCATCTACCTCTAATGAACAGAATAGAGGTATCCTCAAAAAAGAAGTCACTTTTTTAGAAATGACACAGGGCGAGGATCGCCCCTTTCGAAGACCAAGACCCAAGAGACAATCTCATCGGAGAAATCGATTTTAGAGAGAGATCAAGTAGTGAATTTATCACAGTATACTTTAACCCAGGTGGAGTCTGAGTTACTGGAAAAAGGTCTATCTTTTGTTCCGGTTCCACGATTTGATAAGTTTACCTGGGTTAAAGGGACACTATGGTCACCTGAACAACTTTAGCTTAATGAAGCGGTTTTGGTGTATAGAACATGCCCCTGCAGCCTCACTGCTCAATCTGCTGCCATTTAGGAGTAAAATCCCTTTGTTTATGAACCCTAGTCACACCTCCCTGCATGTGACTTGCACAGCCTTCCATAAACACTTCCTGTGAAGAGAGCCCTATTTAGGCTTTCTTTATTGCAAGTTCTGTTTAATTAAGATTTTCTTATCCCCTGCTATGTTAATAGCTTGCTAGACCCTGCAAGAGCCTCCTGTATGTGATTAAAGTTCAATTTAGAGATTGAGATACAATTATTTAAGGTAAATTACATCTGTTTGAAAGTGAAACCAGTTTTTTTTTTCATGCAGGCTCTGTCAATCATAGCCAGGGGAGGTGTGGCTAGGGCTGCATAAACAGAAACAGAGTGATTTAACTCCTAAATGACAGTGAATTGAGCAGTGAAATTGCAGGGGAATGATCTATACACTAAAACTGCTTTATTTAGCTAAAGTAATTTAGGTGACTATAGTGTTCCTTTAAAGATATCCATTTATTTGCCCGAAAGCTTTTACTTCATAAAACACATGCTCAAAATAATGAAAAAAAAAGGCCAAAGCATTGGGCCTTGAACCCAGGGATTATCAGCTCACTCTAATGCTAGCAGAGTTACTAGAAGAAAGTGACCCCCTTGAAAGAGAACAATGCCCCCTTACAGACCTTAGCCGTAGGAGCGAATATTGCCCAAGAATGGGAGATTCGAAGTATGTAGAGACCTTTCTGGAAATGGTCTGCAAAGAAATCGATAGCTTATTTCCCCTGAAGTTCACCTTCAAACCTAATTCTAACTTATCATATGTCGAATTAAAAGCTTTAAACAAACCTTCAAGCAAGAGAGGAGATACCTATTAAACCCTTGGATAAAGGGGGAAATATTGTAATCCTAGACACCATTAATTATGTTGCAATCACTAAGAAAATTCTTTCTTTTTTTTTTTATAACTTGTTCTTTATTATTTTCAAGTATTATGGGGTACAGAAGGCAAAGGGGAGGGGGACATTACGGAATTGTGCATCCTGATACTGTTTGTAAGTAATACATAAATTTTTACACATATTACAGTGCTTTTGGGTTGGGGGCTGTAACACATTAGGGACCATAAGTTATGTGGGGGGGGGTCCTTTGCGTGATTCAAACGGTCAGTGGTTAACATGTCTGTTAGTATTGGGGGGCCTGTGAACTGTCTTGTATTTGTGTCCTTTCCGTGGTTCCGTTTGGGGGTCTCGTTGCTCAGTATCTGTTGAGTGTTTGCGAGATGGCTGTGGTCGTGGGATGATCTGTGGATAGTAGCTGAGATATGTAGCTCTACCAGGACATCCTTGTCTAGGGTGTCAGAGCCGGTGGAGGAGGTGGGGGGGGGGGAGAGCTTGGGGAAGGTGTGTGGATGGGGTCACAAGGGGGTATTTGGTGCGGTACCAGGAAGCGTTATTATGTTTGGCAAGGTGCTGTGGTGGGATGTTAGACCTAGTCGGGGTCTGATTTGGTAAAATTTTTCTTGGTCATGTTAGCCTTAGTGTTGTTGACCTTTGTAGGTGGTTTCTCCACATCTCAGCAATGGTTGGGCTTAGTTTCCCTATGTTCATTTGGTTCCACATAAGGAGTTCATAGTCTACTGTTGCAGACATTAGGGTTGTGATTTCTGAGACTGAAGGAAGAATGGGGGTCTTCCAGTTCCTGGCTATCAGGGTGGACACTGTGCTGAGTATAAGGAATATCATTTTCCGTATTGGTTTGGATGTTATCTGGAAATAACTTGAGAAGCACTGCTGCTGGGTCGTGTGGTAGGGTGTAATCTGTGATTTCTCAGATCAGGTGTTCGGTGGTTTTCCAAAGCTTGTTTAATGTCTCGCAGGACCACCACATATGGAGCATAGTGCCTGCTTGTGAATTACAGCGCCAACATATGTCCGTTGTGTTAGGGTATATGGAATGTAGTCGGGAAGGTACCATGTACCACCTATAGAGTATTTTTTGTGCTGTCTCGAAGTGGGTAGCACAGGTGGTCAGTCCTTCGTGTGCCGTGAAGATTGTCTTGCGGGGTTATTGCAGGGTTATTTGTCTCTGGAAATCTCTTTGCCAGTCTCTCATGAACTTCCAGTCAATTGCTAATTCCAATTTTGGGGAGGTAGTAACAATTTGACAGTGTTTTCTTTGGGGGTGTCGTCGCTATGCATTGTAATTCAAACTTTGTTACTGAGGCTCGTAGAGTCTGTTTTCTTGTACTGACCGTGTTTTCTGGGAGCAGCGTTTTTATTTGGAGGTAAGCGAACTTGAAGTTCGAGGGAAGTTCGTACTCTGCTTGTAGGTCTGGAAAGGGTTTTAGACCTTCAGTTGTGTAGAGGTGGTATAGATGTGTAATGCTCTTCTCGTTCCATTCCTTGTGCGGGAATGTACCGTTGCAGTGATGTAAGGTCTTGATGGGGCAGCCAGGGCCCATGGGTGGGCCGAGCATAGTTTGCTTCTATGGGCGTCCCATGTAGAGATCAGTAGTCTGGTAGTGGGTAGCATGTCCAGGGTTTGGGGTCTCATGTGTGGGGGTGTCCATAGTAGGGAAGGGAGGTCCTTGTTGTAGCAGAACTGACTTTCCAATGCCACTCATTGAGGGTTGTGTGAGGGCGAGTGTGCGCATATGACATTTGTGAGGAGGGCCGCTTGGTAGTATGCCTTCAGGTTCGGGAGTCCCATGTCTCCATGTTTTACGTGTCGAAAGAGTAGAGCTTTTGGGACTCTGGGATGCTTTCCTCCCCAGCTAAAGCGTAAGAGGATAGCTTGTAGTTTGGTCAGGTAGCTTTGGGGTACTCTGATTTGTAAGGTTCGGAAGAGATACAGGATCTTGGGTAGTATTGTCATTTTGATTGCCGCTATTTTCCCTACCCATGAAAGAAAACGATTTTTCCAATTGTGTAGTTGGTTTTCAATTTCCTTCATCAGTCTTGCGTAGTTCTCTGGGAATAGTTCACTCGGTTTGCTAGTTATTTTGATGCCTAGGAATGTTAGATGGTCCGTTCGCCAGTCGTAGTCGTGGTCTGATTTCAGAATCTCTTCCGTGGGTTGAGGGACATTAAGGCACATCGCTTGTGTTTTAGTGATGTTCAATTTATAATATGACTGACGGCTATATGCCTGTAATTCCCGGTGTGGGGATGGAAGCGAGATAAGTGGTTGGCTAAGTGTGAGTAGGATATCATCCGCGAAGAGGTTGAGTTTATGTTCTGTTTGGCCCACAAAAACTCCTCGGATGTCATGGTTTTTGCGGATGGCTATGGCAAGGGGCTCTAATGCTAGGACATACAAAAGTGATGACAGAGGGCATCCTTGGCGGGTGCCATTAGTAATCGGGAAGGGCTTTGAGCAGAAACCTGAGGATAGCACTATTGCTGTGGGGTTGCTATATAGGGCCTTTACCACTGATAGGAAGGGTGGTGGGAAGCCGTAGAGCGACAGGGTTTCAGGTAGGAAGTGCCAGTTTAGGCGGTCAAACGCCTTTTCCGCGTCCAGGGAGAGCATGATGCTTTCTTGTTTGGTCTTCTTTAGGCGATGGTATATGTCGAGGACCCTCCTAGTGTTTTCTGGTCCCTGTCTGCCTGCAACGAATCCTACTTGATCTGCGTGGATTATAGAGGGCAATATTGATTTAAGGCGATCGGCATGAATTTTAGCGTATAATTTGGCATCTGCGTTGAGCAGGGATATTGGTCTAAAGTTTTGGCATGTAGTAGGGGGCTTCCCTGGTTTAAGAAAATTCTTTCTGATGTTACAACATATAAAGTATTAAAAACAGACCCGACAAAAGCATTTTTGGGAAAATTTAAACAAATTTTACAAAGGGGACTTCATGATAATTTGATATCCAAAAAAGAATATGATTTTATGCTCAATACAAATCCACGTATATCCACATTCTATAGTCTACCCAAAATCCATAAAAAATATCAAGATCTAACGGGTAGACCTACAGTGTCAGGAAATAATAACTTGACACAGAATGTTAGTATATATTTAGATCACATCTTACGACCCCTAGTGGCTAAGCTTCCCTCTTACCTAAGGGATACCAAACAAACTTTGGCACATCTCAATACCCTTAATATGCCTATTAATTCTATGCTTTGTAGCCTAGATGTGGAGGCACTCTACAGCTTGATCCCCCACTCTATAGGGCTCAAACATGTACAGTATTTTCTACAACAGAGGGGTCTGCACTTGTATCAACACAGTGAATTTGTCATCGAACTATTACACTTTGTACTAACCCACAATTTATTTTTGTTCGATGGCATATACTACCACCAGGTGCAGGGTACGGCTATGGGGACGTCTTGTCCGCCCTCATATGCTAACCTACACCTGGGGTGGTGGGAAGAAAAAGTAGTGTTTACAGCTCACGCCAATCAATTCATCCAATATATCCTCTCTTGGAAGAGGTATATCAATGATATTATGATCGTTTGGGGCGGCACTACGGAAGGTTTGATTCTCTGTGTACAGCTACTCAATGACAATAATCTTAATTTAAGATTTACATCTGAAATGGGCAAACCCAGTCTCAACTTTCTGGACCTTACCCTAATCCCTGAGACAAATGGCATCATCAAAACTGACCTCTTCAGAAAAAGTACGGCTACTAATAGCCTACTTAATTGGGGAACTTACCACCCGACCCCATTAAAAAGAGGTATACCAACCGGACAGTATCTGCGCCTGCGGCGCAATTGTTCTGATGTTCAGGATTTCAAAATGAGATCAAGAGAATTACGTGCAATGTTTAGAGCAAAAGGATACCCACACAAATGTTTAAAACGGGCCTATCATTGAGCCCTTTTGACTGATCGAGAGGGTCTTATAAAGGATGTATCACCATCCCCTAGTCACAATAATCTTGACTCTAAACATCTGAGAGTCATCGCCACGTATGATGCTGGTTGGGACCAGGTTAAGTCTATTTTAAATAGATATTGGCCCCTGCTCAAACAAGATGAACATCTCAAAGAGGTTATCCCCCCAAATGTAGCTCTTATAGCACAAAGGGGCAAGAACATCAAGGATGCCCTTGTACACAGCCACTTCAAACAGTCCAAAACAATTTCTATTCATTGGTTATCAAAAAAACTCACAAATGCGGTCAATGCAAAGCGTGTAACTTCATTTGTAAAGATTCCAAAAATGTTCAAAATAGTGCTCAGTACTTTTTATCCGAACTCCTTTTTCAACTGTAACACCAAGGATCTAGTTTATTTGATAAGATGCAAATGCAACAAACTATATGTAGGTAAGAATTTCAGGCTGTTTAAAAGACGGATCCTGGAGCATATAAATTTGATTAAAACTAACAGACATATTGAAACTACAGTATCCAGAAATGTTAAAAATTTCCATCAAGGTGACCACTCTGTACTCCAATTTCTGGGCATAGAATTGGTCAAACTTGATCAAAGGAAAGGGAACCTGGATAAACTTCTGAAGAGAAGAGAGTGTTTTTGCATCTACCGCCTAAATACTCTGTCTCCTATAGGGTTGAATGAGGGTTTCTCTTATTCTCCCTTTATCAGTGATCTCTAACAGTATAACACCCTCTACATAGTTCTAGGAATTGTATTTACATTTCGTGACTTGGAAAATGATTTACTTACATACATCCATTTTTTTGTTTATTTGATTATTAGAAATTTACTTTATGAGATACCTCTAATATCCAAGATCTATATGATCTTTTAAGTGACCAAATTCATTTAAGCCTTTTCCTCTCAGATCTTTAACGCAAGTGACAGTACAATATACCCTTTGAGTGACATTTATGAATTTTATTTTAATTGTAGCCAGTCTTCCCTTTACGAAAAAATAGATACCTAGTATATATACCATCATAGCAGCTAATGTCATACCCTTGATCTTCATTAAATTTTTCATTTATAGATACTTGCTGATATTTGTAGCATTTTTTAGTCTCTAGTGTACTTTTTATCTAATATTAGTATAACCATCATTATTCCTGATACATTAAGAGACTATGCCAAATCAGCTATTTTCTATCCTTTTGCCATATATTCTTATTAATATGGCTAGCTAGTATATTCCATTTAACCAATTTTTGTGTTTATTGTTATATATTGTGTCCATGTTTATTTATATTTTGTATTCTTTTGACACATTTATATGAATCTGGCTAATAAATTACATTTCATTAAAACATCTTTGATGTCAAGTGACACTCCATTTTTCATTATTTTTATATTTAATTTCATTTATCATTTTCTTGACACACATTTTGATTAACCTGGCTAATAATTATTTCCTTTTGAAATAACCTTTGTGTCAAGTGGTAACCTTTGTGTCACCCTATTTACCATTGTGTATCTTCCATTACTCCTATAATTAAGTTCTCAGGGTATCGGTTGTATAATTAAGGTCTTTGTTGTCCCGATATATATCAGACAGGTGAGTATTTATCAAGAGTTCATGGGGTGGTTGACCTTATCTATATTCTTTTGTTTTTGATCCCGGTCTTTTTCCCTATTTACAGCATGATAACGAACTAGATATATTATATACTCTGTCCCCAGGGCCGGCGCTACCTGTTAGGCAGACTAGGCAGCCGCCTAGGGCGCCCCTTGGGTAGGGGCGCCACCAGTAGCGCCAGCCCCCCTCATGCTGCAGCCTGGGAGGTTTATAGCGCCGCCCCATGCATTCTGGAGTCTGTGGGTAGCACGTGGTGTCGAGTGTGGAGGTGTTGGAGCAACTTTTTGCAGTTTTGGAGCCATTCTGGAAATGTTTTGCAGCGGTTTTGGGACTTTTCGGAACTTTTTGATGCATTTCGGCAAGTGCAAGTATGAAGGACAGCGGGGACGCTCTATGCTGCCCGCCGGCGATTAGGACCGCCTAAAAAAGGACTGCATAGAACGCTCGCAATCCTTAAGGGGTTAAAAATGTGCTTTGTTTGTATATGCACTGTTTGTGGAGCATCTCCAAGCATCCTGAAATGTGTGCCTTTACTGATTCTGTGGGTATGGCTGGGCCTAAAAGGGCATGCCAGCAATTCCACTTATGTCCACAATGATTGTGAATCTGTTTGGTTTCTTGCTCAGTGTCTCCCACACTGCTCCAGGATCCACTCATAATAACAGAACCCTAGGGGATCGATCTCAGCATGTATATGAGCAGCAAGGGGGTCAGCGAGATGAATGTGCATAGCATCCCACCTGCATAGAGGGGCGTGGACACCATCTCTCCCAGAAGGTCCTGCATTTATATGGGGCCTGCATTTATATGGACCCAGAGACCCTTCCTTATTGGAGGGCTCCCATTCCCTCTCCCCTATTTAAATCCAGGCCACCCTGGGTTCCTTGCTCAGTTGTACTTGCTTTGGGCATTGGTTACACCCTGCCCTCCGGTAACGGCCTTGGTTAACCGCTGCCTATCTGAGCCAGCTGTGGTTAACCCCTACCTACCTGAACCAGTCATTTCTTATTTTCTCCCATTTTTTTCATATAAAATTATGTTTCATAGCTAAATATTTGATATTAATTGAAAGCTCTGTTTCCCCTGAATAAAATGATATATAATAAGGGTGGGTGCATTTAATATGAAAGAGGTGAATTACGGTTGGACAGACATGTAGCGCAAATGCCAGGTTTTGTTTACATTTTGTTTCGTTCACAAGGTGTACATTTGGCTCAGTCCTTAAGGGGTTAATTATATATATATATTTTGTTTCATACTTACTGTAATTTTCCTTTTCCTGATAATTATTCATGGCAGCATTTACTCATGGGTTAGCTCCTCCCCTCACAGCAGAAAGGACAGGAAATAGAACTCTGAAACTGGTATAAATAGATCCTCCCCCTTCCCATCAGGCAGTCTTTGTAACTAGCTTCACAACTCTTATAGTATATGGGTGGGAACGTAATGCTGCCATGAATAATTATCAGGAAAATAAAATTACGGTAAGTATTAAACAATTTTGCTTTTTCCTGACCATTATTCATGGTAGCATTTACTCATGGGGAATACCCAAGCAATACATATCGAGGGAGGGACAGAGTTCAAAAACAGCTAATAGCTATAAAACCATTATTGAGCTGTATAAATCTTAGAAGACTGTACAAAGCCAAACAAGAATCAATAGGATATTGTCATAAAATCTGCTCAGACAAGATAATTTTCCCTAGAGGCTGCAAGGTCAGCAACTTCCTGGCATTCAATATCTGAAATAGCCTGAATAGATATAGAGTCAGATATGAATTAAGGCCATGCTAGCATAAGCTAGAGAAGGATAATGTCATTCTGATATAAAATTTAAAACCAAATTGATTACATCATCAAATCAGTACCTCGACAAAGGCATACGTTCCAGAGATCATTCTGGAACAAGCAGATAATGTTGGATGAGAATGGACACACCATGCTATTAAGCACGGGGAGAATTACACTGAGAATCCTATTATTTACTGGATGTATTTATTAAATATGATTCATACTGCTTCCTCTTGCCTAGTGAACTACTTACCTGAAGATACAGTAACAAATCAATATCTGCCTGACAGAAAGAGGCAGAGCCTAGTAGAGAAATAAGAGTCTGTTATTAAAACACTGCAACAATGACTAAATATATATTGCAATAATCAGACAATACTTCACACGTGGATGAATTGATACACAGCCACGGTAGAGGAATAAACCAATAACATTACTAGGCAAAGGCAAGAAGAATCATACACAGATTAGTTCAGGAAAAAACAAATTTTTTTTACTTACCGTAAATTTCTTTTTCCAGAAGATTAGAGGCAGTGCTTTACAACTGGGATTTCATCACCTGGAGGGAAAAAACAGGAAGGCAATCTTCCAAACTTTTCAAGAACCTCCCCCTGTTAACCTTTGGCCTTATAAATTGCTTCCTACCCAAGACATCCCCAGAAATTACAAAAGCCGAATAACCGTACCACTCAGACTATTCAAAAATTTGGGGGGGAAGTGAGCACTGCCTCTAATCTTCTGGATAAAGAAATTTATGGTAAGTAAAAAATTTTGTTTTTCCCTTCAGATTAGAGGCAGTGCTTTACAACTGGGATATCCAAAAGCAATCCCTTAGGGCGGGACTCAAATCTCACTGCAAAAAACCTGCGACCAAAGTTGTATCTTCCAAAGTCAACAGACCAAAATGAGTGAAGAAATTACCTGTGTCTGTTAGGAATTCAAGATAATGTATAGCAGAAGCCCTCAGGCACCCGATATGAACATAACTGTGATCGAAGGAGCTTCAATGGAGATAGGTGTTAGATAAGAAAAACCCAAACGAATGCAGACCTTTAAGGTACTGTAGACGAGAACTAAATGCCCAGGCTTTGGAATTAGAATTCCAAGACACTAGAACGCTGTTGGGAAAAGTTAGAAAAATAATGATATATGGAAGATTGGGAAGAATTAAAGAATCCAACTTAACTCCACTTTCTCCTGCTGAAAATGGAAACTTGAAGTTCTTCCCCAAAATATTTTGGGCGACTACCCCCAAAGGCCTAGAGTGAAGACTCAAATCAGCAGAGTTAAAAACCCCAAAAGAAGATCCCCTGGGGAAAAGATTCCCTGAAGATAGGAACTAACCATGAAAGAGCCTAGCAGATACTTTTGATTTGGAGACAAATCTCTGAAAATCAACTGATAACCGAAATTTGACCTTGAGGATCTCTGGCTTTAAACCATCCGAAAATCCCATCCAAAGAAAAAAAAAAAAAAGGTTAAAATCTTGGAAGCAGATGCCTGCTTTTCTTTGAACCAATATCTTAAAAAACAACACCTTCCATACTTGGAATAAATAGAAATCTTGGAACAAGATCCATTTATATTAAAATAAATAGTCAATAATTTCCTGAGACAAAACATTATCCTTCAGTATACATAAACCAGGTCGTCAGCTTGAATTACTACAAAGTTGAGAAGAGGTACCCTTGAGGATTCCAGGATGCCTATTTACAGGTAAGGTCCCCAAAGATTCCTCTGGATAATTTTTGATGAATGGTGAAACAGCTACTTGCCACCAAGGGAGGAATACTATCATTCTCACCTTTTCCATCCTATAGGGTCTTGGGGAATAGGGAACCAGGAGGAAACTATAGGTTAGATTGGAATTCCCAAGAAAGAATAGGAAACCAAAGCGTACTGGTCTGTCCAAGCTTGTCCAATGAAACACTTCATGCTATCTGTTTGATCTAGAAGTTCCAGTTCCATAACTGGATAATCAAATTCTTCCTATCGTTTGGGTGAAGATCAGGGAGTATGATCCAATCTGCTCTGTATTAAATGTTGACTACTCAATGCTACAGCTAAACAGAGGAATATTAAGTTCTAGGCACAAGTGAATAGACCAAAGAAAATCTAACCCAAGCATATCCTGGAACAAGATTTTTCAAACAAAATGACCTTGTTTGTACATAATTGCTACCGATGTAGAACTATCAGACCAGATCTGGATAAGATAATACCTGGTCTTAGCCTTCGGTCCTATGTAGTTGGATACGTTTTTACAAATTATCTCAGCTAATTTCCCTTCAACCCTATGAGAACCTAGCTGAGACCTGAAGCATCAGTCGTAAAATTCTGAACGATCGATTTGAGAACTAGAACAAAAAGTAAGAACCGTCTGGCAATCTTCAACCTTCATTTCTGCCTGGTTCAGAAAGGAATGACCGAAGTATAGGATTTTACTGCAAAATCTTATTAGCAACTGTATCTGGCCATTGAAGGACCTGTAAACAGTGCTATGCCTAAAGAAGCTGAAGAGACCAAGCAGGTTCTTACAAGAAGGGAACCAATATTATTTCCCTACTATCTTGTCTACTGAAGTATAAGAGAGATTTCAGGTGATAAGGACAGAGAGAACCACAATTTTTTTCTTCAGGGAATTACCATTCTCTCAGAGTCAAAAACCCTTGTCAAAATATTTACACCCGAACTGTTCCTTGACAAACACCAGAACTGCACACTTCTTGAAAAGGGAATTCTATATCAGAAGATTTATTAGCATCCACCTGTCTGCTGTAGAAACACCCTAACCTTTAGGGGCTGTTGCACAAAAATTATTAGGTTCCCCTGAGGAAGCAGTATTGTAGAGATTCAAAAAATGTATGGATGGCAACATTTTGCATAGTGAGAGAATCTCAAGTGGCAATTGCCATAAGCATTTCCTTAAAAGAAAACTGCAGACAAACCCAGGCAGTAAACCATCCAAGTCATATCGTATCTATTGCAGTGCAGGGAACAAATTGTACCTGGTGGAACTACACCTTGATCAATAGGCTTGCAGCTGTACTAGAACTTGCTTCAAGCCCAGTAACATGAGGAAGAAATAATTTTCCATGGAGACTAGTTCATACAGGTTACCATCTTTATTGGCGGAAGCGAGACTGATTACATAGATATACAGTCAGCATAAGACAATACCCATGATCCAGGCCTTCCTTAGCCGTAATTGGGAAGCAGAGGCTAGAGCAGAAAGAATATCTGCAAACTGCATTTCAAAACCTGTTTGAAGCAGACTGCAGGAATCAATAGTAGAAGTAATTCTTTAAAATTGCAATACCAACCAACAGCCTTACCTTCTGTAGGCTTTCCTTAGCCGTATTTGGGAAGCAGAGGCTAGAGCAGACAGAATATCTGCAACTGCATTTCAAAACCTGTTAGATGCAGACTCTGCAGGAACCAATATTAGGAAGCATTTTCTTTAAAATTACCATTCCAACAGTCCGTTAGCTCAAACCTATCCGACAACATAGGACTTGGAATTCAAGATAAAAACATAAAATGTGCAACCATGGAGTAAAGCAAAGGAAAAGTTCTGCCCCAGCTGAAAAACAGACTGCCTTTTTAGAAACTATCAGGTGAAACTAGTTGAGGTGGTGAGAATGCTAATTGCAACAGAGCTTTGTCTATAGCAATTGCTAAAAGCCTACTGCATGTTTAAGAAAATTCAACATTTTTCCATTGCCGACTGGTGACGGTCCTGAACTGTCCTAACGGTCCAATGTACTTACCCAATCGCCGTCGTTCCCCCAGCGGCGATCGGCGGTGCTCCGGTTGTGGGGAGACTACCTGCAGCCCAGACAGTCTCCCCATGGCGGATTAGGAACCCTGGGGCCATGTGATTGCTCAACAGAGCGATCACATGGTCCCAATAGGTGTCCATGTGTCTGCCTGCAGGGGGACTGCCTGTGCTGACAGGCAGTCTCCCTGCTAGTGTAAAATCATAAAAAAAATTAAAGGTACATGTTAATAAAAAAATTATAATAATTATATATGTGTATGTCTATATATATATATATTTAATGTCATACTAAGTGTATTTTTATATTAATTTGTACATATATTAATATAAAAATACACTTATAATTAAATTACACACATATATTATATATAATAACTATATATATTGTATATAAATATTATTATAAAATACAAATAATAAGTAATTTAAATTAAATAAAAACATGTAAAAATAATAAAAATTTTAAAAAATGTATATATCTATATGAAATTTTATTCTAACTGTATTTTGATAGTAATATATATATATATATATATATATTTATATCAAAATACACTTAGAATGAAATTGTATATTTATATATATCTATGTATATATAAATAAATAAAAATAATACGAAATATACATATGTCCATATACAAAATTACATAAATAATTATATAAATATACACGTAGACTTCAAATATATAAAAATGCATATATATTTAAATTCTGCGTATTTATGTAATATTTTTACATGATTAAATCATTTTATTGATTGCAATTTGAGGGACCTGCCTGCCAACCCAGGCCGAAAGTCCAGAGAATTTAATTTGCTAGCACTATATATTTTACCCTGTAACTTTCTATGACACCCTAAAACCTGTACATGGGGGATACTGTTTTACTCGGGAGACTTCGCTGAACACAAATATTAGTGATTCAAAACAGTAAAACATTACAGCGATGATATTGTCAGTGAAAGTGACTTTTTTTGTATTTTTAACACACAAACAGCACTTTTACTGATGATATAATTGTTGTGATTGGTTTTTCTGTTTTGAAACACTAATATTTGTGTTCAGCAAAGTCTCCTGAGTATAACAGTAACCCCCATGTACAGGTTTTATAGCGTTTTTGAAAGTTACAGGGTCAGATATAGGGATCAAATATTTTTACATTGAAAAAGGCCAGGTTGGTTATGTTGCCTTTGAGAGCGTATGGTAGCCCAGGAATGAGAATTACCCCCATGATGGCATACCATTTGCAAAAGAAGACAACCCAAAGTATTGCAAATGGGGTATGTCCAGTCTTTTTTAGTAGCCACTTAGTCACAAACACTGGCCAAAATTAGCGTTCAATTTAGTTTTTTACTTTTTTCATACACAAACAAATATGAATGCTAACTTTGGCCAGTGTCTTCGACTAAGTGGCTACTAAAAAGGACTGGACATACACCATATTGAATACCCTGGGTTGTCTACTTTAAAAAAATGTGTACATGTGGGGTGTTATTCAGAGATTTATGACAGATAATAGTGTTACAATGTCACTATTGATAAATTTGAAAAATGTATGTTTTGAAACCGCAATATCCTACTTGTACTTATAGCTCTATAACTTGTAAAAAAAAAAGGCAAAAAAGCACGTAAACACTGGGTATTTTTAAACTCAGGACAAAATTTTGAATCTATTTAGCAGTTTTTTTCCCATTCGCTTTTGTAGATGAGTAAAAGATTTTTCAAGTAAAAGTAAAAATTTTTTTATTTTTTTTCAATTTTTCATCATATTTTTTTATTTTTTTAAAATTAAATTACATTAGATTATATAAATAATGGTATGTAAAGAAAGCCCCTTTTGTCCTGAAAAAAACAATATATAATTTGTATATAAATAATGGTATGTAAAGAAAGCCCCTTTTGTCCTGAAAATATATATAATATATAATTTGTATGGGAACAGTAAATGAGAGAGCAAAAAATTACAGCTAAACACAAACACCACAAAAGTGTAAAAAGAGGCCTGGTCGCAAATGAACAACATCGCAAAAACAGCCCAGTCCTTAAGGGGTTAAGGAAAGGTTTTTTTTCGACAAGTGTTTACCAATGGGTTGTGCTCTGTCCTGTTCATATTTTGAGGCATTTGAGACTTTCATTGAATAGATAGTTCAGTATGAGTCTGGTTTGAAACAAATAATGCACTATATGGACATTTTTTTGTTTGTGGGCACTAAAGATAGTGGCAACTGCAAACACTTATTTTCAAAAGGTGACATAAATTCTGTACCTCTTTGGCTGTAGATACGACGGTATTACCCACTTGTTGTTTACAATTCCTTGGTATCATCATTGATTCATCAAATATGGAGTTTAGGTTGAAGATAAGATATCAAAGATGAAGATGCTGATTAAACAGGTAATGGGATGCGAAAAAGTGACCAATCTTTATTAGATTTGTTGACATTTTCATCAAGGATGATTCCAATGGGGACAACCTTTTCTAGGAAATTGGGTATGGCGACGACAAACATCAAGTCTCCCTTTGCTCATGTTAGAGTAACAAGAGATTTAAAACAGTTTTTGGAAAGTTTTAATGGGGGGTCAATGTGGCAAAGGGAGTTCATAGATTTTGACAGTTTGGAGCTGTTCACAGATGCAGCAGGTGCCATTGGTTTCTGTATTTGTTGGAGCAGACAGTGGTGTGCGCAAGAATGGCTGGAGTCTTGGGCACAGGAAGGGTTAACAAAAAATGTAACATTGTTGGAACTGTTTTCCATAGTAGCAGCCATATACTTATGGGGGGAAGTGTGGAGAGATAGGCATTTAATTGCCACATGTGATAATTGATCACCATGACTACATTTAAATTACTTACAGTCTAAGTGTCTAATCAATTTAATTAGGTGGTCTTAAGGTGTTTGCAATTAAATATTTGGCTAAAAGCCAGGCACATACCCGGTGAATTCAATAGACTGGCTGATGATCATGGTTACAATTACAGGAGTTCTGGGAAATGGCACCATGAGCAGCTGTGAAAGGAATCCAGTTTCCATCAGACCTTTGGGAACTGATTGGGGACAGTTAAGTGTCATTTTAAGGAATTTAGTTGCAGCTTCGACATTCGGCTTATGTCAGGGCATGGAACGAGTGGTTTAATTTTAACAAAATGACTGGAATCCATTAGGGGAGGATAAGGAGAGTGCAGTTCAAGTTAGGGATAATAGAAAGCCTATTTCTTGAATAGCGGAGACAATAGCCCCCTAGGTTTCACGGAGCGATGGGAGAGAGAGACAGGGGTCGAACTAACGGATCTCGAATGGAATAAAATCTTCCAGCTGACGCACAAAGGGACTATAAACTCAAAATACCAAGAATGTAACTATAAAATATTGACGCACTGGCACAGGACTCCGGATAACCTTCGTATTGTACACAAGTCGAATCCTGGTGAATGTTGGAGATGCGGAATGGAAGCGGGCACAGGACATCATATATGGTGGACGTGCTCTCACATTGTCCCATACTGGCAGATGATACACTGAACGATCAGAGAAATCACTGGCGCAGAACTCCCTCTTCAACCTCTAACAATGCTGCTAAACCACACACACATCGCTGAAGGCATACAAAAAAGGCCTCATCATACACCTGCTCACAGCGGCAAAAACGCTTATCCCAACACTCTGAAAAAGCTCAGCAATACCCTCTTTTCAGCAATGGGTTGACAGGGTGGAAGTTATCTACAGCATGAAGATGATGACGGCCTCCCTGCAGGGACGCTCGGACAAGGGCGCCCTGACATGGTACCCGTGGATGGACTTTAAGTGCGCCCCCTGGTGTTGAGCACCAGGGTTTGTGCTGCCACATACCAGGGCCCTGATGCAGCTTCTGCAGATACCAGGAGCTCGGTGAAAATATGCAGACCTCCCAGGATCTGGATAGGGAGGCTCTGCAGCACATATGTATCCAGTACTTGAAACAAGGCAAGACTAGAACAGGCACCAAACAAGATAAGACAAGACTAGACTAGACTAACCCATAACCGGAGCAGGACAGAAAGCAGTCCAGAGTCCAGAAAATGTACACAAGACATGAGGGATACCAGAACAAGGCATGGACGGGACAGGACTGTACATTAACTGGGAAGACAAAATAAAACAAGACAAGAGATAAAAGGCAAAACAAGAGGAGACATAACTAAGTACTAACATGTATAATAAACATTGGAGATTTAGACATAAATGGCCAAGATGTATGCAGCCCACCACTGCGCCAATTACAGTGGGTCCTAACTGCCTAGATATGCATGACTAAATAAACAATAATAAAACACACACAGCACTTTCCTGCAAAGAAATGAGCAGGGGTAATGAACCCACTGCCTGTAGGACTAGACTGAAACAAAAAAGATTAATGGCAAAGGAATGGGTGTGGTCAGTCCTCAAGGACCCCCTACCAGTCCAGGATTTAAGGATTACCCTGTTGTGTCTAAAGTGTTTGTTCCCCCCCCCCCCCTAAAAACACATTAGACACAGCAGGGTAATCCCTAAATCCTGGACAGTTCGGGGGTCCTTGAGGACTGGGTTGAAAACCACTGATGTAAAGGAATCCGGAATTCCAGGAATGGAATAAATGAATGAACCCAGAAAACCCAGCATAAAGAAAACCAGACATAGAATAGAAAACCAGAAAAAACAAGAAAAACTAAACAAGAATTGTAAAAAGAGTACTGGATACGAGAAGCCATCGCAAGAAATGATCCACAGCAGGAATAGGACGTGACATAGACAGTGAAAGAATACTTATCAGTACGACCAAGATTGGAAGGTCCATTCTTTATACATGTCGATTCTATCCCGCTAAGTTTCAATTTATAAAAGTTTTTAAGACATGCCTGGATATATTAGGTTTAGGTAAGGAGCGTTACTCATCTCATTTCTTCAGAATCGGAGCTGCAACGGAAGGGACAAGGTGTGGATTAAGTGATGGAATTATTCAAAGGCTGGGAAGATGGGATTCTAATAGATTTTAATTATATGTCAGACCTCATTTGATATTTAAAAAAAAATGATCAAATAATTCCTTATGTGTAAGTGGGTAACTGGTTTCATGAAAGTTTGGTGTTTCATAAATTGGTGCATATACTAATATCTCTTTTTCTGTTAGGTAATAAGAAGCCGGCGAATGCCTGGGTTATTGGTCACTGGTTTGTAGTTTGGGCCCAGAAGAGGGCACAGGAGCGCACATATGGTGAAAATCTGGGTTTGAAGAGCATTTCAGTTAAAGTATTTTGGAGAGGCATCCATGGTGCTAAATTGTCACAGTTATTGGAAATATTGCAACAATGTTCTTCAATTTTTCCCTATCCAGATTTCATAATAGTGCATTTAGGAGGTAACGACATTGGGGCTACAAAATCGGTGAATTTGTTGCAAGAGATCAAGAAAGATTTGGTTTTTGTAGCACAAATTTTTGCCAGTGTGCAAAAATTTTTGTGCCAGTGTGTGTGTATCTGTGCGTCAGATACATATACATACACACACACACACAGATACACACACTGGCGCATACAAACACAGATATACACACCTTGACACACACCGGCACATACAAACACAGATACACACACTTTGACACACAGATACATACACGCACACAGAAACATACTATGTGCCAGTGTGTGTGTGTATTTGTGTGTCAGATTCATACACACTGGCACATAGAAACACAGATACACACACCTTGATACACAGACACATACAAACACAGATACACACACTTTGACACACAGATACACACACCTTGACACACAGATACATACACACACACACACACACACACGCACACAGATACACGCTGTGTGTCAAGGTGTGTGTATCTGTGTGCCACTATGTGCCAGTGTGTGTGTGTGTGTGTGTGTGTGTTTGTATCTGTGTGTCAGATACATACACACACACACAGAAATACACACTGACACACAGATACACACACTGGCACATACAAACACAGATACACACACCTTGACACACAGACACACCAGCACATACAAAAAAAGTCACAATTTTTTTATCCACGATGTT
>OW240912.1:222973267-223003465 GCA_933207985.1 Pelobates cultripes | reverse complement strand
GGATAAGATGTAGTTTCCTGTCCCTGCACCTCTCCACACACACTCTCCACCTAAAGGCGGCATAGCAGTGTATTCTCAATTTGAAAATAAAAATACCATCACAAGCTGAAAAATCCAGGGGGAAACAAGTGCCCCTTCCCCCACTGCGGACAACCGTGATTGGAATAAAAAAAAATGCATAAAGCCAAAATAAAGATTTGCACCAAAAAAAAAAAAAAAGTCTGATCTGCATCCAGGATGCAACAGGGGTAGTATTACTGTTCATTTCAAATATCCAATTTTTCAGATACCAAACATTATTTCCTCCATATTTTTTATTAATAAATCCTACTTGATCTTGATGTATCAGATCTGGAATCACCTTTTTTTAAATGGTCTGCTAAAATTTTGGAAAACAATTTAAAATCAGTGTTAATCAAAGAAATAGGTTGATAATTGTGCATAACATTAGCATCTTTATCTGGTTTTAGAATAGGTCTATAATTTAAATAATATTGTAGAGATTTGTGATTCAAAATTTTATAGAAAATTGCAGAGTATCCATCCAGTATTGGGGCTTTGTTGGATTTTAAAGGATCACTATAGGGTCAGGAACACAAACATATTCCTGATCCTATAGTGCTAAATCCACCATTTAGGGGCTTGCCCCCCCTTGGCCCTCCTATAAAAGTTTAAAACTCACCTTATTTCCAGCGCCGCACGGGTCCGCCCTGCATCTCTACTAGGAAAATTCTGCATCCCAATGCAGAGCGTGGGGACATTGAATGGCAGGGCTGCTTTCTGTGCAGCCCTGAGCCAGGAAGCCCCTCCAGTGACAATCTAGGGATTGGCCCCATGGAGGTGTCCCTAGGGGCAATGTAAACACTGCCTTTTTGCTAAAAAAGCAGTGTTTACATGAAAATGCTGAAGGGAGCTATTATACTCACCAGAACAACTACATTGAGCTGTAGTTGTTCTGGTGACTATAATGTCCCTTTAAGTTTTCAATAGAAATCGTTGTTAAAGGGTAATTTAAATATTCAGCCTTTTCCGGATTTAATACTGAAAGGGGAATTTTATTTAGAAAATAGTTTCTAAAACTCACTAGAGATTTTTAAACTTTTCTTCTAAATATTCTTATCTGGAAGGTTTTCATGGAGAATTATAATAAAGCATTCATGGAGAATTATAATAAAGATACCAAAGCATTACCTAAATCTTTAGAAGAGAGGCAAGTTTTAATGTCATCTATTATTTTTTTAATTCTCTTTGCTCCTTTAACCCCTTAAGGACACATGACGTGTGTGACATGTCATGATTCCCTTTTATTCCAGCAGTTTGGTCCTTAAGGGGTTAAAGGAACACTATAGGGTTAGAAGCACCAACATGTAAAAAAATCTGACCCTGATCCTGACCCTATAAAAAATCTGGTTTTAAAATACCATCTAGCACCCCTGGTTCCTCTAAATATAGTAACAGTCTGCTGCTGCTGGCTCTGCCCTTGATCTGCCTGCTTGGCTGACATCATCACAAGTCATGATCTGAGCCAATCACAATGCTTTCCCATAGAAAAGCATTGGATTGGCTAAGACTGTCAGGGAGGCAGATCGGGGGCAGAGCCAGCACAAGCCAAACACAGCCCTGGTCAATCAGCCTCTCTTCATAGACATGCACTGAATCAATGCATCGCTATGAGGAAAGATCAGTGTCTGCATGCAGAGGTGTCTGCATGCAGAGGGTGTAGACTCTGATTGGCAGTGTTGCACACTTTGTAGCACTGCCCCAGGAAGCATCTCTAGCAGCCATCTGAGGAATGGCCAGGGCCTGACTGGTCCACCGGGATACCGAGAAATTTCCCGGTGGGCCGTCAGCACATGGGGCCAGGCTCTGCTTCCCCCTGCCCTTGCGCACTACTTAATGAGCCCGGGGCTGGAATATGATGCCATATTCCGGCCCCGGTCTCATTAAGTTGCACGCTGGGGAGCAGATACAGCACGGCTCTCCCTGCAGCCACCAGCAAAGACAGCTCCCCCTGCAGCCACCAGCACACCCAGCTCTCTGCCCTGCACAACCCCCTGGCTGGTCGCCAGAGGTAACAATAATGTGTCAGTGTGGGTGTATTTTGTGTGTGTGTGTGTGTGTGTGTGTGTCTGTGTCATGGTGTGTCTGTCAGTGTCATGGTGTGTGTGTCTGTCATGCTGTGTGTGTGTCTGTCATGTTGTGTGTCTGTGTCATAGTGTGTGTGTGTGTGTGTGTGTCTGTCTGTGTCATGGTGTGTGTCTGTCTTTGTCATGGTGTGAGTGTCTGTCATGGTATGTGTGTGTGTGTGTGTGTCTGTCATGGTGTGTGTATGTGTGTGTCATGGTATATATGTGTGTTATGGGGGTGTGTGTGTGTCTGTCATGGTATAGGCATGTGTCTGTGTCTATCATGGTGTATATGTGTGTCTGTGTTTGTTTAAAAATAGTGTTTTTACTCACCTTTTTTTTCCCCCACGCTGTGCTGGTCTCCCCTCGACTGGCTCTGCCTCTATGGCTGAGATCATCAAGCTTAATGATCTCAGCCAATCCAATGCTTTGCCATAGGATTGGCTGCAAAACACTACACCAATACTACACCAATCAGCATCTCTTTATAGAGATGCATGAAATCAATGTATCTCTAAAGGGAACATTCAGCTCCTCCGCAGCATGGATGCCCTGAATGTAGGTGCTGCACACTGTGCAGCACTGACACAGGAAGCACCTCTAGTGACCGTCAGAGTGACTGTCACTAGAGGTGTCACTAGGAAGCAATGTAAAAACTGCCTTTTCTCTTAAAAGTCACTGTTTACATTGAAAAGCCTGCAGGGACAGGTTGTAGACACCAGAACCACTACATTAAGCTGTGTGTGTGTGTGTGTGTGCACCTGCTAGTGAGTAAGCTTGCATGCATATGTGTGTGTGTGTGTGTGTGCCTGCTAGTGAGTGAGCTTGTGTTTTTATGTCAATGAGCTTATGTATATCAGTGAGATTGTTTGTCTATGAGGCTGTGTATCAATGAGCTTGTGTGTGTCAGTGAGATTGTCTGTGTCTGCATGTGAGTATGCTTACTGTATAATTAAACATTTTACTCTGAAAGGACCAATATTTTATTTTAGAAAAATCAATATATATTTGAGAGAAAAAATAAATAAAAATTATATATATATTACTAAATCATCTGGGGTGGGAAGAAATAGCCTTGCATATTATATGCAACAATATATGGCGCAGTGACTTATGGGGCTGGCATACATTTTTTTTCCCCGAGGCTGCTTTGTATCCCCAGTCCGACACTAGGAGTGGCCAGTGGAGTTATCACTAGTTGTAATGTAAACACTGCCTTTTCTCTGAAACGACAGTGTTTACAGCAAAAAAGCCTTAAGAGAATGATTCTAGTCACCAGAACAAATACATTAAGTTGTAGTTGTTCTGGTTACTATAGTGACCCTTTAAGACCCTTTTCATTTAGATTTTTCATCTGGGCTAATAATGTATAATAATAATAATATACAAATCTGAGAGATGTTTCCCTTGGAGTGTTCTCTTTTTGGAGCCTAATTTAATAAGATTGCCCCTCATATAAGATTTAAATGTACACCACAATGTGATTTTATCTATCCCATTGTTATAATTTCATATAAAAAATTTCTTCAGTAAGTATATTAATTTATACTTAATGGGTATCTTGACGGCTTTTAGATGCAAGGTTTCCCCCCTGCATGTGCTGCATCTCATTTATCAGATTTCTCCACATTGCTTTTAGTTGGTGTATTTGGATGCTGAAGAGTCACCACATGGTCACCTTAGCTTTAAAGGACGAGCAATATTTCTCTAATCCGAGCTGCTTCTCAGCCATTATATTAATAAAACACCCATCTAATGACTCAGCAGCCTTTAGCAGGGAATACTCTCATGTATATACTGCCACACACTCTCTAACTGTCTGTGTGCCACCTCAGATCTTCAGACCAAAGCACTGGAGATGCTGGAGGCAAATCACACTGTCAGCTCTCACTTCGTACCTCATATGTTCCTACGTCAGCACAACAACAATTTTTCCCTCATTTTTAAATTTTATTCACACTTAGTAATGTGTTAAATATGCATATAGGATATTAAATTTAAGCTCTGTCATTTAAATAACAATATAATATGCATGGCACTTAAAAAAACAAAACTTAAATTACAGTAAAACAAAAACGGTTCAAATTTTAGGCTTTAGTTCAGAACTTGAATGATTGCCTCCATCCTTAAGGTATTAAGAATCTCTCCTTGCATCTTGTGTAACGGTTCCTTTAAATGGTTCACTTCACTTTCCAATCTATCACTTTAAGAGTCTAATTGAAGTTCATGGATCCACCTATTTAAACCTTCAACTTCACCTATTTAAACCTTCAACTTCAACACAGTAAATGTGTCTCTACCCGTGTGCAGTTGACACCTATTTACTCTGCTACAGGTAGCTTTCTGCCAAGTCCCAGTGACTCTTCCAAATCCCCTCAAAGTTAATTCCCAGTTAAAATTATTTGCTTATTACCAACCCGAATTGGACTTTAAAGGATCACTAAAGTCTACATATAAAAGCAAGAAAGACAGGTCCCCCAGCCTTCTTTCTTTTTTATATGAACTTTCAGCTAATAAAAATTATTTTCGAAGCTTTTTTATAATAAAAACTTAGCACCCTGCCAGGCCACGCCCCCTTTTTAGTCAAAATGGATAGGGATCCCTCCCTATCCATCCATCCATCCCCATCCATCCAGGATGGATGGATGGAGAGAGATGGATGGATAGAGAGGGATGTATAGAGAGGGATGGATGGATAGGGAGGGATCCATATCCATCCCTCCCTATCCATCCATCCTTCTTCATCCATCCATCCCTCACTCCCACTCACAATCACTCACTCACCCGCCCACACTCACTCACTAACCCACCCTCACTCACCCACACTCAGTCACCCACTCACAGTCTCCCATGCTCACCCACCCACTCTCACTCAGTCACCCACACTCACTCAGTCACCCACACTCACTGACTCATCCACTCACTCAGTCACTCACCCTCACTCACGCAGTACCTCACTCACTCAGTCACCCATCCACACTGAGTCACCCACGCTGACGCAGTCACTCACTCACCCACACTCAGTCACTCACCCACTCACACTCAGTCACCCACCCACTCACGCAGTCACTCACTCACCCACATTCAGTCACTCACCGAATCACACTCAGTCCCTCACCCACCATCCACACTCAGTCACCCACACTCACTCACTCTCAGACACCCACACTCAATCAAAAAATAAGTTTACTTACAGTTTGAATCCTCCCCTCCTGCTCGGTCTCCAGTCTTCAGCCTGTCAGCTCCAGCCGACTCTGTGTGCTGATCTGATCTCCCACAATCCCGCGGTGCTGACAGGCTGACAGCCTGCAGACAGGATGCTCTTGCACAGAGCTGCCATGTCTGCTGACAGCAGATTTAAATGGATGGAGGCGTATTATTATTATTATGATATTTATAGGGCGCCGTCAAATTCCGCAGCGCTTTACAATGGGTGGACGAACAGACATGTATTTGTAACCAGACAAGTTGGACACACAGGAACAGAGGGGTTGAGGGCCCTGCTCAATGAGCTTACATGCTAGAGTGGGGTAAAATGACACAAAAAGGTAAGGATAGTATTAGACTAGTGACAGTTGCAGAAGAGGAATCAGTCAGGAGTGTCACGGTTCTCACTGCGACATCCCAACGGCCAGACGAGGTCGCCCCAGAAGTGCCCAGCGACAGACTTGAACCAGGGTACTTTGCAATCCTGGGGCTGCTATTTTGCCTCTGAGCCACCATATCAGCTTGAGAGATAGCCAGAAGTCTATCTTGCCTTGTACCCAGCACTGAGGGCTGGATGTTATTCTGTGGCTGCTCCAACGATCTCAGCACACCTGTGGCTGATCACCAATTAGCCAGGTATAAGACACTGCCTCTCCCTGAGGGGAGTGTCAGTTCATTGACTCTGGTTCCCTTGTTTGGTTCCTGTCTTGCCATATCAGCGTTCCAGTATTTCCTGTCTGATTCCGGCTTCTGACCTTGGCTTTCCTCCTGGACTACTCTGATCTCTGGTTTCCCCTGACTTTGGCCTTCCTTGACTACGCTTCTGCTAAACCCTGCTGTACTGCTACTTGGAGCACTATTCCTGGAAAGCCCCCGTGCACAGACTCACAGATCAGGTGGCGTCTTACCTGGTCACCCTGGTCTGTGTCTACTTTGCAAGGGTGAGCGTATAACTCTGCGAGCCGGACTCCCCATCAGGTAAGAACCTGACATAATGAACTGACCATATGGAGTCTGCAGAGTTTTACAAATTACTCACCTCCCTGGCTGAACAAGTCTCCAACCTGTCCCAGAATGTTATGGATTTGCAGAGATGTTCATTGGCATTTAAAGGAGCAGTACATCCAATCCCGGAACATACATACCCAGAACCCTATGTCATTATGCCTGACAGGTTTGACGGTTCCCGTTCTGCTTTCCCGATGTTCAAGAAGGATTGTGAGCTACTGTTTGCCCTGAAACCTAGAACCTATATGTGTATATATATATATATATTGTAAAAAAATAACTGTTTATTATAAAAAGCTAAGAAGGAGCAAGTTAAAATAAGGCACAAAGTCCTAAAATAAGTCCCACTTGACGCGTTTCGCCTCACCAGAGGCTTTATCAAAATTGTGGAACAGTCCTGTAAGTATCCTGTGTATATATATGTCCAGCTTGATTGACGATCGTTTCCTGGTGGTTCCTATTTCCGGTTTCGCGAGGCATACCGGAAGTGATGCGGCGAGGTGAAGGGTGAGTATGATTGGCGAGTCCATGTGTTCCACTTTGGACCGCACGCGTCATACCCGAAAATGACGCAGCTTGATCCAACCTTAGTGGAATGTGCAGTATGCTGGGGAGCACGCAGCATCAACAGAGGCATGCGTTGCGTTCCAAGCATTGAAACTTGGTGAATATTAAATACACAGTCACGAAGGCAGTCAATAAACTTGGCAATGGGATTAATATATATGCATAATTCTGTGACTGTATTTGTTGAGTTTAACAAAACAGCATTTCCAAAGTGTGTTTAATTGCTTATTATAATGTGTGACGAATAAACAGCCATATAAAGTAGGTTTCAAATAAAACATTAATTTGGTTATGAGAGCATTTTATACTGGATGTTTTTTTTAATATATAATAACTTAATATAGAATAAAATAAAGAAAATGGACTTAGTGACCAAAATGGTACAATATATATTGAGACATAAGAATACCCTAATGAGGGCTTGAAAATACCTATACCTATAAAATGGTAGTAGTTAGAATTCTTTAGTGATACATATGCTCTAAAGATGCACTAAAAATTCAATATTTAGTAACTTTTGGGTTATATAATTGTTAAAATTATTAAAATTGTCACATTCAAAATGCATATAATAACATCCCACAATGTTATAGAGTGGGTATGAATAAAAGAGCCAGTGCATAGATAAAAAAAACTTCCAAACAGAAAGAGGTGCAAATACATAAAAATTTATATAATAAAAGAGGGAGGGAGCTAGGTAAAAAACAAAGGGGAGACAAGTAGCCTATGTAAAAAGATGGCTGAAAAAATAAATAAATAATGTTATTCTATCTAGTGATAAATATGAAGCAGAGGCATTCAGTCAACACAATGATACTTCCACCTACACCAAACTAAACAGTAACCTAATGACCGGTATTATATTACAAATACATTCATATTATACATCCAAAAATCCCAGTAATATACTTCCTACCAAAAATTCATAAAAATCCAGATAATCCTATAGTGTCAGGTATATGATCACCACTCTCCAATCTTTCTGAATATATTGACATCATATTGCAGCCATATGTCGTCAAGACTAAATCCTACTTAAAAGATACTATCGATCTCCAAAAAAAACTGGAAGTAATCACATGGGAAAACGATTTCTTACTGATGACATGTGATGTCAAATCATTATATACTATTATTCAACACAACAAAGGTTGCGAAGCAGTTAGGGCTATACTGGAAAGGGATGAATCTATGCCTCAGAACCAGATAGATTTTGTGATAGAAGGGATTGATCTGATTTAAAAAAAAAAACTATTTCTTTTGGTTTAAAGATAGCTGCTACTTGCCAACCTCTACATGGCCGAATGGGAAGATCGCACGGTCTGGAGGGGGCATGACTGGGTGGAGAGCCTGGTATAGTATGTGAGATATATCGATGATATTTTATTTGTATGGAGGGGTTCTATTTCCGCAGCACAAGACTTCATATCCTTCCTGAATACTAACAATGAGGGCATTATCCTGACATCAAATGTGAGTGCCACTACAGTGACCTATCTTGATCTAGATATATATATTAGGGATAATAAGATCCATACTAAGACGCACTTTAAAGATGTGCATGTAAATAATTATATTAAGACTAATAGTTGCCAAAATAAAGCATGGTTAAATAGCATACCAAAAAGTCAGATCCTAAGACTGATGTGAAACTGCTCTGAAACCCCGGTCTTCAAAAAACAAGCGAACGACCTAAAGAAAAGATTTACCCAAAAGGGATACAATACTATCAAGATAGAAGACACTATCAAACAAACTCCAACTGCAAACAGATTAGAACTGATACAAAAAGTAAAAACAGATTGCAAACAAGATTTCACATTGCCTATTGTAATAGATTTTAATAAGAAAAACAAACAAAATAGGCACATTTTAAATAAACACTGGCGGGGGGCATGGCTAACCGCCGGACAAGATGGATGCATAATCCTGAGCTACGGCGCCCGGGCTAAGAATCCAATGCCATCCTAGCACACAGAAAGCAGGAAAAGCTTAAGACAACAAGATGTCACAGCCCAAAGCAAGGAAGAATGCCTCCAAGGCGAAAAAAAAAAAATTCTTTGGCCAAAAACCGAATCAGGCCGTGAGTGATTCTCAGTTGCCTAGCCAAGATGGCGGTGAGGACACAGAACACGAAGATCTCTCGCCGACTATTTCATGCAAGCAAGATGCACTCACTCCAAGCCACCTCACAAAAGCACTAGATGCACTATCCCACAAGCTCATCACCGCTTGGCAGCACTCTATGGACTCCCTTTGCAAGGATGTCCAAGAACTAGGCCGCAGAACAGCACACATAGAATCCAAGATGGACAACTTCACGACGGCTCACAATGACCTGGCGGACCATGTGGAAACTATGGTGTAGCGGATGGTACTGTGGCTGTCCTTAAAGACTATGAAAATCCTGCAATTCGTGTGTTGTTTCTGCTTTGTATTTAATTGTAAGTAGCATTCGTATGATTGTTCGGTAGTTTCCATCTGTATTTCATACGAATGGAAACTACCGAACTAAAAGACCACCCCAGAGTGAAGCGTGTCCCTCGTTAAGTTGTAAAGTATTTGCTAACCGCAGACTAATAGGTGGTTTATGGATGTATCTGGGTGGCCGCCATTCGGCATGCGAACACGTGGCGGCGGCCATCTTACGCACGAAAGGCTCACCGGTGTTTGGTCGTCGAGTGTCTGGAACTCAAATCAGACACTCGATTACCCGAACACCGCTGACACCTCCAGAGCTCCATAACTCACGAATGGGAAGACGAATCAGCCCCCCGTTCAGGGAGTTTAGAGTACCGAATGAGGGAAGTCATGTGAACGTAACTGTATTAGTGGATGGCAGGTTTTTATGTGTCTTTTACCTCCCGAACGGAGACCGACCGCAGGGCCAAAACGCATGGAACCCTTTTCGGATACCACCTCGTGTGCGGTCGGTCAGATTTCACCCTCCACCTAACACCCGAATGCCTGGTCTGATCTGGGTGAATTTTGGATATGTTGGTCACCCAGATCAGGGCTACCAGGGGGTACCCAAAGTTTTGGTGTACCTGGTAATCTTGGGGTACATCCAGAACTTGGGGAAAACTATAACCTGTGTAATGGGATTAGGTGTCATACTAAGGGGAGGAGATGTGTGGGAGATAACTGCTATTCCATTGGGTACTATCTTAATGAATGTGAATCCCTCCCTTACGTGGGAGAAATGTTTAAAAGGAGGTTGTGTGGAATAAACGTCAGTTCTGCTCCTGATGCTGTGTGTCGTCCAGTTATTGGGATTGCTGCTGGGATATTGCTTTATTGGTTTACCTACTGGAAACCTTGCTTTATGGATTTATAACTACTTGTTCCTGAGCCTCCCTGGGATCTTAGTGGAGTTAACCTGTGAAATACCAGGCCTCCGCTACATATGGCAGACAAGATAACGCTCATGGAGCATAAACTGGCTGATCTGGAAGACCGGTCGAGGAGAAACAATCTCCGGTTGAGAGGAGTACCAGAATCAGTGTCACAAGCAGAGCTACCAGCCTATGTCAGAGGTCTGATTCGAGCATATGGCCCAGAGATACCATCCGATATGCTATTAGTGGACCGAGCACACCGGGTCCCGCGGCCACGCCACATACCTGATACTACACCAAGGGATGTGCACATCCGCATACATTATTTTCACATTAAAGGGCACATCCTTCGAGAAAGCAGGAATAGAAGCACGCCTCACGATGACTTCCCCACAGTCCAGCTGTTCGCCGACCTATCTGCAACCACACTCAGGCGACGGAAAAATAATTTGCTCCAATAACCGACGCTCTCCGCACACATGGCATACGATACAGATGGGGGTTTCCCACCAAACTCTTAGCACACAAAGACGGCAGTTTCAAAGCCATTCTATCACCGGAAGACGGACTGAGAAAACTAAGATCATGGGGCATCACCATGCAAGAAAATGCTGAAATGGACAATACGCGAGCAGGGAGACTCCGGCTGGAGTGGATAAAGTCACCCACCAAACGCTAAGAACAGCCGCAAACCTGGGGAGAAAATCCACAAGTATTCTGAGCCTGATAGCTCACAACACCACCTCATGTAGCCTCGGCCTCCAGGCCCACACGAACTTATTAGATAATAACTCTCTCCATGATATATATAAGTTAATTTGATACTAATGAAAGAGTCGGGTCCTGGGCGCCTCGGCTTGCCCGCCTTCCTTCATGAGGAGGGAGCCAGGTAGGAGGACGCATCCCGGGATTTGATCTGGCATGATAATATTCACTTGTTTGCGTCATTGCACCGCAAAGGTTTGGGGTGCACTGAACATGTATCTACCTAGGAATCACACTGTCTGATGTGATGATGGGGTCCTGGGTCCCCTCCTGGGACCAGGACGCATGGCTCAAACGAGCTGATCGCAACCGATACGAGATCGGGATGTTGGCACCAAGGGGGGGCCGCTTTGGCCTCCCTCTCTCCGCCTGTAGCGGGGTGGGGGGGGCGCCGATGCGCTCGCGCCCTAGTCAGGGGGAACAAGGAGGGGAGAGGGTCTTGGGAAAACACTGAACCCTAAATTGGTGATTAAGCTCACTAGACAAACGCCTGCTGACACATATCACCCACTCCTGAGTTACCCCCATACGGACATTACCTGCTACACGCCAACCCGTGTAACCCTTTCTGTCAAACTAAACCTTGACAAATACTACAGCCCAATAGCCACACGCACTGGAACAGACCGTTCCTAACCCCATGGTGCACAACACATGCACCACAATCCCCTTTGGGGAATCATGTATTTACTCCTTCCCTAAGTTCACACCTAACCCTAACCTGACCCTACCTGTCCAAGTTCTGAAATCCCTTACGAGACCACTACCCACCACCATATGCTGACCACACACACCAAATGCCAGATACACCATTTCAAAGAGCATTACAACTAACCTTAAAATTCATAAAAATACGCTCCATTAATGTCCGCGGACTAAACACGCCCCACAAGAGTCCTACTAGACTCAGCGAAAAATGATAAAATAGACATCCTATGCATTCAGGAAACACACTTCGTACACAACCGCATTCCCAATTTTGCGATCAAAGACTACCCAACTCAGTATCACTCATCCCACATGTCCAAAGCCAGAGGGGTCTCCATACTGCTACATAACTCCCTCACATTTGAACTATTGCAACTTAAAAAAGATACAGGGGGGAGATGCATTATTAACAACAAAACATACACGCTAGTAACAATATATGGCACGAACTCCAATCAGCGAAACTTCCTACATCACGTTCTCTCTAAGATACCAACACTGCAACTGCCCCACTTGATAATGTGCGGTGACTTAAATCACATACTACATCCTCAACTGGACACGACGGTGCCCCCACAAACACGAAGACACACGACTCTCACATCCAAATGCAAGGTGCTAACCAAGCTACTTATGGAATATGACATTTACGATGCTTGGAGAACTAAAAACCCCAATGGTCGAGAATACACCTACTTCTCTCCCATGCACAAGACGCACTCAAGGATAGATCATGCACTAGTAGCCCGGTCACTCCTACCCTCCGTAAAAGACTGCCACATACGAGACATAATATGGACGGACCACGCCCCAACAGACATAACCCTAATGGACAGTTTCCAACACAGGGGCAAAACCGCGTGGCGCCTGCCCGACTACCTATTACACAACCATGACTTTAAAACAACGCTACAAACAGAAATCATATCATACTTCAATACAAACGACACACATGACATCTACCCTGTGACAGTGTGGCAAGCACATAAGACGGTCCTAAGGGGCCTAGCTATAAGCAAAGCAACCTACATTAAATGGACAGCACTACAAGAATACAACACACTCCTGAAAACACTGCAAGACCAAACAAACGAGCAACTACTCAAATCAACAGAGACAGGACTAAAAGCTATATCACAAACAAACAAGAAACTTAATGAATACCTACTGGCCAAGACAATGTCCACATTACAAAGGCTCCGCACACACACGTACTGCCAGGGCAACAAAGCAAGCAAAGCTTTAGCTTCCCTCCTACGTCACAAACAAAGCCAATCTAAAATCCCATATCTAAATAAACCAGACGGCACAAAAATCTTTGATCTGCAAGAAATCAATAATAACATGGCACTGTACTACGCATCGTTGTATAATCTCAATAAGGACCCCAACACACACCAACCAACAAATCAAGAAATACAGGCATTTCTCTTACAACCTACACTTCCCACACTGACTACAAGCCAGCAAGACATCCTACAAGCCACAATCACTCTGACAAAAATCACAGAAGCCATCAAAGCCCTCCCTTCGGGGAAATCACCGGGCCCAGATGGATTCACAAACACTTACTATAAAACCTACTCTGATACCCTAGGCCCATACCTACTCAAAGCTCTAAATTACATCATAGACACAGGGACCATAGCGCCAGAAATGCTTCTAGCTCATATCGCAACAATACCAAAACCCGGAAAGCCACCAACCACATGAGACCCATATCCCTGCTATATACAGACACAAAACTTCTAGCAAAAATCTACACAAACAGAGTATCACGCATGCTCCCCTCCCTGGTACACGAAGATCAGGTGGGGTTTGTCGCGGGCAGGCAGGGAGCGGATGGCACAAGGAAACTACTAAATCTTTTGTATGACGCATGGCGGGGGGGGGGGGAGACCCAGTGTGTTTCTCACTTGATGCTGAAAAAGCTTTTGATAGACTGCACTGGGGCTTCCTCACAGCTGTCCTCGAAAAATTTAACTTCCCCTCAAGATTCATGTCTCTAGTATCAGCATTATACTCCAACCCGAGCGCCAAGGTAGCGAACAGCGGATTCCAATCCACAGAATTCTCAATTGCAAATGGAACAAGACAGGGCTGCCCCCTACCCCCCCCTCCTCTATGTTTTGGCCCTAGAGCCTTTGGCACATCTCATACACCACGACCCACATATCCGTGGAATTACAGCAGGCAAAAGCGAACATAAGATCACAATGTTTGCAGATGACATAATGATATCACTTACAAACCCGCACACATCACTGCCAAATGTCACAACCCACTTACTAGCATACAGTGCCTGCTCATATTACAAATTAAACATCACCAAGACAAAAGCAATGCACCTCTTTCTGCCAGACCTGACACTCTGCACTTTAAAAACCACATACGCGTACCAATGGGACAACAACAATCTCACATTTCTAGGCATAGACTTCCCAACCAATCCTCAACTCCTATTCCAAGCCAACTATGACTTGATGGCCAAAGAAATCAAACAGAGGTTATCTGCCTGGAAAGGAAAATATATATCCTGGCTAGGCCGCATAGCGGCCATAAAAATCATTCTCCTGCCCAAACTACAGTATCTGTTCCGTACTTTACCTATCGCACCAATTTATCTGAAAACCATGCAAAAGATATTAAATGACTACATTTGGAATTACAAAAAACCTAGAGTAGCAGTCCCGACTCTTCACAGACCATTTAAAGATGGAGGTTTAGCTGTACCCAACATAGCCAAGTACTACATAGCATCACAACTAAACCCGTTAATCTCCGCACATCATACCAAAACCCGGCCGACCTGGCTCAAAATAGAAGCCTCATTTACGGAAAATCACGCACTCACAGAACTTATGTGGCTTCCACGACATACCAGACCCAAATACAACCACATGCTACCTACCACATCCCTAACCCTTTCTATGTGGGACGCACACCAAAAAAGATACAGAGAAGGAATCTCCATATTACCAACAACCCCCCTCACGGTAGTTGCGACTCTGCTCCCTGCTTTCTCTGCAACAATTTGGACCGCATGTGGAATTTCTCGGGTACAACAACTACTAGCTGGCCAAAACATACACACATTCCAACATCTCCAAACCACATTTGGATTGCCCAAATCCGCCTTTCTCTCCTACCTCCAAATAAAATCCTGGCTCACAAAGCAACTGCATATAAAAACTACCGTAATAGACAAAACAATAAACTTACACACACCACAAATCACAGACCTCTGTATTCAACAAAAAAACCCTACTAAAATTATTTCTTCACTATATGCACTCATCACAAGACAACCGCACACTGGGAAACCTTCCTTTGTTAAAGCATGGGAGGCAGACTTCAAAGAGACACTGGACCAAACACAGTGGTCAAAAATCTACTTGGCAAACAAGACGCTCACCCTATGCAATACACACATAGACCTAACCAGAAAGGTCCTCTACCGATGGTATATGGTGCCTACAAGGCTCAAACGCATGGACCCAGACAAGTCAGACCTATGCTGGAGGTGTAAATCAGCCCCGGGAACTATGTACCACATATGGTGGACGTGTCAAAGAATCACAAGGTTCTGGGAAACAGTAGGGCCACTAATCAAAGACTCAACAAATGTAACAATACCTCTACGCCAGGAGACCTACCTTCTACAACTCCTTCCAATAGACATGACAAAAGCTGCAAAATACTTGGCCTATCACGTCATGCTAGCAGCTCTTTCTACAATTAGCAGAGCCTGGCTCTCTGAGGCCCCCCCCCTGACATAACTTCATGCATCCAGATAGTACAAAACACTAAGACATACTAAACTATGGCTAGACTAACTAGACCCCCCAAACCGTTCTGGAGGGAAGCCTGGAGGCTCTGGGAATCAAGCCTACTCAACAAGGGGACCCAGTCCCTATCCCAGACCACATGCTCCTCACCTGAACACCAGAGGACCAACGCCTTCTAGGGCATGGATAGAACTAAGCACACCTCACCACTCGACCTCATGGCATATGAAGACAAAGGTCAACCCCCTCCCCCCCCCACCCTGTCCACCCTACATTATCGTTTTCCCCTCCCAAGTTCATAATCATACCAAGCAAAATATAAAGCTCAAAGAAGTGGTTACACCACCACTTACGCTACACGGCAAGACAATGGGTTTAAGATAGGCACAAGCGAAACAGTGCACAAAACAAATATGTAAAGATACAAATGTGAATGTGCAAATTTAAGGTTCTGCAAAACCCACTCACTTGTCATACTCAATTGAAAATTGTGAAATACCTTGTGCTGTACAACTAACTCACAACGCAATAATTTTCCTTATGGATACTCGTGTATTTGATACTTGCAACACCCATTGTTTCTCTTCTGTAACCACTGTTATTTATTTACTTGAACATTTACTTGAATATAAAACCAATAAAAAAGATTGAACAATAAATAAACACTGGCACCTTCTGAAAGAAGATGAGATACTAAGTAAAGTCATACCCGATAAACCAAAGGTAATCTTCAGGGGTGCCCCTAACCTAAAAATGCATATTACCAAAAAATTTACTAAAGCCACCACTAATAAACTAAAAAACTTTATGACTGAAAAGAAAGGGTTTTTGTAAATGTTGCATAGCATGTAAAAAGACAAAGCCAACATCTAAACTAACAACTGGTTTTAAATCTAACAATACAGGACAATCATACAGTATTAAAAATGTAATTTTACCACATGACAAGAGGCTTCATATTTGCATATCTTTCTTTACTGAAAACTCCAGCAGCATAGAAACATAACAACGAATCAGAAAAAAGTTATGATGCCCATAAAAGGCCCTGTCTATGACATCACTTCCTCTTTCTTTGCTGCTCCAGCCAACATCAGGTCAGAGTATTTTGCCTCCCTGGCAATTGCTTACATATATTGTTTGTTTCTCTGTATTTTGGATTGTATTGTTCTATTATTTACCTAAGTTAATTTATTTATGTAGCTAACTTATTTATTTCATTTATTTATTTCATTAATTTATTTATTTAGTTTTTTATTTTCGCTGTTCCCTTCTCCCTGTCCCTGCAGTTTCCTTTTGGGCCCCTATTACTTTTTCACTGCCGGTACCCGCGAGCAACGGCGGTCAGTGCCGCGCGCCGCGGGCCGGCTAACGTTTTCCTTTTGTGGGGCCGGCAAGGGGACGGGTGGAGGGGGACTGGGAACTGCGTTCCCTCGTCGTTCCGGCACCGCGCGGTCGATCGCGGCGCTCCTTCACACGCGGGCGGCGGCCATCTTGGATCTCGCGGCTCGCGAGATACCGGACGGCCGCCTTCCCCGCTTGCCCGGCGGATCAGTAAATCACCCGACCGCCGGGCTCCACATCTGTATACCCTCCCTAGTATGTACTAAGGGAGGGTATTAGGTTACAGTGGATTTTTTGCCTTTCAATATTTATATTTGCCCAGTGCCTGCCTGCTGTGCTGCCTATCTATTGTAAATGCATGCTTTAAAGGGACAAGCATTCCCCCCTTTTTTGCCAACTTCAGACCTTTATGTCTCTATGCCCTGCTTAGGGTCATATCAGCTACTATACCCCAATTAGGGTTATACTAGACATGGTTATAATCTCCTCAGGATCAGATGGCATACTGGAAAAAATTATATACAATTATTATTTTTATTCTCATGAGCAGGCACACAATCTATGTATTATTGTGAAGCCATACAATATCACAGTCGTTATACAAAACATATACTGTACCTATAACAAGATCAACTATATCACTGTACCCTACGAAGGGCATACTGTGTTACTGTACCCTACAAAGGGCATATTATATTATATTATTGTACCCTACAGAGGGTCATATTATATTACTGTACCTGACGGTGCAAATTTATGTGGGTGTCCTCTGGGTATTTTTCATGGCACACCACCTGGGGTGACCCCCCAGATATGCATGCAAGGTCACTGACAGACCATTACCTTTTGATGTGGGTGTCCTCTGGGTTACCATGGCACACCACCCGGGGTGAACCCCGATCATATGCATGGAAGCCTACGTCTCAACTTTACCACTGATTACTACAGACATATATGGATGTTTTACCCCTTGACTATGGATGTTTAACTTTTGGAATAAAAGGGATTCATGACATGTCACACATCTCATGTGTCTCTAAGGGGTTAAACACTACCTGTCAGTTTTACATTAAAGCAACAGTACCATGCCGGATGCGATTTGACAACAGGATCACTAAGAAAATTGATTGTATTGCGGTGTACCCTTCACAGGGATACATATATGTATATTTACTGCGCCTAGTGTACATATGGAACGTGGGTGTCCTCTGGGTAATATTTCATGGCACAACACCTGGGATGACTCCCAGATATGCATGCAATGCTTGTAAGGCGCCAATAAATATAATATGGGTGTCCTCTGGGTTACCATGGCACACCACCTGGGATGAACCCAGCCTAATAGATATGGGTCCTGCGGCTGCAGACCTTATGGAGACAGGCCCCATGCGCCTATATAGTAAGCCTGTATAGTTAAAAACCATGCATATAGCTCTGGCGTACATTTGTGGTGAACCCGGCTAGCCAGACCGACACCACTACCAGTCAATCGCGCCTGCACCACGGCTCTCAGTAGCCAGATTAAACTAATAGAGGTGACCCCTCTTTTTACCTGGGTGATCCCCAGTTCTACCAGGAGTCTACCACCCCTATGTGCTGACCCTCACACTACCTCCCAACAGGGCGGGAACGAGTCATGGTGGACACTCTCAACGTTCCCAAGATTTCTAGACGATGATAAACGCCACAGTAACGGCCTCAGTGGAGAAGGTTCTATTATGATCTCCAACCCACACCGCTTGATGGAGACCTCAGGCCCACAAGCCTTTAAGTCGAAACGGCAAGGGAAGGGCTCCAGCCCACCTGCCACTAAGGTCATGGGCAAGATGCCCATCGAACAGACCAAATAGGCGGAGCACCGGGAATCCAAACACCGCCCGCCACAATCTTCCGACAAAGAAGACTATTACCAACCACGTAATTTGGACACGGTAGATGAGCGACACGAAGACAGCTCACCGTCTGAGGAAATGGAACGGCAAGACCTTCCCCACACTTCCTCGAAGTACGTTAGGGAAACCTTACTCCGTAACGCTGGCTGAGGCAGAGATAACTGTAGCGGCACTAAACCAGAGTAGCCGAAGACGGAACGTTCCTGGACGAACACTATTGGCTGCGCAACCCTCGGGGGATGGAAGGATGCGCACGCCTCAAGACCGAGTTACCCCAGGGTACACAACTCAACCCTACCACCTCCAAAGAATGGTCTCAATGCTCGATATGCCTCCTGGGCAACGTAAATGACGCACTATGCGCCGACAGACGCAAATCTGTACTGGGCCGCATCGACAACACACTATTGGATCTAGGAACGACAAGAATTCGGCCCAAAAGCACAAGTCCTTCTATTCGACGTAGTGTTCATTGCAGTACTCAAAAAACATGTGAATTTATTCACCACACTAAACCCAGACCTCGCTAAAACAAGTCTTCCACAACCCTATGGGGAAAGGTGTTTCTGGGAGGATTGGTCGGTAGCTGATCCGAGCCACCAGCCGCTTCTGGGCGACAGGTTCCAGATCATACACACAGTCCTCATATTTCTCCCATCTACTACACAAAAGAACCCATCCGCTTCATCTACTAGTGTGTCAACCTACATAACTACCTGTTTTCCAATATTATGACCGGCAACCTGTCTCTGTTTTACAGAATTGGGAGACGACTACCAAAGTCACCTGGGTTCTCCAGACAGTACAAGGTTATGTCATAGAGTTTTATCACAGCCGTGCAGGTCGCCCCTTCACCTCCATTACGCACGCTGGCGGAACAGGAACACCTCGTGGACAGGAAATTCTGCACCCTCTTCAGGAGGTGCGCAACTCAACACGCAACGGAGGGGAAGGCTTCCCCAGCAAATTTTTTCCTGGTCAAGAAGAAGCCAGGAGACTACATCAATGGAACTCCTACACGGTATACAAATGCTGCAAGATGAAGGAAATTCGTCTGCTACAAGACCTCCTAGGCGATAACGACTGGTTTACACATCTGGACCTCAAGGACGCACGCTTGTCGGTACCCGTTGCCCTGGACCGTTGAAGTTTTTCCTCCGATTCCGATGGTGAGGACAAACACGGCAGTTTACGACTCCGTGGTGCTCGCGAACCTACGGTAACCAGTGAGGGCACACATCCGTAAATTTGGGCGTACGATGCCTCGTATACCTGGAAGACTTGCTGTTTCTTTACGAATCCAGACTGCATTTGCAGACAAATTTGTCGTTCACTTTCGGGACTCCATGGATTTTTCGTTGTACACAGACAAAGATCGCTTCTCCATCTGAATCGGGCCAGTTCCTCAGTTTCGACATCGGCTGGGAGGACTACGTTCCGCGTCAGTCTACGGCAAAGAGCACCTCTATAAGGATAGCTGTCGGATTGTGGGATTCCTCTCCTCCTCTCCTCCTCCATACAAGCGTTATTCCCTGGCCCACTACGACTGATGGTGAGATACGTACGCACCGGTCACTCATACGACCACTGGATCCCACTGTCAACGGAAGTGAGGATGGAATTTCGATGGTGATTACTTCACATACAAACTTGAATTGGCAAGACGATCTTTGACTCTTCCTTCGGATACGGGGTGATGGATGAACCCCTGCAAACGCGACCCAGCCGTTCTCCACAATAGCAAGGGTGCTTCGATACACACACACACCCACAGGATATCGCTCTTGCTCATGACACCCCTCGGGCAGGGCCAACCGTGATTTCCAGGATCGCCTGGAGATGTCTCGCGAAGACCCTCTACTACTCCCTACCTTCCCTCTACTTCTGACGGGACCTCGAGGGGAAGCCCACTCCCTTGTCATGGAAGGACAACTGGCACTAGTTGCCTGGACGGTTTCAGGGGCTCCTGGTCAGATCACGACCTATTGCATCAACTAAGACCTCCTATGGGACTCATAGGCTCCAGGCACCAGGAAAGGCTATATTTCTGCCTGGTCGGCCTGGAGTGATTGGTGTGTGGAAAGGGATTCCGATCCCTTTACCGCACCTGTCCCACTGATCCCCAACTATCTGTCACACCTGGTCTCGTTGGGTCGGTCATATCGATCCCTCAACGTGATCAGATCCGCCATGTCGGCGGCGCACGTTCCGGTACAGGGCAGACCAGTAGGTCAAGATACACTGGTTTGTCGACTACTGCGGGGTGCCGAATTGTCGAGATCCCTGCACCCAAATATTCACGCCTCTGGCAGGTGGATGTGGTGCTGAGATTCCTTAGGGAATGACCGGACAAACCTTTGTTTGTCACTGAAGCAACTTTCAGCCAAACTAGCCTTCTTATTATGCCTCGCCTCATTTAGACGGTGGCAGACGTTAGGGCTTGCGATATGGATGGTTTCTCTCTCACACCAGACGGGGTTACCTTTACCATGTCGAGACAACTAAGTCGGATTCGTCTTCAGTGTCATACCCATGCTTTGTGTCAGACGCCACACTATGCGTGGTCAGAACACTAATGGGGTACACCAATATCTCTACCCCCTTCGAACTCATTCGACGGATCACCTTCTGACTTCTTACGTAAATTCTCAGGGACCGGTGTCTACCGCAACACTGGCCAGATGGGTCCGCTGGTTTTTTGTCTTTAGCGTCGAACCTTGTTTCGGAGCCCACTCGGTCAGGGGAGCGGCGGCCTCACAAACCTTTTCGGCCGACGCTTCCCTAGCCAACATTATACGCTGCGCGGACTGAGCGCGAGAGAGTACGTTTAGAACGTTCTATTTTCGGCAAACATCTCATGCTTCCTTCACATTGGTCAATTCAAAGTATTAAAAATGCAAATATGAAGCCTCCTGTCATGTGGTAAAATTGAAGATTATATTAGCTTTAGTGTACTAATAATCTTAATTTTAGTAATGACAGGAGGCGAATATTTCCACCCTATAGGATCCCTCCCATGTTTCTCGTGCTGAACAGAATATGTCCTTTATGTTCAGGAAGGTAAATACGTATGGTTTGTATGTTTGCTACTTAGACCTGTATCTTGTGGGTTTTGTATTGGCTATATATTAGACATGAACCTTGCATTATGTTGTGTTTATAGATTCTTAAATATCATTGCGTTAGAATAAATATATATTGATATGTTTCACATTCTAATGTTCGCTGGTATATCAGATGCTTAATGCTTATTGTACGTGGACAAGTTATCACGCCAGATACCTTTCACCTTTTTCTTTTTCTTGCAGCGTGAACGTCTTCTCATCGAGACAAAGATTCACCTTCCATACCTCTGCATCACGGAACTAATGGAGTTGGATATTCTAATATGTTGTTGAACTGTTGACGTAATATGATTATGTCTCTTGTTGTTATTTATTGTTTCGCTTCAAAGAAAGAGGAAGTGATGTCATAGACAGGGCCTTTTATGGGCATCATAACTTTTTTCTGATTGGTTGTTATGTTTCTATGCTGCTGGAGTTTTCAGTAAAGAAAGATATGCAAATATTCGCCTCCTGTCATTACTAAAATTAAGATTATTAGTACACTAAAGCTAATATAATCTTCAATTACGTGCAACAGTAAAAATGTGGTTTACTTATTGGAGTGTCCTTGCGGACTCCAATATGTTGGAAGAACTATTAGACCCCTTAAATTGAGGATAGTGGAACATTGCAGAAACATTGAAAAGGGCTTTGCTAAACATTCTGTTTCTTCACATTTCTGTGAACATGGCAATGAACCCAAATTACTCACATTTACTGGTATTGCCATTGTTGATAAGCATTGGAGAGGAGGGGATATGGTAAAACAAATATTGAAGACTGAGATGAAATGGGTGTACTATTTACACACCCTTCACCCTAATGGTCTCAACATTGAATTTGATTTATTTAATTTTCTATAATTTTTTTTTTTTTTTTTTTATCAATTGGTCCTATTCCCAATTATTATTTTTTTTTCCAGCCATCTTTTTACATAGGCTACTTGTCTCCCATTTGTTTTTTTTACCTAGCTCCCTCCCTCTTTTATTATATAATTTTTTATGTATTTTCACCTCTTTCTGTTTGGAAGTTATCTATGCACTGGCTCCTTTATTCATACCCACTCTATAACATTGTGGGATGTTATTATATGCATTTTGAATGTGACAATTTTAATAATTTTAACAATTATATAACCCAAAAGTTACCAAATATAGAATTTTTTGTGCAATAAGCATATGTTTCACTAAAGCAGGGGTTCTCAACGTTAGTCCTCAGGACCCCCTACCAGTCCAGGGTTTAGGGATTTACCTGGGTGTGTCTAAGGTGTTTAGAAAAAGAAAAAAAAACACCTTAGCGTCTAAGGTGTTTTTTTCCCTTTTTCTAAACACCTGAGACACACCCAGGTAATCCCCAAATCCTGGACTGGTAGGGGGTCCTGAGGACTGGGTTGAGAACCCCTGCACTAAAGAATCCTAACTACTACTATTTTATAGGTATTTTCAAGCCCTCATTAGGGTATTCTTAAGCTTCAATATATATTGTATCAAAATTTTGGTCACTAAGTCCATTTTCTTTATTTTATTCTATATTAAGTTATTATATTTAAAAAAAAAAAAAAAACATCCAGTATAAAATGCTCTCATAAGAAAATTAATGTTTTATTTGAGACCTACTTTATGTGGCTGTTTATTCTTCACACTTTATAATAAGCAATAAAACACACTTTGGAAATTCTGTTTTGTTAAACTCAACAAATACAGTCACAGAATTATGCATATATATTAATCTCATCGCCAAGTTTATTGACTGCCTTCGTGATTGTGTATTTAATATTCGCCAAGTTTCAATGCTTGGAACGCAACGCACACCTCTATTGACGCTGCGTGCATCCCAGCATACTGCACATGACCACTAAGGTTGGATCAAGCCGCGTCATTTCCGGGTATGACGCGTGCGGTCCAAAGTGGAACACATGGACTCGCCAATCATACTCACCCTTCACCTCACCGCATCACTTTAATCAATCTGGACATATATATACAGGATACTTACAGGACTGTTCCACACTTTTGATAAAGCCTCTGGTGAGGCGAAACGCGTCAAGTGGGACTTATTTTAGGACTTTGTGCCTTATTTTAACTTGCTCCTTCTTAGCTTTTTATAATAAACAGTTATTTTTTACAATATATATATATATATACATATATATTTATATATATATAATTTGTATCTGACTGCTACCTGGTGCTACCACATCCCTAGGTGGGGATAATACCACCCAAGTTGAGATAACTAGAGCAGGCTTTGCTCTGAAGATTGTAAGTAGATTACTTCTTTATATTTCAACTTACAATACCTACCACACTATCAGAGTTTTTTTTCTGCTCTTGTATCTTTACATATATCACCTATATCTGCATCTGGAGGACCAGCATTATTTGCATCACCTCATATCCTTAGATGGGGATTATACTGTCCAGGCGCTTTAAAGCAGAGCTCTTATATAGCTCTCGCAAATGTGAGTGGTTCTCCTACAGTTATCAATTCAACATTTCTCACTTTGTTAAAATTGTACTGCACTATTATTGTCTGTTTTTTATTCTGATGTCCTCAACTAGCCTTCCTTACTACAACTGTATGTACGAATGATCTTGGGCGCAGTATATGCTTTATCCTGTTTTTACTAAATTTATAATGTTGGTCATTTAAATTTCCCTGGCTTCGACCTTTTAGTCGGCCACCGTTACATCATACACAGTCCATGCTATAATTGACTATTTGCCTACACCTCTACATATTAGACCAGTTCATATAGAGGGTATTATATATGGCCCTCTCCTTTTCCCTGGCCATCATACGGCTCCTGAAATCTACATAACCACATTGCCATGCATGATCGATACATCTCATACAGCCCCTTACCCTGCAACTCAGCTCAATTTCCAGCATACTAGGGTCAAATACGACCCTATCATACTATGCTCAACAATTACTCACGACCTCTCTCCAATACGTACGGCTCTACACGGGCTATCCAATACATCACAATTTTCGGTTACTCATCTGTGCAATTACATACAGCATAAGAATTACACTTGGCATAAGTTTACATTTAGTGTACAGCCTGCCACAGCAATGCCTCTACATATGGCCCTCACTAGGTCATCACTCCTACGTTGCATAAGGCCCACCACAGGCTATCCACTACGACTCAATTTCAGCCAATCATTTGGGTATTTCCATACAACTACGGCCTCATTAAGCCACTCAATCCCTACCTATACGTCCCTCTGTCAGCCTGCCACAAGATCAATGTACCCCATCTTTGGCAAGTCCTATTATTACAGCCTAATGTCTGCTCTTATGAGTACAAGGCTAAATAGGGCCCTGGGATGAGGCACCTGTGACAGGGAGGGGTACAAAACCAAGGAGTTGGCTAGACTCCCAAATATGGCTTATGCAATGTATGATCATATAATGTAACTAAACCCCCATTATTTTTGCCTAGTTTAGATGTTTTTTTTTTTTTAAAAACTAATAAAATCTGTCAGCAAGTTGCTGTTTAGTGGATAAGTGAGTGCACTGGATCTTGTGTATTGTATAATTTGGCCCCCAGCAGCACCCCATTTATGCATGTTCAGGTGCGTGCATCCCACTGGTTTCATATACCTCTATATGATTCCATCACAAGCTCAACCACACATTAGTTGGCCTAGGCACATACGCTGCACATACTTCCCATTAAATTATTACATCCTTATTCCTCTACATTCTTTAGGGATAGATCAACTGGCTGTAAGGGGTATTGGTGCTGGCCATATTTTAGTTTAATCGTAATTGTGTCCCGCAAGGCCAACTCCCATCCTCACAAAAAAATATTCATCCATCGGCTGAACTCAGACAGAGCCTCGCTACAACCTCTTTAGGTTATTAGATAGGGCTTCATCTGTCACGGCCACTTGTTTTGAACCTCTAATTTGTCATCGAGAGGCCAACATTCCCACCACTTTGTTTGGTGGCCTCAGTTCCTTGGTCAAATTCATAGCTAGAGCCTCTCATAGCCACTTGGCCATTAGGGACTCACCTTTCCTTGTTTCAGCTAATTTCTTCGCCTTTCGGCACTAAGCATGTCGCCAGTTGATACAGGGTTACACTCTAACTGACAGCTGACACAGTTAAGCTTTATTTCTTGCATCACAGTATGTCTAACACCTAGTTACAAGGAGGATTTGCCCAGGTAAATAGGTGCTTACCGTCGGTCAAGTTCGGTAGTCTTTTACAGGTTTCCCTGAAGGGCCCTTAGTCTGTTGGCAAGAGGCTGGCAAGCAGGCCCCTCCAAGAACTCGTGGCAAAATAGTGCTCTGTTTGCTGTGCCCTTGCTCGTGTATGTATATATGTATATGTGTGTATAATATATATATATATATATATATATATATATCCTCAAAGGGAGGATGAGATGGCATAGAACAGCCATTCACACTGCACTGATGTGACTGATTCCAATATCTCATTGCCATGTCCTATTGCCAAAGGAGGGCACACTTTGTCATCCTTCCATTTTCCGGGCATCGATCATGTCCCACCCTTTCCAGGGGGCACTAACCGGAATCAGGACCTTGATAAAACTATGGGATACACACTTTTGGGATATTATCTCCATGTGAACATAATGAGAAAAACCTACTACACTATCTTTGGCCACTGGGAAAGAAGTCATGGCATTTCTGCTATAAGGATGTACTCATATATAGTAGGACCTCCGTTTACGAATTGAATGCGTTCTCCGGGACATTTCTTATTGCGAAAAATTTGTAAACCAAAACACGGTTCCCATAGGAATGCATTGAAAACCAATTAATCCGTTCTGGAGGTCAGAAAAAAGTCCAAATGAGCTGGCATGGAAACCAACCCACAATGCAGAATACACAATAAAAGGCATGCAAACGACAAAGTTCAGCTCCCTACCTTTCCACAGCTTGAGAAATGCACCAAAAAGTCCCAAAACAATTGCAAACAATTGACAGAATGGCTCCAAAACCTGATGCAAACGCCGCTCCCACACCTCCACACTAGACGCCACGTGCTACCCACAGGCTCCAGCATACAGGGGGCGGTGCTATAAACCTCCCAGGTGCAATGCATCCTGGGGAAACTTGCTTTGTATTGGGGGAAAAAATTGTAAACCGATGCATTATTTTCAATGGATTTTCATTTGTAAACCGAAAACCAAGGTCCCAATGTACTGTATACATCAGACATATTCAATTTGTTTTGTTTTTTTGATGGTAGCCACTAAGGTATCATATGTTTAAGTTCTCTCCTGAGTTCATTACCTTTGTTAATGTTAATGTTAATGTACAATCGGTGTATAGGGTTTTGCTTGTCTTTATCCTACGTCTCATCTTTCACATCAGTCTATATCTTAAATACCAACACTCTCGTTGTGGTCCTGTTGCTATATCCCAGTATATAGTCACCTTCTTTGTTAATTCAGAATGGTGTGTCATAAATCTTTTGTGTTATTGATTCCATTAGTGTTATTTTCATCCTATCACTCTCTTTTATTATTATTAGTATTTATATAGCGCCAACTATTTCCACAGAGCTTTACAATATTATTAAAGGTGGGAGGGATTTACAATAAATGAGACAATTACATGACACAGTAACAATACGTAGATGAGGTCCCTGTTCAAACGAGCTTACAGTCCTTCATCCTTACATCCCCTATTTTTATTCAGTTTTGGTGTGGTTTTTTTTTTGTTATCTTGATAAAAGTCCTGTGAATAGTGATGTCGCGAACCCGAAATTTTCGGTTCGCGAACGGCGAACGCGAACTTCCGCAAATGTTCGCGAACCGGCGAACCGCCCGAAACGCCATTGACTTCAATGGGAAGGCGAATTTTAAAACACACAGGGACTCTTTCTGGCCACAATAGGGATGGAAAAGTTGTTTCAAGGGGACTAACACCTGGACTGTGGCATGCCGGAGGGGGATCCATGGCAAAACTCCCATGGAAAATTACACAGTTGATACAGAGTCTGGTTTTAATCCATAAAGGGCAGAAATCACCTAACATTCCTAAATCACAATCAATATGGATTGACACCTGACATATGACATATTGACACCTTGACATATGGATTGACACCTGTCCTCAGAGCCCCTGATGCACACGGACACAGAGCAGAATAGAGACTGGTCCCCCTACATAGGGTCACTTGGCAGATATGGATTGACACCTGTCCTAAGGATCCCTGATACACACTGACACAGAGCAGAATAGGGACTGTTCCTCCTACATAGGGTCACTTGGCAGATATGGATTGACACCTGTCCTCAGAGACCATGATACACACTGACACAGAGCAGAATAGGGACTGTTCCCCCTACATGGTCACTTGGCAGATATGGATTGACACCTTGTTACAAACTGCTATTTGTAATGGGCCCTTTAAATGGCAAATTGCCCTGCTTCCCTGGGTTGTGGAGAAGCCTATTTGCCAGCCTCCTCCCGCATGACTATGGCCCCTGGGAGATTGTGAAAAATGTATGCACTTTTATTTGGTGTGTATGGCCCTTTAAGACTGTCGGTGGGCATATTGGGGCTTATGGACTCTTTATGTGACTGGTGCTGGCCCTTTAAACACCTTTTTGGGACATCAGGAAGATTGGGACACTGCCCCTTTAAGGCCGTGTCCCCAGACTTGTTGGGGACACGGCCCCTTTAAGACGGTGTCCCCTGTGTCCCCAGACCTGGTGCAAACCCTTTGTGCCTGCCTTGCTATTTCCCCACTTGGTTCAGTAAATGGGAAATTATTTCAGCTGCAGAGACTAAGTCCCATTCGGCGATGGGACTTAGTCTTTTTTTCAGCCTGAAATAGACCGACCTTACAGCCCAAATCTATGGAACTGTTTTGGGCAGGAAAATGTGCTTGCAGTCGGTCATAAAGGGACCTCCAGCTAACTTTTTAACCCCTGGATGGATTTGGCTGATTTTTGGTTATGTTTATGTTTTAAGTGTGCTGATTCCAAATATGTAATTATGAAGATGGATGTGTAGTTTTAAAGTTACAGGGTATGGCTAAAAACTGTATTTTTACTGCCTGTGTTTAATTATGTTAATCTCTTCCCAAACGTCATTTCGTTCAAAGTGAGAGAATGTTAAAAAAAAATATTTTTGTTCGGAGTGTGAGAAATGCTTTTCAGCCGCTTCTAATCTTAAGCATCATTTGAGGAGCCATACAGGAGAGAAAACTTATTTGTGGTGTGTTTAGTATTGTTCTGATCAGTTTAATACCTTCCGCGTCTCCTATCAGTGGACGTGTATATGGCGTTTCATTTTATGGAACCGTACACCCACCCGAAAGTAAGGTCACCTCGTCAACAGGCTACAACATTTGTCCCCTGGAAAACTATCCTGGACATTCTGGGTACAATTTGTATGGATATGGCAGTGGATTTCTGTAACAGGGATGGAAGAAGATGCTTGGTCGGTCCTTCATCTAAATTTGGGCACTGCGCTGTCAAGCTAATGTGCCACCAGATAGGAGTGGTGTGTTTAGTATTGTTCTGATCAGTTTAATACCTTCCGCGTCTCCTATCAGTGGTCGTGGACACGGCATTGATTTTTGTAACAGGGAGATGGAAGAAGAGGCTTGGTCGGTCCTCTTACTGCAAATTTGGGGCACTGGGCGGTCAAGCTAATGTGACACCAGATAGGAGTGGTGTGTTTAGTACTATTTTTATCAGTTTAATACCTTCCGCGTCTCCTATCAGTGGACGTGTACACGGCATTGATTTTTGTACAGGGAGATGGAAGAAGAGGCTTGGTCGGTCCTCTTACTGCAAATTTGGGGCACTGCGCGGTCAAGCTAATGTGACACACCTCAGATAGGAGTGGTGTGTTTAGTATTGTTCTGATCAGTTTAATACCTTCCGCGCCTCCTATCAGTGGTCGTGTACACGGCATTGATTTTTGTAACAGGGAGATGGAAGAAGAGGCTTGGTCGGTCCTCTTACTGCAAATTTGGGGCACTGCGCGGTCAAGCTAATGTGACACCAGATAGGAGTGTGGTGTGTTTAGTAATCTTTTTATCAGTTTAATACCTTCCGCGTCTCCTATCAGTGGACGTGTACACGGCATTGATTTTTGTAACAGGGAGATGGAAGAAGAGGCTTGGTCGGTCCTCTTACTGCAATTTGGGGCACTGCGCGGTCAAGCTAATGTGACACCAGATAGGAGTGGTGTGTTTAGTACTATTTTTATCAGTTTAATACCTTCCGCGTCTCCTATCGGTGGTCCTGATACACACTGACACAGAGCAGAATAGGGAATGTTACCCCAACATCGGGTCACTTGGCAGATATGGATTGACACCTGTCCTCAGAGCCCCTGATACACACT
>OW240912.1:222916512-222973167 GCA_933207985.1 Pelobates cultripes | reverse complement strand
GGGATCAACACATGAGTACAAGCAGCACACAAACTCAAAGCCGCCATCCTCCTCCTGGTCCAGCATCTTCAGCCACGTCAACCACTGCTGTCCTCCTTGCCCCCTCTCAACCATCCGCCACTCCGTCTCTCGCCTTGAGCAGTTCCTGCTCATCTGCCCACAGTCAGGTGTCTGTCAAGGACATGTTTGAGAGTAAGAAGCCAATGTCAGAAAGTCACCCCCTTGCCCGGCGTCTGACAGCTGGCTTGTCTGTACTATTAGCCCGCCAGCTTTTACCATACAAGCTGGTGGAGTCTGAGGCGTTCAAAACATTTGTAGCTATTGGAACACCGCAGTGGAAGGTACCCGGACGAAATTTCTTTTCACAAAAGGCAATCCCCAACCTGTACTCGATTGTGCAAAAGGAAGTAATGGCATGTCTGGCACACAGTGTTGGGGCAAGGGTCCATCTGACCACTGATACCTGGTCTGCAAAGCATGGTCAGGGCAGGTATATCACCTACACTGCGCATTGGGTAAACCTGCTGACGGCTGCCAAGCATGGAATGCGTGGCTCTGCAGAGGAGTTGGTGACACTGCCATGACTTGCAGGTAGGCCTGCTGCCACCTCCTCTACTCCTCCTACTCCAGCCTCTTCCATAACCTCCTCGGCTGAGTCCTCTTCTGCTGCTGCCTCTTGCTCCACATCAACGGCACCCCCCCAGCTCCCCAGGTACTATTCCACATCCCAGATACGGCAGTGTCACGCCGTCTTGGGTTTGACTTGCTTGAAAGCAGAGAGTCACACCACACAAGCACTCCTGTCTGCCCTGAATGCACAGGTGGAAAAGTGGCTGACTGCGCAGCAACTGGAGATCGGCAAAGTGGTTTGTGACAATGGAACAAATTTGTTGGCGGCATTGAAGTTGGGCAAGTTGACACATGTGCCGTGCATGGCACATGTGTGTAATCTGATCGTACAACGCTTTGTGCATAAGTACACAGGCTTACAGGACATCCTGAAGCAGGCCAGGAAGGTGTGTGGCCATTTCAGGCGTTCCTACACGGCCATGGCGCACTTTGCCGATATCCAGCGGCGAAACAACATGCCAGTGAGGCGCTTGATTTGCGACAGCCCGACACGTTGGAATTCAACACTCCTAATGTTCGACCGCCTGCTCCAACAAGAAAAAGCCGTTAATGAATATTTGTATGACCGGGGTGCTAGGACAGCCTCTGGGGAGCTGGGAATTTTTTTGCCACGTTACTGGACGCTCATGCGCAATGCCTGTAGGCTCATGCGTCCTTTTGAGGAGGTGACAAACCTAGTCAGTCGCACCGAAGGCACCATCAGCGACATCATACCATTTGTTTTCTTCCTGGAGCGTGCCCTGCGAAGAGTGCTGGATCAGGCCGTAGATGAGCGTGAAGAGGAAGAGTTGTGGTCACCATCACCACCAGAACCAGCCTTATCAGCATCGCTTGCTGGACCTGCGGCAACGCTGGAAGAGGATTGTGAGGAAGAGGAGTCAGAGGAGGAATGTGGCTTTGAGGAGGAGGAGGAAGACCAACCACAACAGGCATCCCAGGGTGTTCGTTGTCACCTATCTGGTACCCGTGGTGTTGTACATGGCTGGGGGGAAGAACATACCTTCATGGAGATCACTGAGGAGGAGGAACGGGAAATGAGTAGCTCAGCATCCAACTTTGTGCAAATGGGGTCTTTCATGCTGTCGTGCCTGTTGAGGGACCCTTGTATAAAAAGGCTGAAGGAGAACGACCTGTACTGGGTGTCCACGCTACTAGACCCCCGGTATAAGCAGAAAGTGGCTGAAATGTTACCAAATTACAACAAGTCGGAAAGTATGCTTTACACAGTGTATAAGGGTGATGTCACAGCACAACGGGAATCTAACAGGGGGAGAGGTGGAAGTCATCCTCCTCCTCCCATGACCACGCAGGCAAGGACAGGACACTTTACAGACGTGTTGTTGATGGAGGAAATGCGGAGCTTTTTAAGTCCTACGAATCGCCACAGCCCTTCGGGATCCACCCTCAGAGAATGACTCAACCGACAGGTAGCAGACTACCTCGCCTTAACTGCAGATATCGACACTCTGAGGAGCGATGAACCCCTTCACTACTGGGTGTGCAGGCTTAACCTGTGGCCTGAGCTATCCCAATTTGCAATAGAACTTCTGGCCTGCCCCGCTTCAAGTGTCCTGTCAGAAAGGACCTTTAGCAGGAGGTATTGTCACTGAGAAGAGAAGTCGCCTAGGTCAAAAAAGTCTAGATTACCTCACCTTTATTAAGATGAATGAGGGATGGATCCCGACGGGACTGACAGTGGGCGATACATCCGACTAAAAAAGGCCTGATGAGATGAGCTGCCTTGGGCTAAAAATGGTCCACACGCTGCTGTATTTTAGCTCTGAATGCTGGTTGACTTGCGTGACTTATCCGCCACCAACTAGGGTTAAAGCCGCAATGTTTTAGGGCAGTGCTCCCCAACCTTTTTATCGCCGCGGACCGGTAAACGTTTGATAATTTTTCCGTGGCCCACTTGTTTTGATTTAATAATTTTAATTTAATTGTATTTAAACATGCCTTCAAAATAAAATACAGCTACACCAAAAAATGAATATAAAGTGATTTATTTTATTTAACTCACTAGAATGCCAAATCAATGAGAACCCTGAGCTTGTTTCTTCGCAACGAGACGGTTCCATCTGGGGGTAATAGGAGACAATGACACCCGAAGTGTGTTGCTTATGTCCAGTTTATTCCGCTGTTTTGTTTTGGTTGCTGTCACTGCAGAAAACCCCGCTTCACACAGATAGGTTGTCGGAAATGGCAATAGGGATTTAAGTGCTGTGGTGGCAATCTCAGGGTATTCCGCCATGAGTTTAATCCAGAACACCGGCAGAGTTGTTGTCTCGAACATAGTTTTAAGGCCACTGTCATTTGCAATCTCCAGCAGTTGTTCTTCTTCTTGCATAGACATGCTAGATTCGCCTGATTTGTTGGCAAATGGGTCGCAGATCCATTCCTTACCAGTTCGTGGGTCTTTTGTGGTTGGGAAGTAGCGCTCAAACTCTTTTAAAAGCAAAGACAGGTGATCGTGCACCAACTGGCAGAGTGAATGTTCAAGCTCAGTCTCGCCTAAAATCCCCGCTAATGTCTGAAACATGTCCAAAATGCCTCTGTTCATGCGCCGTCCCCACAACTCCAGTTTGGCTTTAAATGTAGCTACTTTGTCTGACAACTTGAAAACAGTTGTCATTTTCCCCTGAAGGCCCAGATTGAGTTGGGCCAATGGCGTGGGGTTTGCCTTACGGCCAATCAGGAAGTGGGAGGACCCAGGAGGAGGATCAGTGTAACAATAGGGAATTTTCATTCGCTATTGTCACACAATGGGCGGGCTCGGGAGGCTGCAATGCTCTGCGCCTCGGCCGCCACAGTGAAATTAAAGTTCCTTGGGCGGCCCGGTACCGTTTGATCCACGTACCGGTCCGCGGCCCGGGGGTTGGGGAACACTGTTTTAGGGCACTTTCTGCCTGGGAAACAAACATCAATTCTTCTGGCCGCTGCTACAGCAGCGGCTGCAACAATACCTAATTTTTCAGGCATGTGTACATGCCTAATTTTTCGGGCCTCTGGTGCTGCACTGTGGTTTCAAAAACCAAACCAAAAAAAAGGCACATAACAGGGATTAAACTGATAAGAATAATACTACTTAACACACCTTATAATAACGCAGAGAGAGGCAACGCAGAGATAGGAGTCTGAAGAAGAGGAGTCAGAGGAGGAAGGTGGCCTTGAGGAGGTGGAAGACCAAACACAGCAGGCGTCCCAGGGGGCTTGTTGTCACCTTTCGGGGACCCTTGGTGTTGTACGTGGCTGGTTGGAGGAAGAGACCTTCAATGACATCAGTGAGGACAAGGAACGGGACATGGCTAGCTTGGTATCCAACCTTGGGCAAATGGGGAGTTTGCGGTTGTGCAAATGGACTGTTTGCGGTTGTTTGCAGTGCGTTAAACGGGGAGTTTGGTCTGTCACTGTGTCACCCTTACACTACCTGATCGATACAACATCATACAGTAGGTCCCCCCCCCTCTTATTTTTATGGTCCCCCCCCATTGAGATTTATGGCCCCCACCCACCGTGCAGGGGTGGGGGCCGGGGGGGAGGACAGTAGGTCCCCCCTTATCCTTATTTACTGAATATTCCCCTGTATAACAATGTTTGGCATTTAGTGAATATTCCCTATTCTGCTCTGTGTCAGTGTGTATCAGGGATCCTTAGGATAGGTGTCAATCCATATCTGCCAAGTGACCCTATGTAGGGGGAACAGTCCCTATTCTGCTCTGTGTCAGTGTGTTTCAGGGATCCTGAGGATAGGTGTCAATCCATATCTGCCAAGTGACCCTATGTATGGGGGAACAGTCTCTATTCTGCTCTGTGTCAGTGTGTATCAGGGATCCTGAGGATAGGTGTCAATCCATACCTGCCAAGTGACCCTATGTAGGGGGAACAGTCCCTATTCTGCTCTGTGTCAGTGTTTATCAGGGATCCTTAGGATAGGTGTCAATCCATATCTGCCAAGTGAGCCTATGTAGGGGGAACAGTCCCTATTCTGCTCTGTGTCAGTGTTTATCAGGGATCCTTAGGATAGGTGTCAATCCATATCTGCCAAGTGACCCTATGTAGGGGGAACAGTCCCTATTCTGCTCTGTGTCAGTGTGTATCAGGGATCCTGAGGATAGGTGTCAATCCATATCTGCCAAGTGACCCTATGTAGGGGGGACAGTCCCTATTCTGCTCTGTGTCAGTGTGTATCAGGGATCCTGAGGATAGGTGTCAATCCATATCTGCCAAGTGACCCTATGTAGGGGGGACAGTCCCTATTCTGCTCTGTGTCAGTGTGTATCAGGGATCCTGAGGATAGGTGTCAATCCATATCTGCCAAGTGACCCTATGTAGGGGGAACAGTCCCTATTCTGCTCTGTGTCAGTGTGTATCAGGGATCCTGAGGATAGGTGTCAATCCATATCTGCCAAGTGACCCTATGTAGGGGCAACAGTCCCTATTCTGCTCTGTGTCAGTGTGTATCAGGGATCCTGAGGAAAGGTGTCAATCCATACCTGCCAAGTGACCCTATGTAGGGGGAACAGTCCCTATTCTGCTCTGTGTCAGTGTGTATCAGGGATCCTGAGGATAGGTGTCAATCCATACCTGCCAAGTGACCCTATGTAGGGGCAACAGTCCCTATTCTGCTCTGTGTCAGTGTGTATCAGGGATCCTGAGGATAGGTGTCAATCCATATCTGCCAAGTGACCCTATGTAGGGGGAACAGTCCCTATTCTGCTCTGTGTCAGTGTGTATCAGGGATCCTGAGGATGGGTGTCAATCCATATCTGCCAAGTGACCCTATGTAGGGGGAACAGTCTCTATTCTGCTCTGGGTCAGTGTGTATCAGGGATCCTGAGGATAGGTGTCAATCCATATCTGCCAAGTGACCCTATGTAGGGGGAACAGTCCCTATTCTGCTCTGTGTCAGTGTGTATCAGGGATCCTGAGGATAGGTGTCAATCCATACCTGCCAAGTGACATTATGTAGGGGGAACAGTCCCTATTCTGCTCTGTGTCAGTGTTTATCAGGGATCCTGAGGATAGGTGTCAATCCATATCTGCCAAGTGAGCCTATGTAGGGGGAACAGTCCCTATTCTGCTCTGTGTCAGTGTGTATCAGGGTCTCTGAGGACAGGTGTGAATCCATATGTCAAGGTTTCAATATGTCATATGTCAGGTGTCAATCCATATCCATTGTGATTTAGGAATGTTAGGTGATTTATGCCCTTTATGGATTAAGACCAGACTCTGCATCAACTGTGTAATTTTCCATGGGAGTTTTGCCATGGATCCCCCTCCGGCATGCCACAGTCCAGGTGTTAGTCCCCTTGAAACAACTTTTCCATCACTATTGTGGCCAGAAAGAGTCCCTGTGTGTTTTAAAATTCGCCTGCCCATTGAAGTCTATGGCGGTTCGCCCGGTTAGCCGGTTCGCGAACATTTGCGGAAGTTCGCGTTCGCCATTCGCGAACCGAAAATTTCGTGTTCGCGACATCACTATACATAGGTAATGAATCCCACAGCCACCACTAAAAGGGAGGCAGTGGTACTCTGACCTGTACTGATGCGGAGCAGCGAAGAAAGAGGAAATGATGTATAGAGAGGGGGGTTTTATAGTACCTAACCTTTTTCTGATTGGTTGTTTTTCTGTGCTGCTGTGGAGTTCTAGTAAAGAGAGACTTAAGCAAATACGAAGCCTCCTGTCATGTTATAAAATTTATCCCCTTAGTGAAAAACTCCATACAGTGCACATCGTTGTCATATACTTACACTGTATGTCACCTGCCATAAGGTGTTGTTTAAAAGCTGGTTACTCTGCAGTCGGCAAGACCATGCTATTGATGATGGAAGTGTCTGGTGAAAACACTCCAAATGACCCCAAAACAAATAGTTTAAATCAAGCATGTCAAACTCATAGCTTAACACTGGCCAAATAAACAAGGTTTAAGTTTATGTGGGCCGAAAAACCCCCCCAAAAACGTAAGTTTTAGTAGAAATGTAGGTTTATTTCGACAAGTACAGTATAAAAAAAGTTGTCTAACTGACAATGGACATCCTCACATTCGTAGGGCTTTAAAGTAAACAAAAGAGCAAATTTATTTTAGGGAGACATGTATTTGCATATAATGCCCTCAAATTAATACACTGCCACCCCACCCCCAAATTCATATACTGGCCCCCTTCCTCACCCAAATCAATACACTGCCCCCCACCCCAATTTAACACACTACACAAAAAGGTCCCCCAAGCCCCTCTTCTCATACCTCCAGTTCCAGCTCTTCTCTGCAACAGGCCAGTCGCTCCTATGGCACTGCGAGCAGGAGGGAAGGTGGAGTGGCAGACCTGCTCTGCAGACAGACAGCCACTCTGTCCTCTTGTGGCCACAGGAGGGAAGGCAGGATCAGACAGATCTTTCCTGTCTTGCGGCTGGTCGCAGCCAGAGCACAAAGCGCCCCGAGGGCAGGCGGGCAGCAAATATATTCATTGTGGGCCGCATGCGGTCGCAGGCCACAAGTTTGACAGGCTTGGTCTAAATTGTCTTCTATTGGAAATGCATTATTTGGGGTAAAAAAAGAGTTTGGGGTTTTTCTTTTGTTCCAAAAGTGAAAAGAGACCAATAAAACAATTTGTTACAATTGGAAATTTGGAACTGGCATTTCTATAAATTCTAAGGGAGATTGTAGTCCTGGTTGGAGGTTAAAGGTTTCTGCTAAATCCTAAGATAATTGATGTATGAAAGGAGTATAATTGAACTCTTCATTTAACCCCTCGGGTGCTAAAGTATAGAACTTGGAAATGTATCTGGATTCTTTTTGTAAGAGTTGCAGATTAAAGTTGCCTTTGCGAGAGTTCATGATTAGTTTTTCAATGACTTGGAATCCAAGATTGTCGGGATTACTGTTATGGAAATTCACGATGTGTTATGATTCCAGTGCTGGTAACAGCCCACATGTTGAAGGATACGTCTCTGGAATTGTTGGTATGTTTTTCCAATATATTGTTTTCCACAGGTACAAGTGTTAGATTACTCTTGTGGTACTACAATTGGCAAAGGCATTAGTTTGTACTACTATCCCCATTTGGTTAGGTTTCGTGTTTTTAGAAGGAAGTATGAAATTGCAAGCTTTGCAATGTCCACACTTAAAAGTGCCCTTGGTCGAAGTTAGCCACGTTTGGTCGACTTTGGTTGTCTCAATATGACTGTGTACCAGAAGGTCATGTCAGTTTTTGGACCTTCGAGGAGTTAATGCCGGATAGAGGGATAGTGTTCCCTTAAGTACCTGGTGGTGAGTCAAGATCGACCAGTATTTCTTTAAAGTTTCTGTCATAGAGGGCCAACCTCTATCATAGGTTGCTGTACATCCTTCTTGGATGTGGGTCTTGTGGTCCTAAGGCTGGTAGGTCTGTCTGTAAGAGTGTTCGGAACCTAGTTCTCAGTTCCTGGCATTTTTGGAGAAATAAACAGTCATCCGAGCAATTGCAACATGTCTGTAGATATTGACCGGATGGAATGGAGCATTTCAATTTATACGGGTGATGACTCTCCCAATGTAAGAAACTATTGGTTGAGGTGGATTTTCAGTAAAGTTGAGTTTGAATGGTGCCATCTGTAGACAGTGTGATTTTTAGATCTAAGAAAATGAGTTCTGTTTCGTGTATGACGTGGCTGAGTTTGAGGTTGATGTCATTAATATTGAGATTACTGACAAATTGTTGAAAGGTGTCTGTGCTACCCGTCCATAGAAGTAAGATATCATCTATGTATCTATACCATTTCAAAATGCATTGTTTGTACATGATGAGGTCATGTGAGACCATTATCTTGCTTTCCACCACCCTAGAAAGAGGTTGGCAAAGCTTGGCGCACAAGCCGTGCCCATACCTGTGCCTATCCATTGGAGATCGAATTTCCCATCAAGATGAAATAGTTCTTAATGAGTACAAATTCTAAAAGTTTCAAAATAAATTATTTTTGGCAGTCACTATAGGTGGTCTTGTCAAGGAAGTGTTTGCATGCTTCAATGCCTTTGTTATAAGGAATGTTACTGTATAATGAAACCACGTCCAAACTTGCCAGTTGTGAATTGGTAGGGATCTGTAAATTCTCAAGTGCCAGTAGGGTATCCTTAGTGTCCTGTAAGAATGATGGTAGAGATTTCACTAAGGGGTGTAGGATATTCTCCAGAAATTTACGGTGTCTTTCTGTCAGACTATTGTTGCCTGACACTATGAGTCTACCAACTGGATCATTAATATTCTTGTGGACTTTTGGTAGACAATAGAGCGTTGCGATGGTCGGATTAAAGTGAGGTAGCAGATATTTGTAATCTTGGGCACTAATAAGCTTTTTTGGTGTGCCGTAGAGAGTAAAGTCTTCAATTCTTCTATGAAGATAGAAGTAGGATCAAATGGTAATTGTTTGTAGCATTGGTGAGCTGAGAAAGGTGTCATACGCATGTCAATATATTTATTGCGTTTCAGGAGGACAATGTTGCCTCCTTTATCAGCCTGTTTTATAATCACACCATCTGCTTGACTCGGTTCTTTTAAAGCTTATCTTTTGGCCCATGTTAGGTTATGTGATGTTCTGATTTTGGTCTTGTTCATAGATACGTCTAGTGTGACTAATTGAACAAATAGGTCAACCTGGGAGACTTTTTTTAGATTTGGAGTGAACCAGCTTTTTGGTTTTAGGTTGGTTATTGGTCTCTCTGGGTCCTGTTCGTTAAGGAGACTAGTTAGAATCTGTATGCCTACCATATCCTGGGAATCTAAACCCAAGTCATTAGCTGTTTGATTGTTGTTTATAGGGTAAAACTTCGAGGACTAATTTACAGCCAAAAAGATGAATGTCCTTAGACCATTCAAACCTATCCTAATTTGAGGTAGGAATGAATGAAATGCCTTTATTTAGTAAGGCAACGTGATGGGCATTTAATTAAAAGTTGGATAAGTTTATTACTCTGTTGATTGGTGGATTTAATATCTCTGATTGCTTTTGTATGCCCATTTGTCGCGGTTCCGAAGTTTCACCCTCTGCTGTCTTGGTACATCATGGTCTAAAAAAGACTAAGAGGAGGGGGGATCTTGGGATGTAGGACCAACAGATTTAAGGCGGGATTTAAATATAAATAGGAGAATTACAAGAAAACTTACAGGAACAATAGGTTGAAGAGGACCCTGCTCAAACGAGCTTAAAGTCTATAGGAGGTGGGGTATAAAACATATTAGGACAGGAAATATCAATCAAAGAGGGTGGGAGTGAAGCAGAGTATGAGTAGAGTGCTGTATTTTAAGAGAAAGCAAGAGAGAGAGATAGGTATCTGTTAAGACCTGCAGTGGTTATGGTGCTCCGGTCTTCTGTTCCCTTTCCCAAAAGCTGAGCATGAGTGATTATAGCTGCAGCAGGGAGTAGAGGAATAAGGTAGATGAAATGCAGTTCCAAGGTGATTCTTCCCACCAAGTAGAATATCCCCCAAACATGAGCCTAGACTTCATGAAGGGTATAACAGGAATGAATTTTATTGACACACCGGCTTTTATGAGAAATCCTCCTGCAAGAGGACCTCCCACAGCAAACAAAGACAACAGCCAATAAACGTACAGATTTACAGTAATACACGCCTCCTCTCTGCCTGGGAGATATTGAGATAAGTTAAGGAATAAACCAATTATCTCCAGGCAGAGAGCACACAATTTCCCCAAAACTTAGAACACCCCTTTCCCCACAAGGTATCCCCACAAATTACATATCCCATGATAGCCCCGATCTGGGGGACAAACATATCCAAATTTCACCCAGATCGGTTCAGGGGTTCTGAAAAAGTGTGGAGGGTCCCTTTTACCGACCACACACGCGGCTGCTGCCCAAAACAGTTCCATGAATTCAGTGTGTGAGGTCGGTCAATTCACAAATCTGTAAAAACCGAACAAAAGTCCCGAATGGATCCCCCTAGCTCATAGTAGCGATTGCTCCCCTTGTCCGTTCACACAGAACTACGATGGTTCGAGGTGGTGGTTCGCAAGGTCGATTTTAGTTCCAGACACTCAACGACCAAGTCCCACTGACTCTCCTCGTGTGAACAAGATGGCCGCCGTTTTCAATTCCACGTGGCATTCGGCTGTACAAACAGCGGCCACCCAGGCAGCACTTAATAGCTGGTTCCTTTGTAGTCAATAAGCCAGGAGGGTGGTCGGCGTTCGGTAGTTTCAAACTACCGGACCAATACATTCAATATACAGGCAGTAACACAGGAAAATACAGAACAAAGGAGAAAATGTCAATTACAAGCCCATTTTCTTCACAGTATGTAAGGTAGATGTTACTCTGGGAGGCCATAAGCTTTCCTAAAGAGGTGGGTTTTGAGGCACTACTTAAATGATTGAAGACTAAGGGAGAGTCTGATGAATGTAGGCAGGCTATTCCATGGGAAGGGAGCCACCCGCGAGAATTCCTGAAAGCGTGAGTTGGCTGTACGGGTGCGAACAGGAGATGGTCACAGGCAGAGCAGAGGGACCGAGAAGGGGCATATCTATGAATCTGTGAAGAGATATAAGAGGGGCTAGAATTGTTCAGTGCTTTATATGTATGGGTTAGCACTTTGAATTGACTCATATAGGATACAGGAAACCAATGTAAGGACTGACAGAGGGGTGAGGTGTGAGAGGACTGACTACAGAGGAAAATCAGTCTGGTGGCAGCATTCATTACAGACTGTAGCAGGGCAATGCGGCTTTTGGGAAGACCAATCAGGAGAGGGTTACAATAATCCATGCAGGAAATTACTAGAACATGGACAAGCTCCTTGGTAGCATCTTTTGTAATCAAGGGACGAATGCAGGCTATGTTTTTAAGTTGGAATCTACCGGATTTGGCAACATGCTGGATGTGAGGCTCAAAGGTGAAGCCAGAATCAGGTATGACGCCAAGACAGCGTGCTTGCAAGGATGGACTTATGTGGGTACCATTGACCTGAAGGGAGAGTAAGAGAGGAGGATCAGTATTAGGTGGAGGAAAGACAAGGAGTTCAGTTTTAGAGAGACTGAGTTTCAGAAAGCAGGAGGACAACCAGTCAGAGATGGAAGAAAGGCAAGCAGTGACACGTTGTAGGATGGCGAGGGAGAGGTCCGGGGAGGAGAGATATATCTGGGTGTCATCAGCATACAGGTGGTAATGGAATCCAAAAGAGGCAATAAGTTTGCCAAGAGAGGCAGTATAAAGAGAAAATAGAAGGGCACCAAGGACACAGCCTTGGGGGACTCCAACCAAGACAGGACGAGGGGAGGAGCTATGCTTGGAAAAGGAGACACTGAATGAGCGTAGAGAGAGATAAGATGAAAACCATAAGAGGACAGAGTCACAGAGCTGAGCGATTGAAGAGTTTGAAGAAGGATAGCATGATAACTGTGTCAAAGGCAGCAGAGGGATCAAGAAGAATTAGTATGGAGTAGTGGCCTTTGGATTTAGCTGCGGTTAGGTCATTAGTAACTTTGATACGAGCAGTATCAGTAGAGTAAAGAGGGAGGAAGCAAGATTGAAGAGGGTCAAGGAGAGAGTTGGAACTGAGGAAGCGAAACAGACGGGTAAATGTAAGTCTTTCCAGAAGCTTTGAGGTAAAAGGGAGCAGGGATATGGGATGATAGTTAGAGGGGGAGGACGGGTCAAGAGATGTTTTTTTCAGGATAGGTACTACAGTGGCATGTTTAAGGTTAGCAGGGACAATACCAGAAGAGATAGCAGGTGAAGATGTGTGTTAAGGAAGTTTCAGCAATTTCTCCTGTTGTTGTAATGTCTAAAAAAGAGGCATTTGTATCGGTGTTTCGTTAAGATGCTTTTATTACTCGGTGATTGGGGAGATCTATTGCGGGACAGTGTTCATTTTTTGTCTAGTCTGGGAGGAGGTACTGCTTCCAGAGTCTGACCACTCTGTCTCTGCTGAAGTGTAACCACTGCAACTATCAAATTGTCTGTGGCGATTTCGGCATTGTTTAAACACTCGACCTTGCTTAACCCCTTAAGGACCAAACTTCTGGAATAAAAGGGAATCATGACATGTCACACATGTCATGTGTCCTTAAGGGGTTAAAGGGGTTAAAGTCAGTGAAGTCTCTCTGAAATTTGTTGTTTCTTGATTTTAAGATTTTGTCTGAAATTCTCTATATTGCTTTGTAATTTGTTTTCCATGGGAGTAAACTGGTTGTTGGTTTTAAAGTTTTTTACACTTACAATTTATTCCTGTAACTGTTAACCTCTTTGTAATGTGTGGACTCGAGGTTAACCAGAAAGTTCATTAACCTAAAACATTTTTTTAATGAATTCTAGGTGAGGTTGTAGTCCTGGTTGGAGGTTAAAGGTTTCTCCTACAGATACTAATTTGGTTTTAATAACACACTTGGGAGCTAAAACCTCCACTGTTTCTTTGATTTAATCAGTTTTCTTGCTCAGTCCTAAACGGTGCCTGCACCAATGACAGATCTGCTAGAACAAATAGCTGATCCAAATTAAGACTATATAGAAATCACAAATGTGTTTTCTATTAATCTCCTACCTAAAAACACTAAATCTGCTAATGATATCAATGACGCAATATTCTCAATTAAAAAATTACATCAATAAATTAAAAGCTACTGGGAAATCGCCAGCCTCAAATAGTATATTGAGCAGAAACTTGTACCCAGAGGGTTACGCCCTGAAATTCTGGTTGCAGGCAAAGTTCAGACTGATGAACAGTTACAGGAATGGAATGGCATTTTGCTAAACTGCTCTTTTAGGTTAATTAACTTTTCGGTTAACCTAGAGTCCACACATTACAAAGAGGGTAACCATAAATTACAGGAAGAAATTGTAAGTGTAAAAAACTTTAAAAACAACCAGTTTACTCCCATGGAAAACAAATTACAAAGCAAGATAGAGAATTTCAGACAAAATCTTAAAATCAAGAAACACAACAAATTTCAGAGAGACTTCAATGACTTTAAGGAAGGTCAAGTGTTTAAACAATGCTGAAATCACCATAGACAGTATATTAGTTGCAGTGGTTACACTTCAGCAGAGACAGAGTAGTTTACTCTGGAAGCAGTACCTCCTCTCAGACTAGACAAAAAAGAACACTGTCCCGCAATAGATGCTCCCCAAGAAGAGCATCTTACTAAACACCGATAAAAATGTCTTATTTTTAGACATTCCAACAACAGGAGAAATTACTGAAACAACTAACCCTACATTCCAAAATCCCCCCTCCTCTTCGTTTTTTTTAGACCAAGATGTACCAAGACAGCAGAGGGTGAAACTTCGGAACCGCGACAAATGGGCATACAAAAGCAATCAGAGACATTAAATCCACCAATCAATAGTGTAATAAACTTATCCGACTTTGAATTAATTTCCCATCACCTTGCCTAAATAAAGGCCTTTCATTCTTCCTTACCCCAAATTGGGACAGGTTTGAATGGTCTAAGGACATAAATTCTTTTGGCCATAAATTACCCCTTCGAAATTGTATACTATAAACAACAATCAAATAAGCTTATGACTTGGGTATAGATTCCCAGGATATGTTAGGCATTCAGATTCTAACTGATCATCTGATCCTACTTCCATCTTCATAGAAGAATTGAAGCCTTTACTCTCCAACAAAAAAAAGCTTATTAGTGCCCAAGTATACAAATATCTGCTACCTCACTTTAATCAGACAATTGCGACGTTCTATTGTCTAACAAAAGTCTACAATAATATTAATGATCCACCTGGTAGACCCATAGCGTCAGGCAAAAATAGTCTAACAGAAAGACCCAGTAAATTTCTGGAGAATATCCTACACCCCTTGGTGAAATCCCTGCCATAATTTTTACAGGACACTAAGGATACTCTACTGGCACTTGAGAATTTACAGATCCCTACCTATTCACAACTGGCAAGTTTGGATGTGGCTTCATTATGCAGTAACATTCCTCATAACAAAACCTAACATAACCACCTGTAGTGACAGCCAAAAATAATTTATTTTGAAACTTTTAGAATTTGTACTCACTAAGAACTATTTCATCTTCAATGGGAAATTCTATCTCCATCGTACGGGCACAGCTATTGGCACGGTTTGTGTGCCAAGCTTTGACAACCTCTTATTAAGGTGGAGGGAAAGCAAGATAATGGTCTCACATGACTTCATCATGTACAAACAATACATTTTGAAATGGTATAGATACATAGATGATATCTTACTTCTATGGACGGGTAGCACAGACACCTTTCAACAATTTGTCAATACTCTCAACATTAATGACATCAAACTCAAACTCACCCACTTCATACACGAAACAGACATGACCTGGTACACAGTCATCTTGAGACAACCAAAGCTGACTAACCGTGGCTAACTTCGACCAAGGGTACTTTTAAGTGTGGACATTGCAAAGCTTGCAATTTCATACTTCCTTCTAAAAACACGAAATCTAACCAAACGTGGATAATAGTACAAACTAATGCCTTTGCCAATTGTAGTACTACAAGAGTAATCTATTTAATCACTTGTACCTATGGAAAACAATATATTGGAAAAACATGCCAACAATTCCATAGATGTATCCTTCAACATCATAACACCAGTAGCCAAACACATTATACATTTCCATAACCGTAATCCTGACATTCTCAGAATCCAAGTCATTGAAAAACTAATCATGAACTCTCGCAAAGGCAACTTTAATCTGAAACTCTTACAAAAAGAATCCAGGTATATTTCCAAATTCAATACTTTAGCTCCCGAGAGGTTAAATGAAGAGTTAAATTACACCCCCTTCATACATCAATAATCTTAGGACTTAGCAGAAACCTTTAACCACCAACCAGGACTACAACCTTCCTTAGAATTCATTAAATAATTGGGTACATGCCCTTCTGTCCTGGGACCTATAACACTCCTCCCACCCTTTACAAATACTAATGGCATTTCTATAATTTTACCCTATGACTTGTCAAAAATCTGGCTATGGGCTGCATGTGAGTTATTGCTATACGTGGAAACCGTAGTAGAATACAATACAAATTACAGTGATGGGTCACACAGTCTATAAAACTGCACATTATATTGTCAAATTAAATGCATGAATTGAAAGTGGCTATATGTTCTAATTACCTTGAGGGTCTGCTTTCTGCATTCATACAATTTGTTTAACATTGATGGATTTTGTGACTGCTCTTAACCCTTTAAGGACACAGCTTCACAAGCTTGTTTTACCCTTAAGGACACAAGACATTTTTGAATTTTTTGCTGTTTGTGTTCAAATGCATTTTGCATCTCTGTCATTCATTGCACCAACACATATTATATACCGTTTTTTAGAGTGCAAACAGGGCTTTAATTTGATGTCACAGATAAATATATACATTCTCATAAATTATAAAAAAAATGTTAAAATATTTTTTTAAAAAATACAAATATTTTCACAGTTTTGGCAATAGATTGTGCATAATATGCCCAGTTTAGAAAACATAATTCAAAATAAACTCATTTATGTGTCTCAATTTATAGAGTACATGATATGTATAGGATTTCAGCTTATTTTGAAAGTTACAGGTCACAAAATACAAGGACTAAAATAAAATTTCAATTTGCAAAAATTTTAGAAGTTGATATGTTTGTCTTGTAGGTTTAGTAGCCATCACAGAAAAAAAAATTTCACACAAAAATATATATTTATATAAAGTAGACATCACAGGCTACTTACCTAAGGTTAGTTTGACACTTTTTATGTAGCCATTTCATCGCCAATCTCTGCTAAATATTGGAGTAAAATTGTGTTTTTTCTTTATTTTGGCACATACACATATAACAATATTTACACATCAACATATTTTGTAATGTGTATTTCGTAAAGCTGGTGTGTGCTATTCCTGCACAGAACCCCATATTGTGTTCAGCTACATCTGCTGAGTATAATGATACCCCCATTGTATGCCTTTGGCACTATTCTTTAAAGCTATAATGCCATATAAGAGACAAGGCTATTTCATTTTCTATAGTTAGAATTTTCGTAGATGGATTTGACGGGCGTATGTCTCATTTTAGGGTATTATAGCAGTGTGACTGTTCAAATAACACCACAAAGGGCTTTCATTTGATAAAGCAGACACCCCAGGGTATATTATATGGTGTATATTGTGCCTTAACTTGTCACCATATTTTCACCAATTTATGTCAATGTTTGTGGTGAGGGGAAAAAAAATGGCATTTTTACATATACGTTGTATTTTTGCGGAGTATTTCTTACACTTGATATTTACCACTGTCATAAAAAAAACCAAATTATGATAAATTACATCTTCTGAGTAAAACAATATGCCCAATGTATGACCCAGACACTATTTTGTGAAGTTACAGTGCTGTAAAAGAGACGTGACAAGTTCAGGTTTTTAAGTGTGAATTTTCATGTAGGGCTTTGATGCGTTCGTATCCCACTTTGGGGCACTTGAGCAGGCTACATATTCCAGCTACACCATAAAGGCATACCATTCAGAGCCGGTGCAAGGATTTTTGCCGCCCTAGGCAAAAGTAAAGTTTGCCGCCCCCCATGTGACATCACAATGCCCCACCCATATGATCTGCCATGTTAACTAACGCCAGTGCTGCAGTGCCGCCGTGTTTACATTAAAAGGCCTGCAGGGACAGGCTATAGACACCAGAACCACTACATTAAGCTGCAGTGGTTCTGGGGACTATAGTGTTTCTTTAATGTGAGGTAAATTAGAGATTAGTGCCACGAATAATATACTATATTGCCTACTTACAACCAGATGAGGATGATGATGGGCTCTAGCTGCCGTCTGGCTCCACTGGTCTGGTGTAGAACAGGCTCTCTGGAGGCGGTTTGTAACTGTGGTCACAAAAATCAATGTTCTGGGAGAACGGGAAGCAGCTCCATTTTTTTGAGGGCCCTTTACACAGCTCAAGGTCTGGGTCCCAGGGTCCACCTTCATGTTCCACCAATGAGTTTGTTCACAGGGGGTGGAGTGTGTAGGAGATGTCCTGATATGTGTGTAAGGAATGCATTGTGTGAATCTGTGTTTGTATGTGTAAGGGCTGCAAGATGTGTTTCTGTGTATGTACGGGATGCAGTGGGTGTGTCTGTAAGGGATGCATTGAGTGTGTGTAATGAATGCATTGTGTGTTTCTGTGTGTGTAAGGGATGCATTATGTGTAAGGGTTGCATTGCTTGTGTATGTGTTTCTGTGTGTGTAATGCATTGTGTGTTTTTCTGTGTGCAAGGGTTTCTCCCCCCTCCTTGTCACACTCTCTTTCTCCCCCCCTTGTCACACTCTTTCTCCCCCCTCCTTGTCATACTCTTTCTCCCCCCTCCTTGTTTCTCTCTTTCTCCCCCCCTCCTTGTCACACTCTCTTTCTACCCCCCTCCTTGTCACACTCTTTCCCCTCCCTTCCCAATTTCTCCCTCCCCCCTATCTCTGTTGTAGCGTGGCCGAGCCCTGTATCATGGTCCGCGGGTACAGGGAGCTTTTGTTTCCTGTACCCGGCCGGACGAACAGAAAGTGCACACTCACTGTGTACTTCCTGTTAGTCCGGCCGGGTACAGGAGACAGATGCTCCCTGTACCCGCGGACCATGATATAGAGCTCGGCCACGCTACAGTGAGGGAGTGACAGGAGGGAGCGCTGAGCGCTGCCCTCCTGTCAGCCCCTCCCCTCAGGCTGCGCAATACCCCCATATGTACCTTTGCCAGGTATATGTGTACATTGAAGGTTTTTTCAAACTTTGAATTTTTACGCTGTTTCCATGTCCCATTTTAGAGTATTTTAGCAGGCTATATAATCCAGCTACCCCATAAAGGCATACCATTTATTAAAGAAGACATCCTGGGGTATTTCAAAAGGCATATTTTGAACCTTGGCGTGGGATCATTTTTCCGCTAGCTTGTACCAAGTGTAGTGGTAATAAGCATTTTTTCTGCCTTTTTGACACACAAAATGAGTTTGCACAGTATATTTTGCAAACCTTATGCGTGCTATGACTGTAATATACTTCATATGTTTTTCAGCTATGTAGTCTGAGTACAGAAATACCCCCATATGTACCTTTGCCAGGTATATGTGGACATTGAAGGGGCACATTTGAGACACAGCCATTCCATTTTTTTTCAAACTGTGAGTTTTTATGCTGTGTCCATGTTCCATTTCAGAGTAGTTTAGCTGGTTGGTTATTCAAACTTCCCCACAAACACATACTATTTATTAAAGAATATACCCCGGGGTAATTCAAAAGGCATGTTTTGAATCTTAGCGTGAGATCATTTTTTCTCTGGTTTGTTCCAGGTGTAATGTTAATGAGCATTTTTAAATGTATTTTTTTACTTAAACTCGTTTTTAAACTTTTTTTGCTTATTACATTTTTTAAACTTTCTTAAACTATCTTAAAACTTTTTTTACACATTTAACATTTTTATAAACTTTTTTTATCGTTAACCCCTAACTAGCAGTAAGCAGCACTAACAGTAAATTCACAGATTTCCCATAACTCCCACCTAACACAGCTGGCAAAATATATCATTTTAAAATATTTAAATTAATGAAATTAATTAAACCCCTGAGGGTTAAAAAAATAAATAAAAGTTAACCCTAAGGGGTGTAAAAAAAAAAATTGGATCACAGTTGTGACGAGAGCAATCTCGCCACATTGCATTGGAGGAGCCTGGTTGCCCACCTGCTCCCTTTAGACTATGGACCGGACTTTTAACATACTTTATTTTCCCCGCAGAAAATGCCTTTCTGCCAGGGCGTTCGGTAGTTTTTATCTACCGAACAAAATACCGAATGCGCGACCACCTGGAAGCTGGCGTGTGCCTTCAATTCACCTCCCTGAAGCTAGTGTGTGCCGTTAATTGACCACCCGGTAGCTGCGGTTAACCGCAGCTTAATTGACTGTTACTGGGTGACCGTGGTTACACTTAGCGGCCGCTAGGTGGCGGTGTTATGGAGGAGTGTAAGCCGCTTGGGTGCTTTTCCTGTTCATCTGCTAGCAGCTATTTCTGAGGTTCCAGTTTGGGAATTTGGAGTGCTACCTTGTATCCAATTCAGGAGTTTGGAGCACTCCCTTGTATCCAGTTCGGGAGTTTGGTGTTCTGCAGTAGCTGTGCCTGTGTCTCTGAAAGGGAAGATCTACTAAACGGCGGTTTACCCCTTTTATGCCTGGGGGTGCCGTTACAATTGGTGGCAAGCGGTGGGATCGTTCCTACAGCCAGAAGGACAGCTACAGGAGACACCATTATGGGGATTTTACAATTTGAGGGCAACGCATGTCCCAGTACAGCGACCCTGACAGCACCGGGATGGAACCAGCAGTGGAGTACGATGAGGGTGTCATGGATGACCGAGATGCAGTCCAAAAAGGCATCTGGTACCAGGCACTGGGTATTGCAGAGTACCAGCGGGGCGAGAGATTCCCCAAGGAAGACCAGCGATTGCAGAAGCGACTAGCCCTGCGGATGCCCTTCCTGGGAGAGCAGCCCCTGGAGGAATGGGTGAAGGAATTGGAGCTCCGGGTATGGCAGGAGATGTGGCTGGAAGATGCCTACCAGGCGCTCTGGTGGTATGGGGCACAGTACCTGCCCTGGACAGCCAAGCATGATAAGCCAGAGGGAGAGGAGTTTGATGGTCCTGGCTTGTTATGGGAAACTTTTTCAGAGCCTGAGTTTGGGAGCCCTACACAAGCCCGGTTCCGTGATCTCTTTGAGTGGAGGGAGAGCAGGTATGACTGGGAGGACACTCACGAGATTGAGCAAAACCTGGTCCACTTGGTGACCCGGGAGCTCAAGCTGGAACAGGGCTATCAGCAGCTGTTCCACTCCAGTGAGAAGGCTCAGCAGGAGAGCAGAGGGACAGACCCAGAGCCAGACCCATTCAGCTGGGACGAGATAGTGGAGTTTTACTGGGAAGAACCTCAGGTGGCTGGTGGAGGTCCTGCAGGGAATTGGGAGCCCAGTCTCCATTCCCCAGCGGCAGGCTGAGTCACAGGGGGCAGAGACAGTTGATCCTGTCCCCCAAGGCAGAGTGTCCTACAGGGAATAGAGAGCCCAGTCTCCTTTCCCCAACAGCAGGACTCTGTATTGGGAGTGGAGACAGTACCCAGGGTACATACCCAGGGGAGACAGTAAGCCCCACAACCTTGCAGATGGGACTGTGGTCTCTGCACTTACAGCACAGGGGGTAGGGGCGGTCTGTCCTGCCCCCCAGCAACAGGGCTGTTTAGCCAAAGGGGAGACAGTCAGTCTCCCCCCACAGCAGCAGAGCTGTGTATCTAAAGAGGAGACAGTCGGTCTCCCCCTCCAGCAGCAGAGCTGTGTATCTAAAGGGGAGACAGTCAGTCTCCCCCTCCAGCAACCAGGCTCCAACAAGGCTACTTCCATGGTAGCGCTGGCACCAGGACAGAGTACCACTGGTCTCTGCCCACTAAGCAACCCACCAAGGCAGCCTACCAGTCCCCCACACAGCCGTGGTGAGGCACCTGAACATGGACAAGTTTCTCCCTTAACCAGGTGTAGTAACCATTTATTGTGGGTGGGCTGTATTACTGGTTGTGCTTCTTGGGTAGGCTGCTGGACTAACCAGGGCACTGACCAGCAGGAGGTCAGATACACTGTTAGTCTGTCTGGAAAAGGGGAGAGATGTGACGAGAGCAATCTCGCCACATTGCATTGGAGGAGCCTGGTTGCCCATCTGCTCCCTTTAGACTATGGACCGGACTTTTAACATACTTTATTTTCCCCTGCAGAAAGGCTTATTCATGCCTTTCTGCCAGGGCATTCGGTAGATTTTATCTACCGAACAAAATACCGAAGGCGCGACCACCGGGAAGCTGGCGTGTGCCTTCAATTCACCTCCCTGAAGCTAGCGTGTGCCGTAAATTGACCACTCAGTAGCTGCGGTTAACAGCAGATTAATTGACTGTTACTGGGTGGCCGCGGTTACACTTAGCGGCCGCTAGGTGGCGGTGTTATGGAGCTCCCCGGACGGCTCAGCCCAGAATCAGTGCACTAAAAGTGGACACTTTTTTACGTGCAGGCACCGCTGAGCCTCCAGCCTTCCCTGCTTCTATTCGTGGCTGTTTAAACGAACGCTGGATTGATCAGGACTTTTTCTATGTGAATATGTTAACCCAGATAGCTATGCCATGGAGCCTATTCGTGTAATTAAATACTTTGGCTCCATGGCAATTGAACTGTGTGAATAGGATCTGCGCGCTATTCGGTTGTTATGTGCGCTCAGATCCCAGCTATCTGGGGATATGTGACATGTCTGTATTTTATGTATAAAATGTAACATTGTATATTTTAAAGTATTTTACTCTTTTTGTGTCCCCACGTGTATAATGGAGTTTTGCCTCTGTCCTGGGAGATAATTGGATTACTTCCCAATTATGTCTAGGCTAGAGAGAGGGAAATTATAATGCATTGTGGGGTTGTTTTACTTCTGTGTGTCTGAATGTGATACATGTCTGCCTGTGTTACAGTCTCCCATCTGGTCCCCTAGGGGAGTGTCCACCAGGTGGGAGACCTGCATAAATACTGGGCAGGTAGCCCTCAATAAACCAGACCACTCTTGACCCGTAACACGGAGCTCTGTCTCGTCTTTGGGGGAATTTACTGTATGCTGTTAGAGACTGATTGCCAGGAGTGTAAGCCGCTTGGGTGCTTTTCCTGTTCGTCTGCTAGCAGCTATTCGTGTGGTTCCAGTTCGGGAGTTTGGAGCATTCACTTGTATCCAGTTCGGGAGTTTGGTGTTCTGCAGTAGCTGTGCCTGTGTCTGTGTCTCTGGAAGGGAAGATCTACTAAACGGCGGTTTACCCCTTTTATGCCTGGGGGTGCCGTAAGAACAGTATAATAATGTGATCTGTATTTTGATCACTGTAGGTAGTGATAAACTTGTAGGGAAGAGGTTAATTTTTATTAGGACGGGGTAAAGGGGGGTGGAATTTTTTTTATTTTGTTTTAACGTTACGCCCTAGCTAGCATAACACCAAATTCCCCAATTCCCTACTAACTTCCACCCACCCCAGGTAGCTCAATATACAACCTAAGGGTTACAAAAAAATAAAAGTTGACCCACAGGGGTTAAAAAAAAGAAAAAGAAAAATCTGATCACAGTAAAATGTAGTCCCTGCCAATTGATCACTGTAGTCAGTGATCAATTGGCAGGGAAGGGGTTAATTTTTATTTAAAATGGAAAAGGGGGTGGGATTAAAACTAACTTTTTTTTTTTTTACACAGGGTGAAGATCATCACTTATCCGTCTCTCTGCACTTTACACAGAGCGCGGAAGAGCAGAGAGGCAGATCAGAAGTCCCTGCTGCACATATGCTCGCTCTAACAGCCTGTCAGACTGCTTTGTGACAACGCGATCGCCGCGATCTGGGGTTAAGGGGCTAAAGCTATGCCCTAGGCATGTCAAACTTGGCAAACGTAGAACTTTAAAACATAATCTGCTGCTTACATTTGTCCTATAACAGTTAAAACTGAAAATCTTCGATTTAAGAGGTATTTTCATTTCTTTAGTTTCAGTACTAGTAAAAAAGGTTTTCCATAATTTTTATATTTTATTCATACTTTATGCTGTTATATATACATATGGAGTATAAGAATAACGCCACACATGTTCTTTGAAAACAGTATATACACTGAACAAAATTGTAAACGCAACACCTGTTTTTGCCCCCATTTTTCATGAGTTGAATTTAAAGATATAAGACTTTTTTTATGTACACAAAAGGCCTATTTATCTCAAATATTGTTCACAAATCTCTCTAAATCTGTGTTAGTGAGCACTTCTGCTTTGCCGAGATAATCCATCCACCTCACAGGTGTGGCATATCAAGATGCTTATTTGACAGCATGATTAAACAGTAGTCTATAACAATAAGAACCAGACCAAATGGTCTAAATGAAGATACAACAAACAAGTAGGCCTATATTGGTAATAGAACAGTGGAGGATAAAAAGTTCCAATGAGACAACAGAATAAAATAGAAAGGTAATCCTCAGAAGTTGATCAATCTGGATAATAAAATATTCATATAAAAGTGATATAATATATCAGCATAAGGTAGGGGTGCAATCCTCAGGAGTTGATCCGTCTGGATTGTTAAAATATCCGTATATGTGGAGAGACAAAGGGGAAACGACAAAACAGCCGATAGTGTGATATAGCCAGGATCCAGTGATAAAATGAGTAAAATAAAGGTAATGAACTCACATCTTGTTTTATAATGGTCTTGAGGGATTCCCCTTTTTGGGTTGCTGCCCTTCAGTTTGTTATCTAGCGCTGACTCTTCCCCCCTATTCTGGCCACAATAAAAGGCCACTCTAAAATGTGCAGTTTTATCACAGAGCACAATGCCATAGAGGTGCCAAGTTTTGAGGGAGCGTGAAATTTGCATGCTAACTGCAGGAATGTCCACCAGAGCTGTTGCCCATGAATTGAATGTCCATTTCTCTACCATAAGCTGTCTCCAAAAGCGTTTCAGAGAATTTGGCAGTACATCCAACCGGCCTCACAACTGCAGATCACATGTAACCACACCAACCCAGGACCTCCTCATCCAGCATCTTCACTTCCAAGATCATCTAAGGCCAGCCACCCAGACAGCTCAAACTGTCAGAAACCTTCTCAGGGAAACTCATCTGCATGCTGTCCTTATCGGGGTCTTGACCTGACTGCAGTTCATCATCATAACCGACTTAAATGGGCAAATGCTTACAGTTAATGGCATTTGGCACTTTGAAGAGTTGCTCTCTTCATGGATAAATCCCGGTTTTCACTGTACAGGGCAGATGGCAGACAGCGTGTATGGTGTTGTGTGGGTGAGTGGCTTGCTGATGTCAACATTGTGGATTGAGTGGCCCATAGTGGCGGTGGGGTTATGGTATGGGCAGGCGTATGTTATGGACAATGAACACAGGTGCATTTTATCGATGGCATTTTTAATACCGTGACAAGATCCTGAGGCCCATTTTTGTGCCATTCATCCACGACCATCATCTCATGTTGCAGCCTGATAATGCATGGCCCCATGTTGCAAGGATCTGTACACAATTCCTGTAAGCTGAAAACCTCCCAGTTCTTGCATGGGCAGCATACTCACCGGGCATGTCACCCATTGAGCATGTTTGGGATGCCCTTGATTAGCTTATATGACAGCATGTTTCAGGTCCTGCCAATATCCAGCAACTTCGCACAGCCATTGAAGAGGAGTGTACCAACATTCCACAGGCCACAATCAACAACCTGATCAACTCTATGCAAAGTTGCACTGCGTGAGGCAAATGTTGGCCACACCATATACTGACTAGTTTTCGGACCCACCCCGGACCTCCCAATCCAGTAAAACTGTACATTTTAGAGTGGCCTTTTATTGTGGCCAGCCTAACGCACACCTTTGCAATAATCATGCAATCTAATCAGCATCTTGATATGCCACACGTGTGAAGTGGATGGATTATCTCTGCAAAGGTGAAGTGCTCACTAACACAGATTTAGAGAGATTTGTGAACAATATTTGAGAGAAATAGGCCTTTTGTGTACGTAGAAAAAGTCTTAGATGTTTGAGTTCAGCTCATGAAAAATGGAGGCAAAAACAAAAGTGTTGCATTTATAATTTTGTTCAGTGTAATATGTTTGTTTAAAATGAACTTAGCACATATTTACGTTATCATGGAGAAGGTTTGTCATGCTTAGGGAAGCATCAACAGGCAGGGCAAATCAGAAACAACCGGTGATAGGGTGGATTGGAGGTGGGACATTGTGGTGCAATGCTCCTGCACCACAATGTCCCACCTCCAATCCACCCTATCACCGGTTGTTTCTGATTTGCCCTGCCTGTTGATGCTTCCCTAAGCATGACAAACCTTCTCCATGATAACGTTAAAAGCATCTCTCAATCCGAACATATACTTCCTAACCAGGACTATCAGTATCAGCTAAGGATGTGTGCTGCGTAGTGTTGGAAGAGTAGCAAAAGATTGATCGCTATCTGTCATACAACTCCAATGATGCCATGCCCGCTGGAGATCTACTATTTGTCCATCTTTGCAGGGTTGTATTTGTGAGCAGTGATGGATCGTTTGAATGTAAGCATGTTTTTGTATAGAGTATATGTGTGCATGTAGGGGTGTATTTGTATGTACTGTTGGCATAGGAATGCAGTGGTGTACTTGTGTGCAGTGTTTGCGTTTGAATGCAGGTGTGTTTGAATGTTGTGTTGGCTTTTACATGCAGGTGTCCTTTAGTGTGTAGTGTATTTATTTGATTGAAGGGGTGCTTGTATATAATTGTAGTGTATTAATACAGGGGTGTGTTTGATTGCAGGGGTGTGTTTGGATTTAATGTTGGGTTTTATTTGCAGATGTACATTTGTGTGTAACATTGGTGTTTAAGTAAAGTAGTGAGTTTGTATATAATTTTGAAGTTTGAATGCAAGGTTGTAATTGTATGTAATGTTTGTGTTGGATTGCAGGAGTGTGTTTGCATGTTGTGTTGGTGTTTGCTTGTGAAATGTGAAAAAAATTAAACCAGGGCATTTTTGCATCACAGAGACCCACTAAGAAGGGGGCAGGGCTAGAGAGAGGGTGTTTTGTCATCATTAATGACAAGTACGCCTCCTCTCAATGTAAGCTTGCTGGTTCAATTGGCAGTGTTCAGCTGAAGCGCTCACACTTAAAAAAAAAAAAGGCCCTGTGTTTGTTCTACGCAGCACAAGCAAATGTATTAAAAAGCTTGCACTGTGTTTGCTTGTGACTTGTCACCATAAGTGGGATACCACCACAGGACAAAAGGGCAAGGAAAGCGTAATGTGCATGTGTTTGGAGCCTGCTTGTAGGATTGAAGGTGTGTAGAATGAGCTGTTTGTGGTGTGATGTTTTGTGTAAATAGGTCGGTTTTAGTTGTGCTGTGTTTGACACGTGCCTTGGTGCTGGAGAGAGTGAGCCTGTATGTATAGAGGGCATAGTGTATAGGGTTGTAGCGAGTGTGTGCAAAGGGAATGTAGTGTATGTGTGTAGGTGATGTAGTGTGTGTAGGGGTTGTAAAGAGTGTGTGTATTGTGACAAAAGTACTCCTTTCCCTTGGTACCTTGTCCTGGGATTGGGGTGTTACACACAGTCTTTTCAGGCTTTAGAGACACTTCACACGCTGGATGAGGTAAACTGACTTGCTCTTTTATTGAGGTTCCAAAATAAATGCACAGTAAGGTATAAAGGTAACAAAAATATATCAAACAAAAGCCTTGCTCTTCTGAGCACTAACTAAACAAAATAATCAGCTAACTGGGTTGGATGGCTTGTCCATTTCCCAACATAAACATAAACATAAACATAAACATAAACAGCCTTACTGCTTCAGGGTTTTCAGCTCTCTGTTTCCACTCACAGAAACCAAACACAATCTTCCTTCTTCCTTGGCAGGGGAGTACTTAATAGCACTGGTAATTGACAATCCTTTTCAGGTGAGTTAGATTAGGATTCAAACTCCAGAACTGGACTTCTCACCAAGCAACTTCCAAAATGTGGAGTGGAGCACTGGCCCACCCTACTCTCCAGGTGCTCCACCCCAGGGCCCAAATATACACATATTTAAAGTGCAACATTCATTAGAACATAACACATTTCCCTGGGGCTAATTACACAAAGTAAGAACCTTGCAAAATCTGGGGAGGTATATAGGTTCCTTCCAGCACAATTCCTTGCTTTCTGTCACACATCCTCCCCCCAGCTCAGACCTATAGGGTCGAGCGACCATGGACATTAGAGAGTGCATCCGCGAAAGACCGTCTGCATTTCCCTGTTTACTCCCAGCCCTATGCTCAATGGAGAAATTATAGGGTTGCAAGCTGAGGAACCAGCGGGTTACTCTACTATTTTTCTCCCTGTTTTGGCTCATCCAAGTAAGGGGTGCATGGTCTGTCACTAGTCTGAATTTTCGTCCCAAGAGATAGTACTTAAGTGTGTCTACCGCCCACTTTATAGCCAGACACTCCTTCTCAACAATGGAATAGTTTCTTTCCTGGGGATTAAGCTTCCTGCTTAAATATAATATGGGGTGCTCCTCACCCTGAATTTCTTGAGAGAGAACAGCACCTAGTCCTACATCAGATGCATCCGTCTGTAAAATAAATTCTTTAGAAAAATCAGGTGTTACCAACACTGGTTGGGCACAAATGGCTTCTTTAAGCTTTCTGAATGCTTGTTCCGTCTCTGGGGACCATTTTACCACTACTGGAGCATTAGCTTTAGTAAGGTCAGTTAATGGGCTTCCAATTGTAGCAAAATTGGATATAAATCTCCTGTAATAGCCAATGAGGCCAAGAAATGTTCTCACCTGTTTCTTAGTCAGTGGTCTCGGCCAATTTCGTATGGCTTCAATTTTAGCAACTTGGGGTTTCACTAGTCCCCTACCAATAGAGTAGCCCAAATATTTTGCTTCCTCTAGGCCAATCGTACACTTACTAGGGTTAGCAGTTAAGCCAGCATTTTGTATTGAGTTAAGGACAGCCTGTACTTTTGGAAGGTGAGATTCCCAATCCTCACTGTGTACTACAACATCATCCAAGTATGCAGCTGCATAGCGCACATGCGGCTTTAGTATTCTGTCCATCATTCTTTGGAATGTGGCAGGGGCACCATGCAAGCCGAAAGGCAAAACTCTGTACTGAAATAGGCCGTCAGGAGTAGAAAATGCTGTCTTTTCTTTTGCTCGCTCTGTGAGTGGTACTTGCCAATAACCTTTGGTTAAATCTAGTGTAGTGAGGTACCGAGCTCTCCCAAGTCGTTCTACTAGCTCATCAACTCTAGGCATGGGGTATGCATCAAACTTAGAAATAGCATTCAGTTTGCGATAATCATTACAAAACCGTACTGTATTATCAGGCTTTGGTACCAGCACAATTGGACTGCTCCAGTCACTTTGTGACTCCTCAATGACTCCAAGATCTAACATTTTCTTAACCTCTGCTCTGATAGCTTTTCTACGAGCCTCGGGTATTCTGTATGGTTTGAGATTGACCCTTTTTCCTGGTTCTGTTAAAATGTCATGTTTAATCACGCTAGTCCTTCCTGGGACTGGGGAGAATACCTCTTTATTTAATCTAATAAACTCCTTAACTTCCCTTGTCTGGTGTATTGACAGGGTCTCTGAGATATTTACTTCGGGGTCACACTTATCAGGGAAGGTTGAAGCCTCTGTAGTAACCAGAATTTCCCTTTCTTTCCATGGTTTTAGCAAATTGACATGGTATATTTGCACTTCCTTTCTTCTACCTGGTTGCCTTACTTTATAATTTACCTCTCCCACTCTTTTAATAATCTCATATGGCCCATGCCAAGTTGCCAGGAATTTGTTCTCTACTGTGGGAACCAAGACTAGTACTCTGTCTCCTGGTTGAAATACTCGAATTCTAGCATCCTTATTATAGCTATTCTGCTGATTTTGTTGAGCCTTTTGCATGTGTTCTCTGACTATTGGCATAATGGCTTCAATACGTTCCTGCATCTGAGTTATGTGTTCTATTACACTGCGATGTGGGTTTGCTTCTTGTTCCCAAGTTTCCTTTGCTATGTCAAGTAATCCCCTGGGGTGTCTGCCATATAATAATTCAAAAGGTGAGAAACCCGTGGAAGCTTGGGGTACTTCTCTAATGGCAAACATTAAATAGGGCAATAGAAAGTCCCAGTTTTTCCCATCTTTATCAATTACTTTGCGCAGCATAGCCTTTAAGGTTTTATTAAATCGCTCAACCAAACCATCGGTTTGTGGGTGATAAACAGAGGTTTTGAGGTGTCTAATGTGAAGGAGCTTGCAGAGTTCCTTTGTAACCTTGGACATGAATGGAGTACCCTGATCTGATAGGATCTCCTTGGGAATCCCAACCCGGCTAAACATCATCATTAACTCTTTAGCAATGGACTTTGCTGAGGTTGTGCGCATAGGTATTGCCTCAGGGTAACGGGTAGCATAGTCTAGTACTACTAATATATACTGATGCCCCCTACTGGATTTCACCAGAGGACCCACAAAATCCATAGCAATACGTTCAAAAGGCACTTCAATAATAGGCAAGGGTACTAAAGGGCTACGGTAAGCCGTAAAGGGCGCAGTGACCTGACATTCAGGGCATGACGAACAGTAGTTTTTGATAGCTGCAATTACTCCAGGCCAGTAAAATCTCCTCAAAACACGCTCTCTTGTTTTGTCAACCCCTAGGTGACCCCCCAAAACATGGCTATGTGCAAGGTTTAACACAGTGCGCCAATAGGCTTGTGGTACTAACAGCTGCTTTGTAATAACGGACTCTTTTTTCTCAACTCTGTACAACAGATCATTATCCACTTCAAAATAAGGGTAAGTAAGAGAATTCCCTGGATTGACAGGGGATCCATTCCTTATAGAAATATTATTCCTGGCTACCAATAATGTTGGGTCAGACCACTGTGCACTTCTGAAGTTACCAGGCCTAACCTCTAAATCAACTAACTCTATATCTGGTTCAGAGCTTCTAGAAGGTCCCGCATTAGTTTGTTCTGGGTTTTCACCAACTAATGTTTTTATAGGGGAGTGCTGCATACCGTTAGGCTCATCATCATGATCTCTCTCATCTGCCAGAGTATCTGCAAAAGGAAATTCATCATTCTGTTCACCTGATGGGTTTTCAAAACATGCCCATAGGTCTAGAAAATGGGGAAAATCCCTTCCAATAATCATCTCATGTGCCAGTTTTGGTACCAGCCCCACTCTGCAGTTTACAGTACCACACTGGGTTTTAACAAGTATATCTGCAGTAGGGTAGTTATGTATATCCCCGTGTACACAAGCAATATCAACTTTTCCAGAGTAAACAATATGAGTATCCTGTAATAAGGATTGGTCTAGAAGGGTAACCATACTCCCTGAATCTAGCAATGCCTGTATATTTTTTCCCTCCACATTCACGGTACACCCAGGGTGACTATTCAAATAACCATTTTTTTCCACAGAACATACAACCTGCGAATAGAGTGCAATTCCTTCCCAATTATTACCAAAATTACACTCCATTGGTTCAACATTTTCAGGACAGTCTTTTGCAATATGTCCAAAGTTTCTGCATTTAAAGCATTTTATACCATAATTAGTACTTTTTGATTCATTTGTAGGCTCTTCCCACCTCCCAAAGTCTTTTTCTCTTTTAACATTGTCTCTTGGGTAATAAGACCCTGTTCTCTCATCAAAAGGCCCCCTTTTCCCTGGAACAGTCTTACCAGATTTGCTGGGGTTGTAGGTTTTCGGATTCTTGGGTCTCTCTTGGCCAGGAGGTTGAAGCAGTTCTCCCGCTGCTATATACCGTTCAACTAATTCAACCAATTGGTCAGCTGTTTGGGGATTGCTCTGGCTGACACAACGACGAAGCCCAATAGGTAAGCCTCTTAGGAATCTTTCCATCACCAGTTGCTCCACAATGCGGCTGGGTGAGTTGATCTCTGGCTGCAACCATTTTCTGGCAAGGTGTATCAAGTCAAACATCTGGGAACGAATCGCTTTATCCAGGCTGTAAGTCCATGAATGAAATCTCTGGGCACGGACGGCTGTTGTCACCCCCAGGCGTGCCAGTATTTCTGCTTTCAGCTTCTTGTAGTCACTGGCTTCCGCTGGTTCCAGATCATAGTATGCTTTCTGGGATTCACCAGTAAGAAACGGTGCTAGCAGACTTGCCCATTCCGCTTCAGGCCAACCTTCTCGCTCAGCGGTTCGCTCAAATGCCATCAGATAGGCCTCTACATCATCTGTGGATACCATCTTTTGCAAGTAGTGACTCACTCTGATCACCTTTGGACATTGTGGTAAGTCTGTGGCATCCCTGGCCAGCCTTTGTGATAGACTCTGGATCTCCTGCTGTATGACACATGTGGCACGCTGCTGCTCCTCTCTGAGCACTTGATGCGCTGCTGCCTGTGTTGCTTCAACTTGCTTGAATAAAGCATCTGTATTTTCCTTTTGAGCCAGTACAAGCTGCTGCAGTATTGAAATGCTCTCTTGCTGTATTGCATTAGTCTCTGCAGTCCTCCTGTTTGTCTCTTGCTGTACAGCAGTGGACTGGAGCAAAGCTTTCATGACATCCTCCATTTTCTCAGCAGTCTCTTTCTCCCTACTTACAGACTTTGCCGTGTGCTGCCCGCATTCTCCACCATATGTGACAAAAGTACTCCTTTCCCTTGGTACCTTGTCCTGGGATTGGGGTGTTACACACAGTCTTTTCAGGCTTTAGAGACACTTCACACGCTGGATGAGGTAAACTGACTTGCTCTTTTATTGAGGTTCCAAAATAAATGCACAGTAAGGTATAAAGGTAACAAAAATATATCAAACAAAAGCCTTGCTCTTCTGAGCACTAACTAAACAAAATAATCAGCTAACTGGGTTGGATGGCTTGTCCATTTCCCAACATAAACATAAACATAAACATAAACAGCCTTACTGCTTCAGGGTTTTCAGCTCTCTGTTTCCACTCACAGAAACCAAACACAATCTCCCTTCTTCCTTGGCAGGGGAGTACTTAATAGCACTGGTAATTGACAATCCTTTTCAGGTGAGTTAGATTAGGATTCAAACTCCAGAACTGGACTTCTCACCAAGCAACTTCCAAAATGTGGAGTGGAGCACTGGCCCACCCTACTCTCCAGGTGCTCCACCCCAGGGCCCAAATATACACATATTTAAAGTGCAACATTCATTAGAACATAACACATTTCCCTGGGGCTAATTACACAAAGTAAGAACCTTGCAAAATCTGGGGAGGTATATAGGTTCCTTCCAGCACAATTCCTTGCTTTCTGTCACAGTATGTTTAGGATCTAGTGTGCGCATATGAGATCCAGAGTGTGTATGGCAGGAATGTGGTGTGCGTGTTGGTGGTGCAGTGTCTGAGTATTGCATGTAGGTGATGTAGTGTGTGTGGAGAACCCTGAGTGTTTATAGAGGTCTTGTGTGTGTGTGTGTGTGAGGGGTGCTGTGTGTGTGAGGGGTGCAGTGTGCACTTGTAAAGGGTCCAGGGTGTGTGAGGCCTGCATTATGTGTGTGTGAAGGCTGTGTGTGTGTGGTGTGTGTGTGGGGTTGCATTGTCAGTGTTGTGATGTGAGACAGTGTGTGTGGAAGCTGCCAGTATATGTGGGAGAAGGGCAACAGTTTGTGTGTGTTGTGACAGTGTGTGGGGCAGGCTGCCAGTGTGTGTAGGGGTGATAGTGTGTGGGGGGGCTGCCAGTGTGTGTGGGATAAGGGTGACAGAGTGTGTGTGAGTGATGCACTGTGTGGGTGTGACAGTGTGTGTGTGGGGAGATAGTGTGTGTGGTTGGGTGACAGTGTGTAGGGGGGCTGCCAGTAAGGGAGATAGGTGACAGTGTGTGTGAGTGATGCACTGTGTGGGTGTGACAGTGTGTGGAAGATAGTGTGTGTGAAGGGGTGACAGTGTGTGGGGGGGCTGCCAGTGTGTGAGGGGTAAGAGTGTGTGTGTCGAGGGTGTAACAGTGTGTGAGAGGAGGCTGACAGTGTGTGTGTTAGGGGTACACTCTGTGGGGGTGACAGTGTGTGTGGAGGGGGGACAGTGTGTGGGAGGAGGGAAACAGTTTGTGTGTTGTGACAGTGTGTGGAGCAGGCTGGCAGTGTGTGTGAGGGTAGACTGTGTGTGTGGAGGGATGATAGTGTGTGTGGGGGGTGCTAGTGTGTGTGTAAGGGGTGCCAGTGTGTGGGAGAAGGGTGACAGCATGTGTGACAGTGTGTGTGTGGAGGGGGTGACAGCGTGTGAGAGAAGGGTGACAGTGTGTGTGGAAGGGGGACAGTGTGTGTGGGTGGCTGCCAGTGTGTGTGGGGGAGGGGGCAGAACAGTGTGTGAGAGGAGGGTGACAGTGTGTGGGAGGAGGGCAACAGTGTGTGTGAGTGGTGCACTGTGTGGGGGTGACAGTGTGTGGGGTGAGTTGCCAGTGTGTGTGGGAGGAGGGTGACCATGTGCGGGAGGAGGGAAACACTGTGTGAGTGATGCACTGTGTGGGTGTGAAAGTGTGTGCGTGTGACAGTGTGTGTATGGGTAGATAGTGTGTGTGTGGAGGGGTGACAATGTGTGTGGGAGGGGAAATGCCAGTGTGTGAGGGGGTAACAGTGTGGGAGAGGAGAGTGACAGTGTGTGTGGGGGGGACTGACAGTGTGTGAGAGGAGGGTGACATTGTGTGGGAGGAGGGCAACAGTGTGTGAGGGTGTGACAGCGTGTGTGAGTGAGTGGTGCAATGTGTGGGGGTGACAGTGTGTGGGGCGAGCTGCCAGTGTGTGTGAGGTGAGAAAGCGTGTGTGGAGGGGTGACAGTGCGGGGGGCTGCCAGTATGTGGAGGGCAACAGTTTGTGTGTGTGGTGACAGTGTGTTGGGCAGGCTGCCAGTGCGACTGTTTGTGTGTGGAGGGGTAATAGTGTGTGGGGGCAGTGTGTGTTTGAGTGGTGACAGTGTGTGTGAGGGTGTGACAGTGTGTGTGTGGTGTGTGGAGGGGTGACAGTGTGTGTGGGGGCTGCCAGTGTGTGTGAGGGGTGACAGTGTGTGTGTGGGGTTGCATTGTCAGTGTTGTGATGTGAGACAGTGTGTGTGGAAGCTGCCAGTATATGTGGGAGGAGGGCAACAGTTTGTGTGTGTTGTGACAGTGTGTGGGGCAGGCTGCCAGTGTGTGTAGGGGTGATAGTGTGTGGGGGGGCTGCCAGTGTGTGAGGGGGTAACAGTGTGGGAGAGGAGAGTGACAGTGTGTGTGGGGGGGACTGACAGTGTGTGAGAGGAGGGTGACATTGTGTGGGAGGAGGGCAACAGTGTGTGAGGGTGTGACAGTGTGTGTGAGTGAGTGGTGCACTGTGTGGGGGTGACAGTGTGTGGGGCGAGCTGCCAGTGTGTGTGAGGTGAGAAAGTGTGTGTGGAGGGGTGACAGTGCGGGGGGCTGCCAGTATGTGGAGGGCAACAGTTTGTGTGTGTGGTGACAGTGTGTTGGGCAGGCTGCCAGTGCGACTGTTTGTGTGTGGAGGGGTAATAGTGTGTGGGGGCAGTGTGTGTTTGAGTGGTGACAGTGTGTGTGAGGGTGTGACAGTGTGTGTGTGGTGTGTGGAGGGGTGACAGTGTGTGTGGGGGCTGCCAGTGTGTGTGAGGGGTGACAGTGTGTGTGTGGGGTGATAGTGTGTGTGGGGTGCTGTGTGTGTGTGTGATGGATGACGGTGTGTGGGTGGCAGTCTGTTTGAAGGGTGCATTGAGTGTGATTGAGAGAGATTTTGGGAGGGAGGAAAGACAATTTAGGACAATATATCTATTTTTTTTGTTTGTTAAAAATATTTACTGTATATTCCCCCCTCCTTTCTTACCTTTGCCCATGGAGGTGGGATATTACCAGCAAGCACTGATGGTCCAGTGGGTAATTCATGGTGGTCCGGTGGTGAGTGAACTCTAGCCAGTAGCTCCTCACTGTTAACCGCGGCAACGCTCCAACCTCACGAGAGGAGTTAAAGCTCCTGGGTCTCCTCTCTTCCTTCATATACTGCCTGCTGCAGATGACTGCCTGTGGACCGGTAAAGGAGATCTTTGATCTCCCCACCGGCCTATCATAGCACACAGCAGGGCCAGATCTTGGATGAAGTATTTAGTGTTCGAAACACCTCTGCTAGAATACTAGGTATTACTACCATGTACGTTCAGGTATTGTCTTCCAAAATGGTGTATAAGCACGTACATTTTCTAGCATAATGAGGGACAATATGATTTAAATTACATGGCAGGCTGTGCTTTGATAGTTATCCAATCCACGTGAAAAAATATATATTATATATATTTTTTTTTAAAGCACAAACTATTGCTAACAATTTATTAACTATCAGGCTGTGCACATTTCCAAGAAGGGACAGTATCCTTTTCATCTTGCAACCAGACACGCATTTACATAAGCCTTGTACCATATTTCATTCAGATGTTTAAGTTTTCATAGATTTTTCAATCAAAAAGAGCATTCTTTTTTTTTAACCTACCAAAGTAAACCTAATTAATTCCTGTAAATTACTAGATACATTTGTCTTACAAATGAGGAATAAAAGGTCAAATTTTTGCTTAAATATAACAGGTGCACATAACAATACATTCCAGTTTTCAATCCTCTTCAATGAGACACAGTAATGGACAATTAAAACTGGTTGAACAGAGAGCTATGCAAATCTGTGGTGACTGGATTTTCTTGTAGGCAACAAGTAGATAACTAACCAGCCTAACCAGTCCTAAATAATTCTTAGGGAATATAAACTGACCCCTATTTGTGTGTGTAGAGGTAGCCTATGAACAAAAAAAAACAAACGTTTATATAGGGTTTTTCACCAAAGTCCAAATTTTTTTAAATACATTAGCAATTAGGCAAATTTGAATGAAATTTGTTTATTTAGATTAGTAGAGCATAGCTTAGTGGAGCCGCTTGCAGGAGCTTCCGGTTCCAGGGGAGTCCAGAGGGCGCCAAGTACATTGTCAGACTGTTTTCTTTGACTACTTGCAGAGGGCTCTAGTGATGATGGTGCTTTGTGTGTTCCTTTAAAAATCAGTAATTGCTTAAGGAAATCAAATAAAACATATAGAATTTTGTAGATTTATCAAACATCAATTTTCGACCAGATTCACTAAAAAACCAAATCCAGTTAAAGGCAAGATTGCAACATAAATTTGCCCACATTTTGCAGGAGAATCTATTTAAAGGAACACTATAGTCACCTAAATTACTTTTGCTAAATAAAGCAGATTTAGTGTGTAGATCATTCCCCTGCAATTTCACTGCTCAATTCACTGTCATTTAGGAGTTAAATCACTTTGTTTCTGTTTATGCAGCCCTAGCCACACCTCCCCTGGCTATGATTGACAGAGTCTGCATAAAAAAAAAAACTGGTTTCACTTTCAAACAGATGTCATTTACCTTAAATAATTGTATCTCAATCTCTAAATTGAACTTTAATCACATACAGGAGGCACTTGCAGGGTCTAGCAAGCTATTAACATAGCAGGGGATAAGAAAATCTTAATTAAACAGAACTTGCAATAAAGAAAGCCTAAATAGGGCTCTCTTTACAGGAAGTGTTTATGGAAGGCTGTGCAAGTCACATGCAGGGAGGTGTGACTAGGGTTCATAAACAAAGGGATTTAACTCCTGACTGGCAGAGGATTGAGCAGTGAGGCTGCAGGGGCATGTTCTATACACCAAAACTGCTTCATTAAGCTAAACTTGTTCAGGTGACTAAAGTGTCCCTTTAAGTCCTATTTGTTCACTAGCAGCCAGTAGATTTATTTGGCAGTGAGAGGATTCAATATGCTGTTTGTGGCAGAGAATACACTAATCAGGTGCTTCTCATTCAGATTGAGGTTTTCCAGTGCTTCTCAAACAGATCATTGAGAAGGGGAGAAGGCAGACATGATGTAGCCCAGCGTGCCTGACACTACTGTTAGGCCTGTGGAGCTAAAGGAAGCAGGCTGTTAATCAGGTACTTCTGCCCCTAGTTATTTCTATTGTAATCAGCAGCTTTATAAACTTTCAAAAAATGACAGACTCAGTGGCGTACACACGACCCATGGGGCCCCGGTGCGAAAATTGATACGTGCACCCCCCCCCTCCCCTGCGCTTAACCTGGTCGGCTGGGCATGGTCACATTTGCGACCCCTGCGACCACGGTATGTACGCCAGTGGACAGACTCTAAACACATAAAGCACTTGAACAAGCTGAAGTGCTTTATGTGTCTGGAGTGTTTCTTTAATGAGTTTATCCAAGCACATGAGCACTTCAGTGGTGTCTGTTGTACTTGGTCTTGCGTGGACAATGGCGTACACATAACCCATGGGGCCCCGGTGCGAAACTGATCCATGCCCTCCCTTCGTCCCCCATTGTAATCCCCCCCTGACAGACACACAGACACATACATACAGAGACACATACAGAGACAAACACACACAACACATACAAACAGACAGGCAAGCACACATACATACAGACACACACACACACATACAGATATACAGACACACACACACGACAAACATACATACAAAGACACATACAAACAGACAGGTACACATACATACATACATACATACATAAAATCAGACAGTCACACATACATACGGACAGATAGACACAGACACACACATACAGACAGACACACACACAAAGACACATACATACATACAAACAGACAGGCACAAATACATGCAGTCAGATAGACACAGACACATATATACAAACAAACACACACACACACGATATTTAAGCCACCCTCCTGTTTCCTACCTTTTAGGTGCAGGAGGGTGACTTTCACTGGAGTCCAGTGGTGGCTCAGGTTGATGGGAGTCAGAGTTCCCACTCTGACTCCCTCTGCTTCATCCCGCGCGGGCTCTCAGTGATAGCTGGGAGGTCACTTCCTCCCAGCGTGTGATAATCTCATCACAGGGGGCCCAGTCACGCTGTTAAAGTGCCCAGCGCTGACCAGGCCCCCTGACAATCCATCTCCATCGGTTGGCCCTGACAGCATTGGCCACCCAATGGGCACCTTAACATGCGGCCCCGGCGATTTTCCGCGCGGGCCGGGGCACAAATGATGAAGGCAAGCACCCAGTCGCAGGGGTTTGTAGGGCGGCCGGGCCCCCTGCAGTGATGGGCCGGTCGCGGCTACGACCCCCGCAACTGCAGTATGTACGCCAGTGTGCGTGGAATTGCAGTTAAGCCAGATGCACAAGACACCCAGAATTAAGTCGTCTAGACACTAGTCACTTCTGGGTGACACTCGCCGAACTATGGGGAGATCAACTTTTAGTATGTTATATTGAAAGCACCCAAATCCACTTGACATCACTTCCATGTAACCCTGAAACCAGAAGGCCTACAGGAAGCCACTTCTGAAGATCAGCAGGATCACATTAATGGATATTAGACTGCCTATATATATTTGGACTTATGATGGACCAAGTACACCAGATGAAGCCAAGGTGAAACACATTAAAGTGTGTTCTGTAGTCTATTTTTGACTATTTCATTTTAGCTTTTTTTTTTTTATTGCCAATAAAGTTTATTTCTTTACTATATTGGAGATAGATTTATCTTTTTTTCTGTCTATCCACCGGCTTCCAAATTCCAGCATATCCCAGGTGGAGATTATATCACCAGAGCATTATATTGCTCATAAAAGTGTAAGTAGCATACTTTTATTATTTAGCATTTTTGTTCTTTGGTAATGTATCATTGGATGTCCAGTTTTATGTGTTTGCACATCACATTGCAACTGGAAGTGGAGATTACTCACCACCACTGACCAGTGTATATATTCCTTGGACGGGAATTATACTATCCGTGCTGATTCCAGCAAATCTCTTAGTAGTCCCCAAAATTGTGAGTTTGTTCTCTTATGTACTTTAAATGCTCTTTATTACTGGCTATGTTGCACTATTATTTGTTTAGATTTTCCTTTTGAGATTCCCATGGCAGATCAAAGAACCTCTCTATACATATGCATGTATTGTATTTTTGTATACTGCACTAAAAGGTTGTAATATTTCATCTATTTCACCACTCATACATGATATGGTTACCCCACACAAGTGCATACAATGATATCCATATAAATACGACCAAATTTACATGCACAACTATACGTACATCCACGCACAACACACATTTGTACATGTGTAGGTATATGTATTGGTGTTTGTGATTGGATGTTTGTATAGGCGTGCATTTGGTTGTATTTATATGGATATCATTGTATGCACTTGTGTATATTGTGCATGTACTTGTGTATACTTGTACATATACACTACTTGTCTGTATGTATATGTGCATGTGTGCCTGTGTATATGTGCATGTTGTATTTATGCCTTCATGCATATTCTGGAACTCTTGGATGTTAATTTATACATTTACAGCCGTCATTAGGGATGTGCATGGGCAAAATATTTGGTTTGGTTTGGTTTTGTTCGGAAATTCGGGTAAGTAAAAAAAATGTGTCTGTTTCGTCAATTCGGACCAATGGAATTCGGTTCAGCACTTCGGAACTACTGAACCTCGGCAATTCGGACATTCGTAAGCATTTGAATGTCCGAATTGAATGAAACAGACTGCACATGTCTAGTAAGTGGTTGTGGTGGCGGTCCTGGCAATGGGAGCCCTATAGATGTGTAGGTGGTTGTGGTGGCAGTCCTAGCACTGAGACCCCCCTGCCCATAATGAGCAGATTGCTACCACAACCACTTACACATCTATAGGGCTCCCAGTGCCAGGAATTAGCTTATTGGTCAAGATTCCTGTCATCTTTCACGTAATTTTTCCCTCCCTCTCTTGTTTTGCCACTTTTCAGAAATCCAAAGCACTTCGGCAATTCGGACCAATGTCATTCAGTTCGGTTCGGCAAATGTACATTCGGAACGAAACTAATCTTGCAACCAGACACGCATTTACATAAGCCTTGTACCATATTTCATTCAGATGTTTAAGTTTTCATAGATTTTTCAATCAAAAAGAGCATTCTTTTTTTTTAACCTACCAAAGTAAACCTAATTAATTCCTGTAAATTACTAGATACATTTGTCTTACAAATGAGGAATAAAAGGTCAAATTTTTGCTTAAATATAACAGGTGCACATTACAATACATTCCAGTTTTCAATCCTCTTCAATGAGACACAGTAATGGACAATTAAAACTGGTTGAACAGAGAGCTATGCAAATCTGTGGTGACTGGATTTTCTTGTAGGCAACAAGTAGATAACTAACCAGACTAACCAGTCCTAAATAATTCTTAGGGAATATAAACTGACCCCTATTTGTGTGTGTAGAGGTAGCCTATGAACAAAAAAAAAACAAACGTTTATATAGGGTTTTTCACCAAAGTCCACATTTTTTTAAATACATTAGCAATTAGGCAAATTTGAATGGAATTTGTTTATTTAGATTAGTAGAGCATAGCTTAGTGGAGCCGCTTGCAGGAGCTTCCGGTTCCAGGGGAGTCCAGAGGGCGCCAAGTACATTGTCAGACTGTTTTCTTTGACTACTTGCAGAGGGCTCTAGTGATGATGGTGCTTTGTGTGTTCCTTTAAAAATCAGTAATTGCTTAAGGAAATCATATAAAACATATAGAATTTTGTAGATTTATCAAACATCAATTTTCGACCAGATTCACTAAAAAACCAAATCCAGTTAAAGGCAAGATTGCAACATAAATTTGCCCACATTTTGCAGGAGAATCTATTTAAAGGAACACTATAGTCACCTAAATTACTTTAGCTAATTAAAGCAGTTTTAGTGTATAGATCATTCCCTTGCAATTTCACTGCTCAATTTACTGTCATTTAGGAGTTAAATCACTTTGTTTCTGTTTATGCAGCCCTAGCCACACCTCCCCTGGCTATGATTGACAGAGCCTGCATGAAAAAAAAAACTGGTTTCACTTTCAAACAGATGTCATTTACCTTAAATAATTGTATCTCAATCTCTAAATTGAACTTTAATCACATACAGGAGGCACTTGCAGGGTCTAGCAAGCTATTAACATAGCAGGGGATAAGAAAATCTTAATTAAACAGAACTTGCAATAAAGAAAGCCTAAATAGGGCTCTCTTTACAGGAAGTGTTTATGGAAGGCTGTGCAAGTCACATGCAGGGAGGTGTGACTTGGGTTCATAAACAAAGGGATTTAACTCCTGACTGGCAGAGGATTGAGCAGTGAGGCTGCAGGGGCATGTTCTATACACCAAAACTGCTTCATTAAGCTAAACTTGTTCAGGTGACTAAAGTGTCCCTTTAAGTCCTATTTGTTCACTAGCAGCCAGTAGATTTATTTGGCAGTGAGAGGATTCAATATGCTGTTTGTGGCAGAGAATACACTAATCAGGTGCTTCTCATTCAGATTGAGGTTTTCCAGTGCTTCTCAAACAGATCATTGAGAAGGGGAGAAGGCAGACATGATGTAGCCCAGCGTGCCTGACACTACTGTTAGGCCTGTGGAGCTAAAGGAAGCAGGCTGTTAATCAGGTACTTCTGCCCCTAGTTATTTCTATTGTAATCAGCAGCTTTATAAACTTTCAAAAAATGACAGACTCAGTGGCGTACACACGACCTATGGGGCCCCGGTGCGAAAATTGATCCGTGCCCCCCCCCCCTCACCTGCGCTTACCCTGGTCGGCTGGGCACGGTCACAGTTGCGGCCCCTGCGACCATGGTATGTACGCCAGTGGACAGACTCTAAACACATAAAGCACTTGAACAAGCTGAAGTGCTTTATGTGTCTGGAGTGTTTCTTTAATGAGTTTATCCAAGCACATGAGCACTTCAGTGGTGTCTGTTGTACTTGGTCTTGCGTGGACAATGGCGTACACATAACCCATGGGGCCCCAGTGCGAAACTGATCCATGCCCTCCCTTCGTCCCCCATTGTAATCCCCCCCCCGACAGACACACACATACAGAGACACATACAGAGACACACACACACACACAACACATACAAACAGACAGGCAGGCACACATACATACAGACACACACACACACATACAGATATACAGACACACACACACGACAAACATACATACAAAGACACATACAGACAGGCACACATACATACATACATACATAAAAACAGACAGTCACACATACGTACGGACAGATAGACACAGACACACACATACAGACACACACACACACAAAGACACATACATACATACATACATACATACAAACAGACAGGCACACATACATGCAGTCAGATAGACACAGACCAGGGCCGTCTTTAATATTGAATGGACCCTGGGCAAAACATTTGCTTGGGCCCCCTGGACCATGTACACCCTCCCCAGGCGTGCAAACACGTTATCACCCTTAACGCAGTGGCTACCTAAAGTAGAGAGGTGCAAGAATATTTTTTTTGGGCCTCCCTATTGCAAGGATGTTTAAAAGGTAGATCCCCATCTGTTGTGCAACTCCAGCAATGCCTTGACAGCTGGGGCTCTACCATTTATCCATATTTACAGGTTTGTATTTAGCACTAAGCTGTTTTTGTGTGTTTCAATGTAAACAGGTTTTTGTATGGAATATGTTTGTATGTGGCATTGGCGTTTGAATGTAAGCATGTATTTATGTGTAGTGTTGGTTTTTGAATGCAGGGTTGTGTATACATATAATGCTGGTGTTTAACACAGACGTGTATTTGTATGTTGTGCTGAAGCTTGAATGCAGGGGTGTATTTGTGTGTAGTGTTAGCGTGTGAATGTTGAGATGTATGCACATATACACACACAAACACACAGGTAGATATGCACACAACCTGACACACAAATACACACCCTGACACACATACTAATAACATAACATACAGATACACTGAAACACACAAAGACAACGTACAGATACACACTGACACACATACAGACACACCGATACACATCCTGACATACACAAAGATACAAACACTGACACACATGCAGTTACACAGACACACATATACACACCTGACACACTTGCAGATACACACACACACAGACTTCATACAGATACACACACATATATACACACTGACAAACACACAGATACAAAAAATTACAACATATAGATACACACACAGATATACAGACAAACTGACACACAAACATACACTGATAGACATACTTACACAGACACATAAACTGACAGACATACTGACATATAGACAGACAGATATATACTGAGACACACACAGACATACTGACACACTGACAGACATGCTGACACATTCACCAACACACACACCGACATACAGACACAAAGAGTCAAACTGATACAGACATGCACACACCGACATACAGACATGCACACACTGACATACATATGGACACACAGAGACACATACACTAACAGACATGCTGACACACACACACATATACTGACAGACATATTGACACACATTCACAGATACACACACAGGCATACTGACACACACACGCACTGACAGACATACTGACACACGCACTGACAGACATACTGATTCACATTCACAGATACACATGCAAAATTTACACTATTAAACCCACCCTTTCTACGTTGGAGGGTGACTTTCCTACCAGTGGCTGAAGCTGCTGGGAGTTGGGGTCTGGCTAGCTCGGCCCAGACCCCCACCGCTCTGCCTCTTCCTCCTCCCGCGCGCTCTTCTCTCTATGGGAGGAAGTGACGTGCAGCCGTCACTTCCTCCTAGCCGGCTGCCGAAAAGCAAGAGGGCCTGGTCGCGCTCTTAAAGCGCCAGAGCGCAAGACCGGGCCCCTGCTGACAGAAGCCCACCGGGTGCGTGGCTGCACCGGAAGTTGGGAAAAATGCTTGAGGTCAGCGGGGCCCACGGTGCAGCTGCTTCGGGCCCCCAAGAATAACTGGGCCCGGGGCAGCTGCCCCGTTTGCCCCGCGGTACAGACCGCCCTGACACAGACACATATATACAAACAAACACACACACATACACATGATATTTAAGCCACCCTCCTGTTTCCTACCTTTTAGGTGCAGGAGGGTGACTTTCACTGGAGTCCAGTGGTGGCTCAGGTTGATGGGAGTCAGAGTTCCCACTCTGACTCCCTCTGCTTCATCCCGCGCGGGCTCTCAGTGATAGCTGGGAGGTCACTTCCTCCCAGCGTGTGATGATCTCATCACAGGGGGCCCAGTCGCGCTGTTAAAGCTCCCCGCGCTGACCAGGCCCCCTGACAATCCATCTCCATCGGGTGGCCCTAACAGCATTGGCCACCCACTGGGCACCTTAACATGCGGCCCCGGCGATTTGCCGCGCGGGCCGGGGCCACAAATGATGAAGGCATGCACCCAGTCGCAGGGGTTTGTAGGGCGGCCGGGCCCCCTGCAGTGACGAGCTGGTCGCAGCTACGACCCCCGCAACTGCAGTATGTACGCCAGTGTGCATGGAATTTCAGTTAAACCAGATGCACAAGACACCCAGAATTAAGTCATCTAGACACTAGTCACTTCTGGGTGACACTCGCCGAACTATGGGTAGAGCAACTTTTAGTATGTTATATTGAAAGCACCCAAATCCTACTTGACATCACTTCCATGTAACCCTGAAACCAGAAGGCCTACAGGAAGCCACTTCTGAAGATCAGCAGATTCACATTAATGGATATTAGACTGCCTACATATATTTGGACTTATGATGGACCAAGCACACTTCAGATAAAGCCAAGGTGAAACACATTAAAGTGTGTTCTGTAGTCTATTTTTGACTATTTCATTTTAGCTTTTTTTTTTTTTTTATTGCCAATAAAGTTTATTTCTTTACTATATTGGAGATAGATTTATCTTTTTTTCTGTCTATCCACCGGCTTCCAAATTCCAGCATATCCCAGGTGGAGATTATATCACTAGAGCATTATATTGCTCATAAAAGTGTAAGTAGCATACTTTTATTATTTAGCATTTTTGTTCTTTGGTAATGTATCATTGGATGTCCAGTTTTATGTGTTTGCACATTACATTGCAACTGGAAGTGGAGATTACTCACCACCACTGACCAGTGTATATATTCCTTGGACGGGAATTGAATTGAATATGTCTAGCCGTCATGGCTGTCACCCCTTCATGGCGGCCCCACTAGTGATTCAAGTTGCATCACAGGCAATGTTCCCTTTTAGGCCCACCCGCTCATCCCGATTAAATGTACACCGTTGCATTCAAATGGAAATAGTACATAAAATCACACAACTACATTCACACACAACTCCATACAAAAGCATATTTACTTTCGAACACAGCTCAGAGCTAAATACAACCCTGCAAGGAAAGACAAAAGGTAGATCCACAGCTTGCAAAGCATTACTAGGACAGATGGGAATCTACCTTTTTTTTACAGCTTTGCAATAGGTGTGGAGGGCCCTCTCTACCTCAGTTCGCCACTGACTAATGCCCTACGTCAGTTTTGTCAAACAGCAGGTTATACCTAAAGAAAATTTGTATTTTTCCTTAGGTGTAACTTTAAAAATAAGCGTTATAAAAATAAATAAACAAAGGAGCTGCTCAGTGAGGAGATTTGAATATCACTCCTACCCCCCCCCCCCTCAAAAAAAGACTTGTTTATAATTCATCGCCACAGGGTAGCCTTCCTCCAGTTCTGACTGTTCTACCGGTGTTCTGTATGGCGGATCTTCACACGGAATAAGAATCTGCACTGCTTTAAAGACCGAGAATGACGGGAGAGAATACTGAGAGCGATGGGGACCGGCAGCCCCTGGAGGAGAGCTCGCCTCTCAGGGGAAAGTCCTCCTGGCTCCCCCGGTATCTAAGCCGGATGCTGTCCCCTGGCTTTCTGGATGAAGTGAAGGAGCAGTGTACGCTGGCTGGTCCTGTGGTAAGTTATGGAATACGGCTAGTTGTTTGTCTATTTCAGTAATTAAGGATGATTGATGCATGTTATTCTGTAGTAAAATATTACAGCTAGCCGCCTTTATATTGTCCTACCCTTTATCAAATAACATTTTAAAAACACCGGTCAGTTTTACCCGGTCATGTTGTCATTACATTTATATACACAAACTCTCACTGTGACATTCTCACACTCGCTCACTGCCTCATTTATAATTTTGGTTTTTATCGTTTTTACTTGCATCTGAGAAGCATTATAGATGTAACATTCCTAAAAAATAATCACTATTGTGTTGTCAGTCTAAATTTTTTTTTAAAAAAAAAGCTGATATTGAAACGATGTGCAATTTGAAAGTGACAAGTCTGTTATGTGTAAGGTCACATACTTTCCCAATGTACATACCTCTGTCCATTCATAACTCGGCTGCCAATTTCAGATCACAATCTTGGACTTAGAACCCTACAGAACTCTCTGCAAGTTTTACAACTCTGAACATTCTCTCATACACTTCAAACCATTTCTAAATAAATGGAACATGTCAAAAAGCTACCTCGCCTGTTGAAAGGAATTGGAAGTCAAATATATTATAGCTGTTATTTTTTTACATAACATATGCATCTGCTGTCATGTAAAAAAAACCAAAAAAAAAAACCAACTATTTTATTTTTTTAAGAATGCCTCGTTGAATATTTATGTGATAACTGACACTTCTCTGGAAATTATACCATTGAATAAAACATTTAAAATAAATCATCCTTTTTAATTATGCCATTTTCTTTCAAATTTCTATTAAAATATATTTTTGAAAATTACAATATAACCCAGTTTAATCTAGGCACAGACAGAGCAAACATTGCAAATCAGGAGGAGAAAGAAAAACACTGTTTAATTTCTTTTTTTCTCCATATGCTTTCTGCCAGGTGCAAAGGGGACCTTTCATTCAAAATGTTCTTATCAATGTTTTAAAAAGTTTGTGTGTGTGTGTGGTTGTTGTTGTTGCCCAGGTTCATACACTCCAATCATTAATATATGAACCTTGAAGGGGTGCACACAGAGTACTAATAAATGTCTTAACAAATACTGCATGTAGTACAGGTTATTCAAGTTCCAAGTCAACTTTTCATTCTATTCACAGGACTTTTATCAAGATAACAAAAAAAAAACCACACCAAAACTGAATAAAAATAGGGGATGTAAGGATGAAGGACTGTAAGCTCGTTTGAACAGGGCCCTCATCTACCTATTGTTACTGTGTCATGTAATTGTCTCATTTATTGTAAATCCCTCCCACCTTTAATAATATTGTAAAGCTCTGTGGAAATAGTTGGCGCTATATAAATACTAATAATAATAAAAGAGAGTGATAGGATGAAAATAACACTAATGGAATCAATAACACAAAAGATTTATGACACACCATTCTGAATTAACAAAGAAGGTGACTATATACTGGGATATAGCAACAGGACCACAACGAGAGTGTTGGTATTTAAGATATAGACTGATGTGAAAGATGAGACGTAGGATAAAGACAAGCAAAACCCTATACACCGATTGTACATTAACATTAACATTAACAAAGGTAATGAACTCAGGAGAGAACTTAAACATATGATACCTTAGTGGCAAAACAAATTGAATATGTCTGATGTATACAGTACATTGGGACCTTGGTTTTCGGTTTACAAATGAAAATCCATTGAAAATAATGCATCGGTTTACAATTTTTTCCCCCAATACAAAGCAAGTTTCCCCAGGATGCATTGCACCTGGGAGGTTTATAGCACCGCCCCCTGTATGCTGGAGCCTGTGGGTAGCACGTGGCGTCTAGTGTGGAGGTGTGGGAGAGGCGTTTGCATCAGGTTTTGGAGCCATTCTGTCAATTGTTTGCAATTGTTTTGGGACTTTTTGGTGCATTTCTCAAGCTGTGGAAAGGTAGGGAGCTGAACTTTGTCGTTTGCATGCCTTTTATTGTGTATTCTGCATTGTGGGTTGGTTTCCATGCCAGCTCATTTGGACTTTTTTCTGACCTCCAGAACGGATTAATTGGTTTTCAATGCATTCCTATGGGAACCGTGTTTTGGTTTACAAATTTTTCGCAATAAGAAATGTCCCGGAGAACGCATTCAATTCGTAAACGGAGGTCCTACTATATATGAGTACATCCTTATAGCAGAAATGCCATGACTTCTTTCCCAGTGGCCAAAGATAGTGTAGTAGGTTTTTCTCATTATGTTCACATGGAGATAATATCCCAAAAGTGTGTATCCCATAGTTTTATCAAGGTCCTGATTCCGGTTAGTGCCCCCTGGAAAGGGTGGGACATGATCGATGCCCGGAAAATGGAAGGATGACAAAGTGTGCCCTCCTTTGGCAATAGGACATGGCAATGAGATATTGGAATCAGTCACATCAGTGCAGTGTGAATGGCTGTTCTATGCCATCTCATCCTCCCTTTGAGGATATATATATATATATATATATATATATATTATACACACATATACATATATACATACACGAGCAAGGGCACAGCAAACAGAGCACTATTTTGCCACGAGTTCTTGGAGGGGCCTGTTTGCCAGCCTCTTGCCAACAGACTAAGGGCCCTTCAGGGAAACCTGTAAAAGACTACCGAACTTGACCGACGGTAAGCACCTATTTACCTGGGCAAATCCTCCTTGTAACTAGGTGTTAGACATACTGTGATGCAAGAAATAAAGCTTAACTGTGTCAGCTGTCAGTTAGAGTGTAACCCTGTATCAACTGGCGACATGCTTAGTGCCGAAAGGCGAAGAAATTAGCTGAAACAAGGAAAGGTGAGTCCCTAATGGCCAAGTGGCTATGAGAGGCTCTAGCTATGAATTTGACCAAGGAACTGAGGCCACCAAACAAAGTGGTGGGAATGTTGGCCTCTCGATGACAAATTAGAGGTTCAAAACAAGTGGCCGTGACAGATGAAGCCCTATCTAATAACCTAAAGAGGTTGTAGCGAGGCTCTGTCTGAGTTCAGCCGATGGATGAATATTTTTTTGTGAGGATGGGAGTTGGCCTTGCGGGACACAATTACGATTAAACTAAAATATGGCCAGCACCAATACCCCTTACAGCCAGTTGATCTATCCCTAAGGAATGTAGAGGAATAAGGATGTAATAATTTAATGGGAAGTATGTGCAGCGTATGTGCCTAGGCCAACTAATGTGTGGTTGAGCTTGTGATGGAATCATATAGAGGTATATGAAACCAGTGGGATGCACGCACCTGAACATGCATAAATGGGGTGCTGCTGGGGGCCAAATTATACAATACACAAGATCCAGTGCACTCACTTATCCACTAAACAGCAACTTGCTGACAGATTTTATTAGTTTTTTAAAAAAAAAAAAACATCTAAACTAGGCAAAAATAATGGGGGTTTAGTTACATTATATGATCATACATTGCATAAGCCATATTTGGGAGTCTAGCCAACTCCTTGGTTTTGTACCCCTCCCTGTCACAGGTGCCTCATCCCAGGGCCCTATTTAGCCTTGTACTCATAAGAGCAGACATTAGGCTGTAATAATAGGACTTGCCAAAGATGGGGTACATTGATCTTGTGGCAGGCTGACAGAGGGACGTATAGGTAGGGATTGAGTGGCTTAATGAGGCCGTAGTTGTATGGAAATACCCAAATGATTGGCTGAAATTGAGTCGTAGTGGATAGCCTGTGGTGGGCCTTATGCAACGTAGGAGTGATGACCTAGTGAGGGCCATATGTAGAGGCATTGCTGTGGCAGGCTGTACACTAAATGTAAACTTATGCCAAGTGTAATTCTTATGCTGTATGTAATTGCACAGATGAGTAACCGAAAATTGTGATGTATTGGATAGCCCGTGTAGAGCCGTACGTATTGGAGAGAGGTCGTGAGTAATTGTTGAGCATAGTATGATAGGGTCGTATTTGACCCTAGTATGCTGGAAATTGAGCTGAGTTGCAGGGTAAGGGGCTGTATGAGATGTATCGATCATGCATGGCAATGTGGTTATGTAGATTTCAGGAGCCGTATGATGGCCAGGGAAAAGGAGAGGGCCATATATAATACCCTCTATATGAACTGGTCTAATATGTAGAGGTGTAGGCAAATAGTCAATTATAGCATGGACTGTGTATGATGTAACGGTGGCCGACTAAAAGGTCGAAGCCAGGGAAATTTAAATGACCAACATTATAAATTTAGTAAAAACAGGATAAAGCATATACTGCGCCCAAGATCATTCGTACATACAGTTGTAGTAAGGAAGGCTAGTTGAGGACATCAGAATAAAAAACAGACAATAATAGTGCAGTACAATTTTAACAAAGTGAGAAATGTTGAATTGATAACTGTAGGAGAACCACTCACATTTGCGAGAGCTATATAAGAGCTCTGCTTTAAAGCGCCTGGACAGTATAATCCCCATCTAAGGATATGAGGTGATGCAAATAATGCTGGTCCTCCAGATGCAGATATAGGTGATATATGTAAAGATACAAGAGCAGAAAAAAAAACTCTGATAGTGTGGTAGGTATTGTAAGTTGAAATATAAAGAAGTAATCTACTTACAATCTTCAGAGCAAAGCCTGCTCTAGTTATCTCAACTTGGGTGGTATTATCCCCACCTAGGGATGTGGTAGCACCAGGTAGCAGTCAGATACAAATTATATATATATAAATATATATGTATATATATATATATATTGTAAAAAATAACTGTTTATTATAAAAAGCTAAGAAGGAGCAAGTTAAAATAAGGCACAAAGTCCTAAAATAAGTCCCACTTGACGCGTTTCGCCTCACCAGAGGCTTTATCAAAAGTGTGGAACAGTCCTGTAAGTATCCTGTATATATATGTCCAGATTGATTAAAGTGATGCGGTGAGGTGAAGGGTGAGTATGATTGGCGAGTCCATGTGTTCCACTTTGGACCGCACGCGTCATACCCGGAAATGACGCGGCTTGATCCAACCTTAGTGGTCATGTGCAGTATGCTGGGATGCACGCAGCGTCAATAGAGGTGTGCGTTGCGTTCCAAGCATTGAAACTTGGCGAATATTAAATACACTATCACGAAGGCAGTCAATAAACTTGGCGATGAGATTAATATATATGCATAATTCTGTGACTGTATTTGTTGAGTTTAACAAAACAGAATTTCCAAAGTGTGTTTTATTGCTTATTATAAAGTGTGAAGAATAAACAGCCACATAAAGTAGGTCTCAAATAAAACATTAATTTTCTTATGAGAGCATTTTATACTGGATGTTTTTTTGTTTTTTTTAAATATAATAACTTAATATAGAATAAAATAAAGAAAATGGACTTAGTGACCAAAATTTTGATACAATATATATTGAGGCTTAAGAATACCCAAATGAGGGCTTGAAAATACCTATAAAATAGTAGTAGTTAGGATTCTTTAGTGCAGGGGTTCTCAACCCAGTCCTCAGGACCCCCTACCAGTCCAGGATTTGGGGATTACCTGGGTGTGTCTCAGGTGTTTAGAAAAAGGGAAAAAAACACCTTAGACGCTAAGGTGTTTTTTTTTCTTTTTCTAAACACCTTAGACACACCCAGGTAAATCCCTAAACCCTGGACTGGTAGGGGGTCCTGAGGACTAACGTTGAGAACCCCTGCTTTAGTGAAACATATGCTTATTGCACTAAAAATTCTATATTTGGTAACTTTTGGGTTATATAATTGTTAAAATTATTAAAATTGTCACATTCAAAATGCATATAATAACATCCCACAATGTTATAGAGTGGGTATGAATAAAGGAGCCAGTGCATAGATAACTTCCAAACAGAAAGAGGTGAAAATACATAAAAAATTATATAATAAAAGAGGGAGGGAGCTAGGTAAAAAAAACAAATGGGAGACAAGTAGCCTATGTAAAAAGATGGCTGGAAAAAAAAATAATAATTGGGAATAGGACCAATTGATAAAAAAAAAAAAAAAAAAATTATAGAAAATTAAATAAATCAAATTCAATGTTGAGACCATTAGGGTGAAGGGTGTGTAAATAGTACACCCATTTCATCTCAGTCTTCAATATTTGTTTTACCATATCCCCTCCTCTCCAATGCTTATCAACAATGGCAATACCAGTAAATGTGAGCAATTTGGGTTCATTGCCATGTTCACAGAAATGTGAAGAAACAGAATGTTTAGCAAAGCCCTTTTCAATGTTTCTGCAATGTTCCACTATCCTCAATTTAAGGGGTCTAATAGTTCTTCCAACATATTGGAGTCCGCAAGGACACTCCAATAAGTAAACCACATTTTTACTGTTGCACGTAATTGAAGATTATATTAGCTTTAGTGTACTAATAATCTTAATTTTAGTAATGACAGGAGGCGAATATTTGCATATCTTTCTTTACTGAAAACTCCAGCAGCATAGAAACATAACAACCAATCAGAAAAAGTTATGATGCCCATAAAAGGCCCTGTCTATGACATCACTTCCTCTTTCTTTGAAGCGAAACAATAAATAACAACAAGAGACATAATCATATTACGTCAACAGTTCAACAACATATTAGAATATCCAACTCCATTAGTTCCGCGATGCAGAGGTATGGAAGGTGAATCTTTGTCTCGATGAGAAGACGTTCACGCTGCAAGAAAAAGAAAAAGGTGAAAGGTATCTGGCGTGATAACTTGTCCACGTACAATAAGCATTAAGCATCTGATATACCAGCGAACATTAGAATGTGAAACATATCAATATATATTTATTCTAACGCAATGATATTTAAGAATCTATAAACACAACATAATGCAAGGTTCATGTCTAATATTCAGCCAATACAAGACCCACAAGATACAGGTCTAAGTAGCAAACATACAAACCATACGTACTTACCTTCCTGAACATAAAGGACATATTCTGTTCAACACGAGAAACATGGGAGGGATCCTATAGGGTGGGAAATATTCGCCTCCTGTCATTACTAAAATTAAGATTATTAGTACACTAAAGCTAATATAATCTTCAATTTTACCACATGACAGGATGCTTCATATTTGCATTTTTAAAGCTTTGAATTGACCAATGTGAAGGAAGCATGAGATGTTTGCCGAAAATAGAATTTTCTAAACGTACTCTCTCGCGCTCAGTCCGCGCAGCGTATAATGTCGGCTAGGGAAGCGTCGGCCGAAAAGGTTTGTGAGGTCGCTGCTCCCCTGACCGAGTGGGCTCCGAAACAAGGTTCGACGCTAAAGACAAAAAACCAGCGGACCTATCTGGCCAGTGTTGCGGTAGACACCGGTCCCTGAGAATTTACGTAAGAAGTCAGAAGGTGATCCGTCGAATGAGTTCGAAGGGGGTAGAGATATTGGTGTACCCCATTAGTGTTCTGACCACGCATAGTGTGGCGTCTGACACAAAGCATGGGTATGACACTGAAGACGAATCCGACTTAGTTGTCTCGACATGGTAAAGGTAACCCCGTCTGGTGTGAGAGAGAAACCATCCATATCGCAAGCCCTAACGTCCGCCACCGTCTAAATGAGGCGAGGCATAATAAGAAGGCTAGTTTGGCTGAAAGTTGCTTCAGTGACAAACAAAGGTTTGTCCGGTCATTCCCTAAGGAATCTCAGCACCACATCCACCTGCCAGAGGCGTGAATATTTGGGTGCAGGGATCTCGACAATTCGGCACCCCGCAGTAGTCGACAAACCAGTGTATCTTGACCTACTGGTCTGCCCTGTACCGGAACGTGCGCCGCCGACATTGCGGATCTGATCACGTTGAGGGATCGATATGACCGACCCAACGAGACCAGGTGTGACAGATAGTTGGGGATCAGTGGGACAGGTGCGGTAAAGGGATCGGAATCCCTTCCCACACACCAATCACTCCAGGCCGACCAGGCAGAAATATAGCCTTTCCTGGTGCCTGGAGCCTATGAGTCCCATAGGAGGTCTTAGTTGATGCAATAGGTCGTGATCTGACCAGGAGCCCCTGAAACCGTCCAGGCAACTAGTGCCAGTTGTCCTTCCATGACAAGGGAGTGGGCTTCCCCTCGAGGTCCCGTCAGAAGTAGAGGGAAGGTAGGGAGTAGTAGAGGGTCTTCGCGAGACATCTCCAGGCGATCCTGGAAATCACGGTTGGCCCTGCCCGAGGGGTGTCATGAGCAAGAGCGATATCCTGTGGGTGTGTGTGTGTATCGAAGCACCCTTGCTATTGTGGAGAACGGCTGGGTCGCGTTTGCAGGGGTTCATCCATCACCCCGTATCCGAAGGAAGAGTCAAAGATCGTCTTGCCAATTCAAGTTTGTATGTGAAGTAATCACCATCGAAATTCCATCCTCACTTCCGTTGACAGTGCGATCCAGTGGTCGTATGAGTGACCGGTGCGTACGTATCTCACCATCAGTCGTAGTGGGCCAGGGAATAACGCTTGTATGGAGGAGGAGAGGAGGAGAGGAATCCCACAATCCGACAACTATCCTTATAGAGGTGCTCTTTGCCGTAGACTGACGCGGAACGTAGTCCTCCCAGCCGATGTCGAAACTGAGGAACTGGCCCGATTCAGATGGAGAAGCGATCTTTGTCTGTGTACAACGAAAAATCCATGGAGTCCCGAAAGTGAACGACAAATTTGTCTGCAAATGTAGTCTGGATTCGTAAAGAAACAGCAAGTCTTCCAGGTATACGAGGCATCGTACGCCCAAATTTACGGATGTGTGCCCTCACTGGTTACCGTAGGTTCGCGAGCACCACGGAGTCGTAAACTGCCGTGTTTGTCCTCACCATCGGAATCGGAGGAAAAACTTCAACGGTCCAGGGCAACGGGTACCGACAAGCGTGCGTCCTTGAGGTCCAGATGTGTAAACCAGTCGTTATCGCCTAGGAGGTCTTGTAGCAGACGAATTTCCTTCATCTTGCAGCATTTGTATACCGTGTAGGAGTTCCATTGATGTAGTCTCCTGGCTTCTTCTTGACCAGGAAAAATTTGCTGGGGAAGCCTTCCCCTCCGTTGCGTGTTGAATTGCGCACCTCCTGAAGAGGGTGCAGATTTTCTTGTCCACGAGGTGTTCCTGTTCCGCCAGCATGCGTAATGGAGGTGAAGGGGCGACCTGCACGGCTGTGATAAAACTCTATGACATAACCTTGTACTGTCTGGAGAACCCAGGTGACTTTGGTAGTCGTCTCCCAATTCTGTAAAACAGAGACAGGTTGCCGGTCATAATATTGGAAAACAGGTAGTTATGTAGGTTGACACACTAGTAGATGAAGCGGATGGGTTCTTTTGTGTAGTAGATGGGAGAAATATGAGGACTGTGTGTATGATCTGGAACCTGTCGCCCAGAAGCGGCTGGTGGCTCGGATCAGCTACCGACCAATCCTCCCAGAAACACCTTTCCCCATAGGGTTGTGGAAGACTTGTTTTAGCGAGGTCTGGGTTTAGTGTGGTGAATAAATTCACATGTTTTTTGAGTACTGCAATGAACACTACGTCGAATAGAAGGACTTGTGCTTTTGGGCCGAATTCTTGTCGTTCCTAGATCCAATAGTGTGTTGTCGATGCGGCCCAGTACAGATTTGCGTCTGTCGGCGCATAGTGCGTCATTTACGTTGCCCAGGAGGCATATTGAGCATTGAGACCATTCTTTGGAGGTGGTAGGGTTGAGTTGTGTACCCTGGGGTAACTCGGTCTTGAGGCGTGCACATCCTTCCATCCCCCGAGGGTTGCGCAGCCAATAGTGTTCGTCCAGGAACGTTCCGTCTTCGGCTACTCTGGTTTAGTGCCGCTACAGTTATCTCTGCCTCAGCCAGCGTTACGGAGTAAGGTTTCCCTAACGTACTTCGAGGAAGTGTGGGGAAGGTCTTGCCGTTCCATTTCCTCAGACGGTGAGCTGTCTTCGTGTCGCTCATCTACCGTGTCCAAATTACGTGGTTGGTAATAGTCTTCTTTGTCGGAAGATTGTGGCGGGCGGTGTTTGGATTCCCGGTGCTCCGCCTATTTGGTCTGTTCGATGGGCATCTTGCCCATGACCTTAGTGGCAGGTGGGCTGGAGCCCTTCCCTTGCCGTTTCGACTTAAAGGCTTGTGGGCCTGAGGTCTCCATCAAGCGGTGTGGGTTGGAGATCATAATAGAACCTTCTCCACTGAGGCCGTTACTGTGGCGTTTATCATCGTCTAGAAATCTTGGGAACGTTGAGAGTGTCCACCATGACTCGTTCCCGCCCTGTTGGGAGGTAGTGTGAGGGTCAGCACATAGGGGTGGTAGACTCCTGGTAGAACTGGGGATCACCCAGGTAAAAAGAGGGGTCACCTCTATTAGTTTAATCTGGCTACTGAGAGCCGTGGTGCAGGCGCGATTGACTGGTAGTGGTGTCGGTCTGGCTAGCCGGGTTCACCACAAATGTACGCCAGAGCTATATGCATGGTTTTTAACTATACAGGCTTACTATATAGGCGCATGGGGCCTGTCTCCATAAGGTCTGCAGCCGCAGGACCCATATCTATTAGGCTGGGTTCATCCCAGGTGGTGTGCCATGGTAACCCAGAGGACACCCATATTATATTTATTGGCGCCTTACAAGCATTGCATGCATATCTGGGAGTCATCCCAGGTGT
>OW240912.1:222566023-222916412 GCA_933207985.1 Pelobates cultripes | reverse complement strand
TGTGTGTGTGTGACTGTCTGTGACTGTGTGTGTGTCACTGTGTGTGTGTGACTGTCTGTCTGTGATTGTCTGTGTGACTCTGTGTGTGTGTGATTGTCTGCCTGTGATTGTGGGTGTGTGAGTGACTGTCTGTGACTGTGTGTGTGTGACTGTCTGCCTGTGATTGTGTGTGTGTGTGTGACTGTCTGTGACTGTGTTGTGTGCCTGTGTGATTGCCTGCGTGTTTGACTGTCTGCCTGTAACTGTGTGTGAGTGACTGTGTGTGGGACTGTGTGCATCTGACTGTTTCTGACGGTCTTCACCCTGCAGTGATCCGGCAGCCAGGATATGATGTCATCACGGCCTCAGCGTCATTACAGGGCGTGTGATGGAACCTGTGCAGAAAGAGCACAGAGATCCCAGCAGCAACTACTGACCACCAGGGACTGAGGATCCTCTCCAGCCCTTCTAGAGAAAGGTAGGGAGGCTGGGTGGACCTCTTAATTATTAAATGTGTATGTATGTAATGTTTGTGTGTGATTGTGTGTCTGTGATTGTATGTGTGTGGGTCAGTGATTGTGTTTGTGTATATCTGTGAATATGTGTGTGATTGTGTGTATCTCTGCGTATGTGTTTAGTAGATAGCTCCCTTATTTCCTGTCCTTAAATATTGCAATCCCACATAAGGATAACAAATAAGGGATTTATCTACTAAACTGTAGAAAATAAGAAAAGGGCGTTTTTTTAATCCTTTAGCTGTTTAGTAGATCATTCCCAGAACTGGTGACCGTATGTGAGATTTCCATATTTAAAGATACCAAATAAAGGTGCTGTTTAGCAGATAGCACCTTATTTGGTGTCCTTAAATATGGCAATCCCACAAAGGATAGCAAATAGAGGAGTTATCTGCTAAACAAAGTTTGATCAACAGTGTCAAATATATGTGCAGACATCTAAAAATCTCGCCAACACTACACACAAATACACTCATGCATTTCAACGTCAATACTACATACAAACCCCACCATTATAACCATACCACTGCATTCAAATACCACACAACACACAAATGCATGCTTGCATTCAAACGCCAACACTACATACAAACACACCGCTACATTCACTCACATATACTCCATACAAAAACATGCATACATTCAAACACACAAACACTGCTTGGGGCTAAATACATAAAAACATGTTTTTGATTGTTTTTATATTTAAAGTTTAGGGGGGTGCCAAAAATAGGACCGGCCCCGGGGTGCCAAATGCTCCCTGCAGGGGCTTGGCCAATTGGTTTCTTTTGGCCCCCAAAACCTTTTATAATGAACCCTGATAATTATAACTCTACTTTTGTCTAACAAATAAAAGTAATAACTTTATCCACAGTAAAAATGAAAGAAGTGCGTCTTATTTCAGAGCTTGGCACTTGTCTATTGCACCTGCAGTGGTACCTGCTGCTGTTATCGTTCTAAAGAATAGAACCCCAAGAAACTGTATGTAGGATAGAATGTTAGGAGGAATGCATTGGCTGTAATAATACCCAGTACAGTGTTCATGTCATTCCAGTGGGTTACATGCTCCGCTCACAGAGCTTACTCCCCCCGGCTCCCTGCACGCGGCGCGAGCCTGCCTCGTAGTGGGCGTGTCCCCAGTGCTGGAACATGAACCGGTAATAAATGACACATGCACAGACAGAGCCCGGTGTGCAGAGCTGGGCCTGCTGACTGCTGCACAATGAGCGGAATGGAGATGAGCGATGGGGACCGGACAATGGAGTGTTCGCTTCTCAGGGATCAGTTCGGAAGGCTCCATCTGTTTATCATGAGACATGTCCGCCGACTGCTGCCTGCTGGATTCACAGGAGAATTAAAGAAACAGGGAGCTCTGGCCGGACCGGTGGTAAGGGATGTTACATTGCACATACACGTTATATGGGACTGTCCTTGGCTTCTGTAATAAGTGTCATTAATTATGTAACTATTAAATTGTCATATGTAGTAGATTTCTTTAGTGTGCTGAGTGAAATTTCCAAATAAATGTTTAGTATAAATCTATCTCCTGTCTGTCTGTCTATATATCTATCATGAGGTTTGAATGTTGCAATCAAAGTGATACATAAATAAACACAAGTAAACATTTTTTTGTTCGTTTTTTTTCATCAAAATGTTTTATTTAATAACTTTAATAATGCACTTTGGAGAATGGCCATAAACCTTTATTACGGATTTCATAATTTCATTTAAACAATAACCAATAATAATAAACCATAACTTTAAACCAAACCAACATATTAACCATAACCACTTTCCAAGGCTCCGCCCCCCCTCCAAAGCCAGGAGCCATAAATATATCTTATACCAAATCCACCCTCCTGTGATGACCAGGAGGGCGACTTATATCCCATAATGAGGTCACGACATAGGTTCCCACAATAAAAAAGGGGGAGGGTGGGTGGGAACAGCAGCTCGAATATTTTAATATAGCCAACCTTTAGATTTGTATGGCACAAGCTGAGGTAATTAATTTTGGCGCCTTTACATTTATACTCATTATTTTCCCTCCACTGTGGTCCTCGCGCTGCTATGTACCAATCAGGGCTCATGCCCTGGTTGCGAGCTTACTGCCTTTCTAACAGCGCAAGCTGCCCTGCCATTAACCCTAGCCCTGGATTTAACCCCTAGCATTATACTTACCCCCCACTTTGCTCCATCAAGCCTCATGAGGCTGCTCCTTACGCAGTCCGCGTGCCCGACATTAACCCCCCTTTCACTGTTTAAGAAATACAAACATGTATTCCAAACATAATGTCGCCTCATTACCTAGATTAGAGATTTTAAGTACCTTATTTTCCAGCACCGAGACTCACTCATTGCTGCCTGTTCCTGCAATGTCATCTAGCAGGTGTCTAGTCATTGCCTTCTTCTCCATTACAATGCTTCTCATATTGAATTGTTGAGACGGGAAGCACATGCATGGCAAGCTTCGCATTGCGCTTCTATCAAATGATTTGGACGTCTCATAACAGAGTCAGGCATGGTTATGAGTGTAGAAGCACCTCGGCTGGCTGTCAGCAATGTGTCCACTTGAAGTGTTTTTAGCCCTGCATTCAAAACATTGCCATATCTAGTAAACCTCAGTGTTTTAGATTGCAGGGATAAAATACCAAGGGTACTGCACCAAGGGCATTGAGATGAAGTGGTCTGGGTTCCTTTAGTGTTCCTTTCAAGCGGCAGTCTAAACACCATAACCACTAAAGACCATTGTTAAACTTCCAAAAGTAAATTTAGGACAAATTGGTTAGTTCGGGAGTAGATAACAAGGTATTTGTTTTGTTGATACCTGCTGAACAACATTTGTGCACAAACCTAGTGGGTATTTCACCTGCCTCCCCCAATTTTGTGTGTCAAACTATTTTTGAGAGATAAACTGCTGGGTCTCCTGGGCATGGTCGCTTGCCATATTTCAAATAAGGAAGTTAAAGGAACACTTTGTGCACGAAAACAATTTTATCAGAATGAAGTTGTCATGATGTGAAGAGGTCCCGGGTTCATTTTTTTGAAGTTGCTATATTGCTAATTGTGTTCTTTAAACTTCCACATTATCAATATTAACTTCATCAATATTTGGATGTCAGTGACAGGTTAAAGCATGTAAATTCCACATTGGCAATACTGCAAGTGAGTGGGCATTCTCTAGGTGTATTAGGCAATCCAATCCCTGATTTTCCTGAAATCTCTCCGAAAATAGTTTGATTCCTAACCGTGGAACACCACCCATAGCCTACTAGCACTAGAAGTATGATGGTCTGTAGTGATTATGTTGCATAAACATATGAGGCCCATATATGTGCCTGCATGTATATCTATCTGTAGTACCAGGGTACCCTATTTACAGTCACTGACCTGGCCCATAGTCGGTGGGCAGGAGGCTGGCAAGCAGGCTCCTCCAGGAGCTCGTGGCAAACTCAGAGTTTGTCACAATAATCCAACTTGATAATCTCAGCCATATAGGCAGTGCCAGTCGAGGGGAGACCAGCACAGCGTAGGGGAAAAAGATGAGTAAAAACACCATTCCTTTGCGAACGGAAGGGGTCTGGTCACCTAAACTCCTACATAATGACAGACATACTCAAACACACACCATGACAGACATACACACGCACAGGACAGACATACATACATACATACACACACACACAAAGAAACACACACACCATGACTGACAGACATACATATACATACACACACACACACCATGTCAGACAGACCTACACACACAATGACAGACTCACACAAACACACACACACACACACCATGACAGACACTCACACACACAATGAGGGCTAGAGGGCTTCCGCGTTTCTCACTGTGAAAATCACAGTGAGAGGACGCCAGCGTCCATAGGAAAGCATTTTGAATGCTTTCCTATGGACTGGCTAAATGCGCGCGCCGCTCCTGCCGCGCATGCGCATTCATCTGAAGGGGGAGGAGAGCTCCCCGCCCGGCGTTGGAAAAAGAGGTAAGTTTAACCCCTTCCTCTCCAGCAAGCCCAGCGGGAGGGGGACCCTGAGGGTGGGGGCACCCTCAGGGCACTATAGTGCCAAGAAAACAAGTATGTTTTCCTGGCACTATAGTGGTCCTTTTAAGGGGTCTGAATGCATTGTATATGACCGCTTCTTTAGAAGTTTAGCCGAAACTTTATAGTTCAGCACAATATGTGACCTACAATACTCAAACTTTGAGCACTACAAACAGAGCATCTGACAGTCTCGGGCAATAGAAAGGATCCCATCTTATAGAGAGGTGCTCCAGGTATTGATTGATACCAGGGACTCCCTGGTGTGAGCAGGAATTTGGTTGAACCCTACTCATGACAAAACGTTAAGCTGTGTCATTACGTCCTAACAGTATTAAATCAAGATATAGTTGGGACATAACATATCTTAATGTTGTGAAGTGGTTAATTAGCCATACTCTTACACATACCTAATTAAACCACACTCCAAACATGCCTAACCAACCAATATGATACTGTTACAACCTGGAATTATAGTTGATTGTAATGGGATTTTACCATTTGATTTAAACAACATACCTAACAGCTGAAATGAACTATATATACTACATATAAAGTCATGGGAAAAAGAAAGCACACCCTGATTGAATTCAATGGTTTTACATATCAGGACATAATAATCTGTTTCTTAGTAGATCTTAAAATTAGGTAAACGCAACCTCAGACGAACAACACATGACATATTACGCTGTGCATTTATTTAACAAAAATAAAGCCAAAATGGGGAAGCAGTGTGTGAAAAACTAGGAAGAGGCTAAGTAGCAGACATGTGCTGCTAATCAAATGCCCTTGAATAATTAATCATCAGCAAGTGTGACCACCTCTATATAAGCCATAGTTTTAGCAGTTTGCTGGTCTGGAACATTAAGATGTGTGTTAACACAATGCCAAGGAGGAAAGCCATTAGCAATGATCTTAGAGATTTTGTCTGCATATGCACCTTGAAGAAGACTAACGTCGAAATGCGTCGTGCTTATGTGGCTGATTTTAAACCCACATTATTATTTTTAATAAACATTGTAACTCAAAAATAGTGTAATCAGTAACGCATAATAATAATTAATAATAATACTATGCACAAATGTCCATTTTGAAGAAGCGTACATTGCAACATCCATATGAAAATTAATGAGCAATTTATTATAAATAAATATATATATTTATAAAGCTGGACTGTTGTAAAGAGTATTTAGATTACTGTGCCTACCTTTCCTATAAAAATAGCTGTTATTTAATCTGATTTAGCAGCCAAATGGCCTCCTTTTTTTTTCCCCTCCACCTTGACCCAGGATATCGTGGACATCATAATTAGTGATGATCTCTCCACCAATCCAATGCTTCCCATAGCAAAGTATTGGGAGACTGTACAAGCACAGCAGTTATTGTGCTGTGCCAGCATTACTTCTCATAGTAAAGTCTCACATTCTCAACTCAAACTCAACTTAAAAGACCACTATAGTGCCAGGAAAACATCGTTTTCCTGGCACTATAGTGCCCTGAGGGTGCCCCCACCCTCATGGACCCCCTCCCGCCCGTCTCTGGAAAGGGGAAAGGGGTTTAAACTTACCTTTTTCCAGCGCTGGGCGGAGAGCTCTCCTCCTTCTCTCCTCCTCCGTTCCGCCCCGTCAGCTGAATGCGCACGCGCGGCAAGAGCTGCGCGCGCATTCAGCCAGTCGCATAGGAAAGCATTTACAATGCTTTCCTATGGACGCTGGCGTGCTCTCACTGTGAAAATCACAGTGAGAAGCACGCAAGCGCCTCTAGTGGCTGTCAATGAGACAGCCACTAGAGGATTAGGGGGAAGGCTTAACCCATTAATAAACATAGCAGTTTCTCTGAAACTGCTATGTTTATTAAAAAATGGGTTAACCCTAGCTGGACCTGGCACCCAGACCACTTCATTAAGCTGAAGTGGTCTGGGTGCCTAGAGTGGTCCTTTAACATATGAAAAGAAAATCCCCTTCCTGGCAGTCTGATTGATAGTCTGGAGGATGAAATCTAGGATCTTTAAAAAAAAAAAAAAAAAGTGATTTTTGATTTTGTGTCTCTGTCCCCCTGTCCTGAGTTTTTCATGGATGTCCTATTACATATACTGAAGAGGGTCTTAGATAATTTGTATGTTAATTCATTCTTGTAATATGTAATCCTCTTTTTGAACAATGATGTAAATTAATGTGCCCTGAGTCGCTTAAATGCACTGCATATTTCACCTGTTTATTTTTTTTATTTTTTTTTTAGTTCCTATCTCAGACCATGGTAATTCTCCTAAATTTAGTAAGTTCTGTTTTTTGTGGACATTTGGGAAAGATTGAGCTGGACTCAGTGATACTCGCTGTTGCTGTAAGTATTATTAATCTAAATTAATACTTTAAAAAATGCTGCTTTTGATATCTGAACCAGTATTTTGTTAGTTGGAAAACTGCATGTCATCCATATTTTTATATCACTATTTAAGGAAACACTGTAGTGCCTGGAATACAAACATGTATCCCTGACACTATAGTGCCTGTGTGGCTGTTTTGGTGGGCAGCTCCCTTAAATCAGCTCATGCTTTTTTTTTTAATGCCATGCAATGCCAGTGTGCAGTTTGGGCATTTTAGACAAATAAAAAGCAGAAATATGTTCATTATAAATAGCATAGACAATCAAAAATGATAAATGAATAATTACCCATATTTTAACTGCTGTCAAACTAGTTATAGGCAGACACTGGAAGAAAAGTAGTGTACCAACCTGGGAAGAAGTCAATGTTCAATTCCTATATCAAGGGAAGATGGATTTTTTTATAAATAAAAATTCACTGCCAACTTTTTCAACTCATAAAATATGGGAAAACATATAAGAGAAATGGAATGAAAAGTTACATATATAGTCTGGGAATATAGACAAGCAGAAAAGAGTAAGGACTCATTGGGTCTCCCAAAAGTCTTCTTTTTTTTTCATTATAATGCATATTAGATGAGAAGCTGTGCTGATTACCCATGCGTTCAACTTGAATGTTTTATGTTTTAGTGATATTATATGTAGTGAGTCTTAGCAGCTAAATAATAAGAGAGACAACAAGGGATTAAAGTGCTAATACCCAATTGTACTATATATAAATGTATATTGTATTGTCTTTTAAATGAATTAATAAAGAATAATTTATTTTTTTAAGCGGAAAGATGTTAAGTGCAACTACAGCTGCATCCTGTGTTAGTAATTTCAAATTACACTAAAACTAAAAAGAAATGTGTGTGTGTGTATGGAGATATTGAGACTTTTACTGTAATGCATCACCTGCATATCTCAAATGTTGATGCATAGCTCATGTTGGACTTTAAAGAGTCTTCCTCAAGAATTGAGAAATAATGTTTCCACAACTATCCCAGAATTCCCAGCTTGTCATTGAAATGTGCACAGGCAGGCATTGTGTTTCAGCCTTCATACTGCATTTCTGCAGATACTCTTAGTATTGTACACTGTTTTAAACACAGCCTTATTTTTTTTAATTTATTTTTTTAAACCAAAGCTTGGGCTTAGATCCACGAATCAACCCACAATGAGCTACAATCCACGCATCAACCCACAATTTTAATATACCACCAAGGGAAGTACTAGAGAAACACCAGTGAGGCTTTATACAGCAGTATCTAAAGCTTAAAACATCCCATAGAGCACTCTTAAATTATGTAAAGGAACATTCCTACATTATAAATAAATACATATATTTATAACTCTGTTTTTTTTTTGTTTTTTTTTATTAATTACTCCAAAACAAGCACAATGTCTTTTAATATTCCTGACACAGAAGTTAAAAAAACTTTGGGATTCAATGTACCTTCCTATTGTTTTTTTTGACAATTTCTTTTTTATTATTTTTTTGGGTTTTTTTTGAGAGAGAGGTGAGAACAGTAACTGTTTACAGTAGTTATACAGAAGTACAGGAAGTACAGGGATTTTAAAATGTGTGGAGAGGACATGACTGTTGTATTGCCACCTTCTGTAAGTAGCTTGTTTCTGAACAATGGAGGGCCAGGTACATAATCCCAATAACATAATCCCGATAAGCACTACAGTGAGCAACCCTGCTTCTGAGCTGTTCCATTGTGCTATCTATCATTACTGTGTTTATTGTGTGTTGACGTCAGCTGCAGGCCAACGAGTTCGGGTATCAGGACTTTTACTTTCGCTTTACCTTTCCTATTTTCTCCTGTTTTTCATTACCCCCCTTTTTTGTGGGGTTACCTTCGTTTTATATGTTGATAGAGAAAGCCATAAAACATCTTTACATACAATCTGCTCATCTATTTCAATTTCTTTATATATCTGGGATAAGTTAAAAACTAAATTTGAGTTGGCACATACCCCATCTCCAACTACTTCAATTTTCTGCAATAAACGAATTACCCCGGGAATGAGACTACAGTTTTAGAATTTGAAGTCCTGAGGCGGGGCACACACTTGGAAACTCATGATTTCTTCCTTTATCAATTAATGATTCAATTAAAACATTTTTGCACTTCCTGCAGGAATCTAAGAAACAGAAATTTTGCCTCTTATGTCTTTTGAATTATTATGTAATAAAGGAATTTACAAAAAAAAGGGTCTAATCTCTTTCTTATATAGGCATCTGAGTGAAGAATAAACAAACAGAAAGATGGGACTGCGCCAATAAACAAAAAAAAAAGTCCCGGTTAAGGTATTGAAATAGAGTCCAGTGTAATAAAACTTTGGTCTTATGTTGGTCTCTGAAGTTGTAGAATTATGCTCCTTACTGATTATATGGAGGAGGATGATGGATGATGAGATGGTAAAGAGTGATCCGAAAGGTATCCAAATGAAAAAGAAGAGATAATACTCACTTTTTGTAGAGCTTAATCCAGCTCTGGTATGAATAGCTTGCAGCGGTATTATCCCCGCTTGTAGGAAGCTCACCGTATATCCTACAAGCGGGGATAATACCGCTGCAAGCTATTCATACCAGAGCTGGATTAAGCTCTACAAAAAGTGAGTATTATCTCTTCTTTTTCATTTGGATACCTTTCGGATCACTCTTTACCATCTCATCATCCATCGTCCTCCTCAATATATCAGTAAGGAGCATAATTCTACAACTTCAGAGACCAACATAAGACCAAAGTTTTATTACACTGGACTCTATTTCAATACCTTAACCAGGACTTTTTTTATTTTGTTTATTGGCGCAGTCCCATCCTTCTGTTTGTTTACTTTTCGTATTTATCTCAAGGACACTTGAGGGAGTCCTTGTTTGGGATGGCTGCCCTTTGTCTCCCTTTCTGATATACTAGCGCTGACTTCGTTCTTTGTTTTTTGTTATCTGAGTGAAGAACCCTAAATATGGGGAAACTAAGAATTAATGAATGGGAATCAGACTTGGGTGAAACTCTTAAAGGGGGGAGAGTTGGAGGAAATTTGTCAGGCTGCTGCTGCTGCAAAAAGTGTCCTGTCTCAGGAGCAAATGTATGACATTTTATTCAGATGGCATGTAACCCCAGTCTGGTTACATAAAATATGTATAGATCTGATTGACCTTTGTTAGCGACTATGTGGTCATAGAGGTACATAACTACACATGTGGTGGGATTACCAAAAACGGCATAAGGGACATATTAAGTGGAGTTTTATAGAGACCAATTGATTTGTCTCCTTGGACCTTTCTTTTATCTCGCACGAGATAAAAAAAAAAAACGTTTCAATTCAATCACAATAGCAGCTTGCAGAGTCATTGCAGCAGGTTGGCTCAAAATGGATCCCCCAAGATTACAATATGTTATTACAAAAATTAAAGATAATACGGTTATGGAGGAATTGACCTCTAAAGTCATACATTCACAGGATACCTTTTCAAAAGGCTGTAATCCCTGGAGAGAATTTACATCCAACGGTCTTTAAATTTTTTATGATTGACAATTTTGATGGGATATGCACAGTGGTATGTCCTCTCCCCCCACCCCAACCCCATCTTTTTCTTTAATTATTTCTGTTATTTTCTTTATTTTTAAAAAATAATAATAATAAGAGCAGAGCATAGATATCGAAAATATAAAATTTATTATTTCAGCAATAGACATAATAAAGAGGGAATTTACTTTATATCCTAGATACTCTAGACTATAATGCAAAATATATCAAACATATTTCATTGTTAACATCAATCTTATTTTTTTCCTTTGTCCATGATGTACTATTTATTATATGTAATGCTTTTTGCTTTTTTTTTAAATTGACAATTATCTTATACACTGTAATCTTATATGATTGCTTATTTTAAATAATTTAGAATAACTCTGGAGTGCTGTAAAGTGTATTTAGATTACTAGTGTTGCATTGTGAAACCAAAATACATTATTTAGTGGAAATGTGGATGCCATCATAGCTACTGGATTAGCCATCTTGGAGGAGGTAAAGCATTTCTAACCACATCACATGTTCTTGGTCACATATTAATTGTAAGCAACTGTCATAGAGTTTACGAATAAAGTTCTGTGCTTTTCATTCAGGGACTTTATGATAAGCTATCAGCAATATGTTGTAAAATTGTGCATAGATAAAGATATGGATATGTCATCAGTAGAGATGATTACCGTACTTTAACCATACAGGTGCGGCAATCAAATGAAACATAAGTGCAGAAGAGTGCAATGTACCTAGATATATATATTTCTTTCAGCCACCTCTCTTGCAACATTTACAGGACCAGACAGGGAATAAAAAATAGCCCTAAAAAAAAATATTAGTTGCATGTTGAGTCTTTAAAGTGGGCACATGAAATGACCAGACAAAATCACTATATTGTAAAGGACGTCATGTGAAGGGATATAAAGACTGACATCCACCATTTACTTATCTCAGTTAAGTTACAAAAAAAATATCAAATACATTGTTCTGTACAAATATAAAGACTGATCCCATGCACTGCTCTGCTCAGGTATGAAGCATTATATAGTCAGTGAATAGCCCACCCTCTATTTTTTTCTCTGGGAAAAAAAAAAGAAAACGTGCTTAAGTTCTAAAATGGTCTTATCATTTACATTTTCATTTGTTAATTACTACAGCTTCTGTAACACCCACCTCTGGTCTGTCCATGTTCCTCCTTTAGGCTTCGTTGATTTGCCATGCTTGGGTACACTTCCTCAAACAGGGAAAACCGCCATGATGCCGACACGCCAACTTTGTTGCTGGCATCTGAACAGAATGATGTCACTACACTTTATTCCTTTACACACTGGCTGGCGTTATAAGTGCCAGCTTGGGAGTTACCACAGCAACCACCGTGCATTTGTTGTGGTTGCTATGGGTGGAGAGCAGAGGGACATAATTGACTATCTGCCCAGAAACTGGGAGTCAGATGGGAGAAAACCTGATATTTAAATAGTTTTTTTTTTTTCTCCAAATCTATACATTTCCTAGCACAATGTTTAGATGTAATTTTAAGCTCCTTTAAAAGCTAAAGTCAAGAGACACATGACATGTTCCCTTTAAATTTCTGACAATTCTCGGTATAGTGACTAGGAATAAATGAATACAGACAAGTTTCACTTATATGACAGTGCTTTTCTGTGAGTCAGACTTTACAGCTAGAAAATACTTTGGAATGTTGTGTAATCTTCTTTAATCTTCCTTTTTTTTGCAGGTCATAAATGTTACTGGAATATCTATAGGTGCGGGCTTATCCTCTGCTTGTGACACACTCATATCTCAGGTATGGTTAAAGCTTACCATGAGATCTATAGTAAGGAAACATGTCTATTGTCTGTAATTCGTGAACATCTTTCCAATATCAAAGCAACACTATAGCGTTAGGAATACACATGTGCATCCCTAACGCTATAAATATAAAATGTTTGTTAGGCTCTTCAGGGATGACAAAAAGGAAAATAAGGTAAATAATAAACTTTCTGGAGGTGCACGTGCCACTCCTCTCTCTAGTGTCCTCACAACAGTCACCAAATATTACAACGAAATAAAAAATAAATATACAAGGTGCACATAGTGCCAAATGTATGTATGTATATATATATATGTACAGTCATGGGAAAAAGAAAGCACACTTCTTTGAATTCTGTGGTTTTACATATCAGGGCATAAGAGCAATCATCTGTTCATTAGGTAACTGTAACTTCAGATGAACAACAACACATGACATATTACAGCGTGTCTTGAGTTAATAAAAATGGAGAAGCCACATGTGACAAACTAAAGACACTTGTCGGGTTCACTGTTTAGTAGACAGAGCCCATGATGCAGAGGAGCGCTGAAGGCAATGGACCAAGTTCGCAGTACAAAAGGATTAGAGTTGGGAAGCCAAAGGTCAGGACAGGTGGCACAGGTTCAGAAGCGATGACACAGGCAAGGGTCAAAATCAGGATACAACAGGACAGTCACTAAAGGTCTTTACACGATCAGGAGCACAGTACAACTCAGCGAGGAATCGAGGGTGTGTGAGGGTTAAATAGGGAGAGTGTGTGGTCTTGTCTATTGTAGTTCCTCCCTGGTCTCCACCTAATGTACCTTTAAAAGGCTCTGTTTTGGCGCGCATGCGCTTGATTGATTGAGAGATGCGCTATGGGAGCGCGAAGTAGGTGAGTGTTGGAGCAAGGTCCTGCTATCACTATCTCATTCAGTAGCTTGTAGAACCGCCTTTAGCAGCAATAACTTAAAGTATTTCATTTTTTGAATGACTTTATCAGCCTTTTACATCGTTGTGGAGGAATTTTGACATACTCTTCTTTACAACATTCATTTACGTTTTTGCCATTTGTTTATGCACATCTCTTAAGGTACTGCCACAGCATTTAATTAAGGTTGAGGTAATCCTTCCCAATTTCATGGGCAGCAACAGCTACTTTTCTAAGATTATTGCTGATGTCTTTCACCCTTGGTATTGTGTTAACACACACCTTAATGCTCCAGACCAGCAAACTGTTGTTGTTGTATTTACCTAATTTTAAGACCTGCTGTCATGCTCCTGAGCAGGTCAGAGAGGAGACGATTGCAAGGGTTGTTGGTTAAAACTTTATTTGTCATATTAAACATAACAAATTTACTGAAATAAAGAATAAAGGGCAGTCTGCCACAAACAGGATACTTTGAGAAAAACAGGGTTTAGGCGATATGCCACAAACAAGATCTTTAGAAAGTAAATGAATAAAGTCTTTTTGTATACAAGCAGGCTTGAGGTTTACCAAGTAGTTAAGGATTTCCAGGATACTGCAATGCAGCTAGTTAAAAGCAAATACCTTTTAGGATAAAGCAATACAGGATCATGTATCGTTGTAGAGGTTGAAACAGGCAGGTATATTCCAAAATAATATAATGCAGGTTGCTTACGAGATGAAGGTGTTAAGATTCTTCAATGAAGGCAATACGTCACAAATCAGGATTTTTGGAAATTGATAAGGAAAGTCTTGATGTAATTCAGGCAAGTTCAGGATGAAGTAATGTAGGTTAGTGCTTTTCAGTATGAGGAAATGCAGAGGAGTACAGGATGAGGCGCTGCAGGTAAGTTCTCTACAGAATGAAATAATGTAGATAAAATACAGGATATTACCAGGAAGAGAGATTCTTTATCAGAGCATAGACTTCATCTTTATCAGAGCATAGACTTCAATGTCAAGGCACTGTTGTGTGCTTGGAGTAGACTTATCAAGCCTCCTAATTAGTTCATCTAGGTGAAGATGATGGGGTGAGAGAAAAGTTTAGTAGCTAGGAAGGCCCCTAGAGGAGAAAATCATGAAGTTCACTTAAAGGGCCAGTAACAAACGAAAATGTCTTGCATGTCAGTTTTGAAACCTGACACCTGTTAAAGAACAAATTATGTTATGTTCTTATAAAACTATAGAATTCAAAGTGTGTGTACTTTCCTCCCCCCCTTGACTGTAGATATATACTGCCAGTCTAATGTTTGTTTGCTTTTTAATACCTTTCTAGACATATGGCGGTAAAAATCTGAAACGCGTTGGGACAATCTTACAAAGAGGGGTTCTGATCCTATTACTGTTCTGTTTCCCTTGCTGGGCAATTTTCATTAATACAGAACACATCCTGCTTCTCTTCAGACAGAATCCGGATGTTGCCAGGTTAACACAACATTAATACTGTTAACAATGTTATAAGTACTGTGTGTTTGTTTCTTTGTTCGTTTGTTTGTTTGGTTTTCCAATATCTTTATTTAAAAAGTACAAAGATTTAAAGATTTCACAAAGGAGGTGCACTTTTTATATGAATAGCTATTGATAATACTTTCATGAGGATGATCCACAGCAAGTCTCTGTTGAAGAAATATATCATCAGAGAGCAGAAAGTTACAGGATAGTAAGATAGGGCACCCTGCAATCCTTATGAATAGGTATAGCAGCAAGTGAGATTTCTGGCACTTGTTCCTTATGTGTACAGCAGCTAAAACTCTCCCAAACCAGAGTCTCTTCTTTCTGGTTGTTGATGCAAGTAAAACGGGGGATGTAGGGAAGCAGCGCTTAACAATTAAAGTTCTTGTGTGGAGTCCAATGGAGCCAATATAAGGGAGAAAACAAAATGGAACAGGAATACTAATATAGTATAGTATGTCTATAACAGCAGAGGCAGAATATAAATATATTGCACTCACACTTTTCTGGAGGTTAAGATCAGCGTTTGATTTCCTCTGGTATCGTATCCCTGTGCCAATAATCCACGTGGTGTATTCCAGATGATGCTCCAGTTATATACATAGGATATAAAAGAACAGGAAAAGCATTCTCTGTATTAATAAAACAAATAAAATAAAGAGAGAAATATACTCACAATGGATGAGCAAATAGGGCTCAGTCCTTTATAGCATAGGTGGTTTGTTCCCCACCCGGGAATGTGAGATACAACTTCTCCAATAAATGATGTCCGATGAAGGTCCAGGGGGACAATGAAGATTAATTTTATTAAATAAATAAAAAGTAAGTAACACACTAACGCGTTTCACCTATACAGAAGGCTTCTGTGTAGGTGAAACGCATTAGTCAAAACCAGTCATATCTACCCCCAATTCCTTTAACCAATCAGTCATTTCTGCATGCGTGTTCCTAATATAGTCTTGTATTTCACTCAAGTCTTGTAGCTCAAGATGGATTTGGCCTGTGTTATTGTCAATGTATACACAGTATGATGTACCTAACTTGTGGCATACCTTTTCTTTGGATACCAATAAGTAATCTAGGGCCATTCTGTTTTGTAAGACTACTGTGCGGATCTGCTCTTGTTCTGCAGCAAGTAGGCTTAGTATATTTTTAGTATGATTAAATTCAAGGTCGATAGCGTCAACTAGGTTATTGATCGAGTGCCATATTTTCCATATTTCTGCGCTTGGCAAGATACCTGACCAAAAACGTACAGATTCAGAGACCTTAACAGCTTTTATCCTGTTGGAAGTCCCTCGTCTTCACCTATGCATTAATGTTAGTTTGCTTCGAGAGTTTCGAGAGTTTATTCTTCATGTATAGATCAGGTGCTATGTATCCCAAGAAACAGGGTTTATATTGCATGGTATAAACTTAGTAGCCCATCTCCCATATAACCAATACAACCGTTTAGGTAAGAGATGAATGGGAGAGCATGTTGTGGAGGTAAAGAGCGCTGAGAGCTTTAGGTGTATTTATGTTATGACTATTTGGACATATGGCAGTGTCCTGGAATCTCAGGTCTTTACTTTTTGTAAGCATGTGCATAGTGTTAACCAGCATACTATAGCATACTATTATACCACCAACGATACCCAGTGGCCTTGGATGTTAGACTATGGTGTAGGGCCATAGCTACAGACTTGCATTCTTCTAGAATTAGAGGTGGGTACCAGGAATGTATAGCCATAAAACCTTTCAGGCCCTCTGGTCTACCCCATGTCTCAGGGGCATTATAAATAAAGGAAATTACTATATTTTCAGGAGGGTCTGCTTCCTTCACTCCCATAAGGTTTACTTGCATTATGGCACTGCTCATAGGCTGGTTATCTAAGTGTACCTTTTCTTGTGAGTTTACTATCCTATTCTTTCTAGATGCCTTCCCATTATCAAATGACCAAAGCTGTCCCTGTCTCAGTAGGTCTAGTATACCTTTGAAGGCTTCGCCATATTTATTGCTTTGGGGTTTGTGTGCACAAATCCAGCAAGAATCATTTCTTCCACTCATTACATACGCTCCCTTGCATGCTTTCACAAATGTATTATGTTTTTCCATGAAGAATCTTGCAACTCTCGCTTCCGTCTATTGTGGCTGGTAAGATTGTTATCAAACAAGGGCTGGTGTGGATAGACAAACAAAGATAAAAAACAGATTATGCATATCATTATTCCTATTACTAAACATGACATGCCAAGGAGGAATCTCAGGTCTGGCTTGTATTCAGGATTCCTGCTTTTGAATCGAATTAGCTTCACTCCGTCTCCATCTCTCTGTATTTGACTCTTTGTCCGAAAGGCCAGGGGCAAATTTTACCCTGCTGCCGTGTATCCATGCTGGTTGTTGGTCTGTTATGACAGCCGTCCAAGTAACAGATATCACATTGAATGGAGGCTCAAATGGTGGTACAATGATTTTCTGCCCCCTGATTTTCTTTATCAAATCTCTGTCTCCTGGTTTAAAAGGATGTGTGGGTTCTGTAACTGGGAGAGGGAGAGACTGCGATAAATCACCATAGATGCTGTTCAACTTGTTGATTAGATTGGCAACATATTCAAGTCTTGCTACCTCAACCTCCTCCGCCATACCCTTTGTTAGTCTAAGGAGTAGGGAATGGTCTATCCATCAATATCTCAAATCCTGTTGTCTTATTAGGGGTCATCCTCATCTCAGCTAAGATGATTTGGCCAGTTCTCTTTTCTTAACTTATCTTTTATAGTCCTGTTTGTTCTTTCTACCTGCCCTCAAGACTGCAGATGGCAGGGGACATGGAATTTCCAATCAACACAAAGCAATCTGCTTATGTGTTGATTGAGCTTGCTTGTAAATGGAATTCCTTTGTCGCTATTCATTTGCAGAGGGCAGCCATATCTACAAATTATCTTCTTACCTATTATTTGTGCTACCTGTTTTGTGTCTTCCTTTCTGCAGGGAAAGGGTTCGGGCCATTTACTGAACTGGTCAACTGTGACCAGTAGGTACTGATAACCGCATTTTGCCCTTGGCATGTTTGTGAAATCAATTTGTAGTTGTTGCATCAGGCCCTCAGGTGGGGGAAGGTGTTCATGTGTTCGCCTCAGCATACTATTTGGATTATTCATTGTACATGTTAAACATCTACTTATTTGAGACTCAACCATTTCTTTTAGGTCCCTGAAAACAAATATTGTCTTTAACTCCTGGTTTGTCATTTCATTACCCTTATGTCCAAATCCATAAGAGTGTAATATGAACAGGTGTGGAGTTGCCTTTGGGAGCCCTACCCTACCCTCCTTGTCAGACCATAGGCCATGAGGGCCTCTGGTCAGACCATTTCCTTCCCAGAACAAAGTGTCTCTGGGATCGGCGTGTTTCTGTAGTGTCCGCAAGTTGGCATTTCCCGCAAATTATGGAATAATTACCATCACTTGTGGGGTCTCTGAGTCTTGGTGAAAGGAAGGGTCTAGGCATTCTGAGCCCTCCCTTACTATGAATCCGGCAGTTCTGTTTGCTAAAACATTTCCGAAGGATATTGGATCGTTACCATGTGTGTGTGCCAGACATTTGACTATGACAATTTCTGATGGCAAAAGAATTGCATCCAACAATTGGGCCATTAAGTCAGCAAATGAAATGCCCTTTCCGCCAGCTGTTATAAAGCATCTCTGTAACCTTATCCATCCCTGAATCATGCCGAAAGCGTACCTAGAGTTAGTATATATGGTGAGTGGTTTGTCCTGGAATAGTTTACATGCCTCAGTTAAAGCTTGTGCAGAAGAAACGGGCAGTGTATGGGCTTTCAAGATTAAATCCGGTAATTGGACTACTGCATATCCTGTCTGAGGGTCTAGTGCATGACCCGTCTACAAATACTACATCTCCGTGGTCCAGAGGTGTCTTGTAAGTCAGATCTGGGTCTGGTGTCCAAAGCAATAGTCTGTGTGCAATCGTGTCTCATTTCTACTACAGGTAAGTGAATAGACAATAGCCTGGTGAGAAGAAAGGCTGGGCCTGTTTCACTAATAGACAATGTGAATAGAGTAAGGAGCACAACCATAAATCTTTATATATATGAAAAAAATCTTTATTAAATGGGTATATACTATAGGACTGTCTCTTTAAATATTATCCACAGAGGTACAGAGTCATGCTATTCAAAAGCATTTACCAGAAAAGCAATGATATAAGCAAATATAAAACGCTCAATGCGTAATAAATGAATGAAAGAAATATCATGCAAACAGTCCACTATAATACTAGTATAATGAAAACCCAGACATATAAAAAAATGTAGCAAACCATACCAAATTCAGTGAGAAGTAGGGACAGAGCTAATAGACAATGACATCTGTAATTTTGACATAAGATCCCTTCCAAGCAGGCTAACTGGGCATGTAAACTATTCCAGGACAAACCAACCAGCATATGTACTGACTCTAGGTACGCTTTTGGCGTGACCCATGACTTCGGACGGATATGGCGACAGAGATGCATTATAACAACCAACGGAAAGGGCATTTCACATGCTGACTTAGTTGCCCTCGGCCAATTGAAAGGGATTCCCGATCCAGGAGTGGCAAAGACTGCCACGCTCAAAGGCATCCAGTGCGGCGATGCGACCAATCCCGGACGAACCCACATCTGTAACGAAGTAAAGATTCTCTGGGTCAGCAACTATACTCTTTCATGCCATGGACTTTAATCAATTTGGAATTCTCTGCATTTCTCCTTATCTCCAACCAGCTGGTGAGGAGCCCCAATGAATAAGACATTACAACGTAAGGTTCATGGTGACTTCTGACATTTAACAGGTGGTACAATAGCAGAGGAAACAGGGGTGGTCTTATAAACATTATCCAATAATAACATAATTTGTCTATCTTATATTAAGATATTGTAACCTATAGCTAGCTTGCAGGTGTAATGGTGGAGTATTCATTATGCTTATATTACGATACATGGTCAAACCTCGCACTAAGCTAAGTTTCAGTTTAACTACACAGTTATAAATAAAGTTACTACTCACTTACAAAAATAGAAATGTTACTACGCAGTTAGAAATATAGCAGTACAAAACAGGAAATATGACCAACGCACTGAGACAGGAAAGTTCATAGCTCTATGTCAAGGGGTTTATTCACTAGTAGAGTTGAGTGAACCCGGACTGTAAAGTTCGGGTTCGTACCGAACATTACGGTTTTTGGACCCCGGACCCGAACACGGACATATCATTGTATGTTTGGGTTAGAGTTCAGTGTTCGGCAATTTAATGGCGCGTTTTCAAAGGCTGCAAGTGTTTGACTGGTGTGCCCTTAGAAGCCATCACAGCCATGCCTACTAATGGCATGGCTGTGATTGGCCAGTGCAGCATCTGACCAAGCCTCTATATGTAAGCTGGAGTCGCATAGCGCTGCACGCACATGAGCTCTTATTAGTGTAGGGAGAGGATGCTGCAGCTGTGAGGGACAGCTTAGGAAAGAATTCTCCAGACTAGTACATTAGTGGGGTGCACTTTATATCTGAGAGACAAATAGAAGCTTCAAATACTGCTGTCACATTGCAGTTTTAAAACTTAAAATTTTTTGGGTGCTAAACTGCTAAATAGTATTTTAGTGGAGTGCACTTCATATCTGAGAGTCAAATCGAAGCTTACAGTGCAGTTGTAAACATTTTAATTGTTTTGGTGCTAAACTGCTGAATAGTACATTTTGGGGCCTGCTCTTCATATCTGAGAGTCAAATCGAAGCGTCTAATAGTGTGCTTACAGCGCACTTGTAAACATTCTAATTGTTTGTGGACATGCAAGGACTACCGCAGCACGTCTCTGATGATGACCAAACACAGATGCCAACTGCTGTGGCTTTCGGCAGTGTGCAGACTGGTAAGGAGGGTAGGGTTGAGGAGTGGGTGGAAGATGATGTGGAGGATGATGAGGTCCTAGACCCCACATGGAATGATGGTCATGTGAGTGACGTGTCCAGTTTGGAGGAAGAGGCAGTGGTCGCACAGAGGCACCAGCACAGCATAGGAGGGAGCTGGGTGCAAAAGCGGAGCCATCCCCTAGGGACTGAGCACACCAAGGCCAGCTCCAAGGAGTTCCCTGGCATGGCAGTTCTTCAGACAATGTGCTGACGACAAGACACAAGTGGTTTGCACGCTGTGCAATCAGAGCCTGAAGCGAGGCATAAACGTGCTAAACCTGAGCACAACCTGCATGACCAGGCATCTACATGCAAAGCACGAGCTGCAGTGGAGTAAGCACCTCAAAAACCAAGAAAGGTCTCAGGCTCCTCTTGCTTCCTCTTTTGCTGCTGTCTCGGCCTCTTCCTCCACCTCTGGAGTGACAGTGGCACCTGCCACCCAGCAAACAGAGAATGTGGCAGCAACGCCACCACGTCCGCCACGGTCCCCAAGCATCTCCACACTGTTCCATGGAAGCGTTCAGCTGTCCATCTTCCAAACACTGGAGAGAAAGAGGAAGTACCCACCCGCGATCCCTAGCCCTGAATGCCAGCATTTCAAAATTCGTGGCCTTTGAAATGCTGTCATTCCGTCTGGTGGAGACGGACAGTTTTAAAAACCTGATGGCAGTGGCTGTCCCACAGTACGTGGTTCCCAGCCGCCACTACTTTTCCAGGCGAGCCATCCATTCCCTGCACAACCAATTGGCGGACAAAATCAGGTGTGCACTGCGCAACTCCATCAGTGGCAAGGTCCATATAACCATAGATACGTGGACCAGTAAGCACGGGCAGGGACGCTATATCTCCCTAACTGCACACTGGGCAAATGTAGTGGCGGCTGGGCCTGAGGAGGATAGCAGTTTGGCACATGTCCTTCTGACACCGAGGATTGCAGGGCATTTTTCTTTGCCTCCTGTTGCCTCCTCCTACTCCACTTCCTCCTCCTCTACCACCACCTCATCCGGGGAGTGTAACACCTTCATCACCAACTTCAGCACAGCCAGGGGGAAACGACAGCAGGCTGTTTTAAAACTCATACGTTTGGGGGAAAACCCCCACACCGCGCAGGATCTGTGGACTGGCATGGAACAACAGACCAATGAGTGGTTGCTGCCACTGAGCCTCAAGCCCGGCGATAATGGGCGATATCTCGTAGCAGCTCTGAGCCTAGCCGGTTTGACGCACATCCCTTGCCTGGCGCATGTGCTGAATTTGGTGGTGCAGAAATTCCTGAAAAACCACCCAGATATATCAGAGCTGCTGCAGAAAGTGCGGGCCGTCTGTGCCCGCTTTCGGTGTTCTCACCCTGCTGCTGCTCGCTTGTCTGTGCTGCAGCGTAACTTCAGCCTTCCTGCTCACCGCCTCATATGCGACATGCCCACAAGGTGGAACTCCACCTTGCACATGCTGGAGAGACTGTGCGAGCAGCAGCAGGCGATAGTGGAGTTTCAGATGCAGCACGCACGGGTCAGTCACTCTGCGGAACAGCACCACTTCACCACCAATTAGTGGACCTCCATGCGAGACCTGTGTGCCATTTTGCACTGTTTCGAGTACTCCACCAACATGGCCAGTGCCGATGATGCCGTTCTCAGCCTTACTATCCCGCTTCTATGTCTCCTTGAAAAAACGCTTCGGGCGATGATGGAAGAGGATGTGGCACAGGAGGAAGAGGAGGAGGAAGAGGGGTCATTTCCACGGTTATCAGGCCAGTCATTCACAAGTGACTTGGAGGGTGGGTTCCTGCACCAGCATAGGCCAGGTACACAATTGTCCATCCAGGGCACAGTTCTGGAGGATGATGAGGAGGAGGAGGATGAATCATGTTCACAGCAGGGTGGCACCCAACGCAGCTCATGGGCATCACTGGAGCGTGGCTGAGGGGATACGGAGGACACAGACGATACACCTCCCACAGAGGACAACTTGTCCTTGCCTCTGGGCAGCCTGGCACACATGAGCGATTACATGCTGCAGTGCCTGCGCAACAACTGCCGAGTTGCCCACATTCTAACTTATGTTGATTACTGGGTGGCCACCCTGCTGTATCCCCGTTACAAGGACAACATGCCGTCCTTAATTCCCTCACTGGAGTGTGGTCGGAAGATGCGTGACTACAAGCGCACGCTGGTAGACGCGCTGCTGAGGGCATTCCCAACTGACACCAGGGGCTCAGTGGAAGCACAAGGCAAAGGCAGAGGAGGAGGAAGAGGTCGCCAACGCAGCTGGGGCACCGCCAGCACCTCAGAAGGTAGGGTTAGCATGCCACAACAACCAGCACCACCATCTGATATAGAACGTCTTAGCAGGAGGCAGCATTTCAGCAACATGGTGGAACAGTACATAGTAAATAAAACTCCTAAATCACATAAGGGAAAAAAATAAATAAAGTAATAAAGAAATATGGCCCTATTGTTTGGATAACATAAAAAGATAACAGAAATAAATAAATAATAAGAATTCAATAATATCACTCCGTGAGTCAGTGGTAGTTAGAAGTAAGAGGAAATACTGCATAGAGTAGTATTTCTTCTAGGGGAGCCTTAACGGCGAAACCCGCGTCGGGTTTGGCTTCTATGATGAGGGAAGACATGCTTTAATATATTCAGACTATACCACCCATACAAGATTTATTATTTTATTTTATATTTATTTAATTTGCAACTTTTTTTTTTTCTATTCTTTATTCCAGTTTTCGTTCTGTGATTTCTAAATATACCACATTTACTCTACTTAAAGGAGGGGAAGTGGTTACTAGTATTTTTTAAGGGGTGCCCTTGAAGGCACAGCAGAGTAGGGAAGCTAGTCTCTCCACTTTTAGCTTTCTCTCCTGCCTAGATATACAATCTTCTCCAGTGCTTGCCGTTCTGCTAGTATTCAAACCGCATTTATCTTTTTCCCTCCTCTCTATTTATTAGACTGGCAACATTTGTTACTTTTGCTAGCAGTTACATTTGATGTTATTCTGTATCTACTCTATGCAGTATTTCCTCTTACTTCTAACTACCACCGACTCACAGAGTGATATTATTGAATTCTTATTATTTATTTCTTTCTGTTATCTTTTTATGTTATCCAAACAATAGGACTATATTTCTTTATTACTTTATGTATTCTTTCCTTATGTGATTTAGGAGTTTTATTTACTCCCATATAAGCAGAAGTTATATTTACTCTGCTTATTCTTATTTTTTTATTACATCAATTTTTTACACTATATTAATTAAAAGTGACATTTTATCTGGGTTACGCGTATTTCAGAAGTGTTCACCTACTAAATGGTTCACCCTTTTGTTTCTTCTCTCTATTCTTTAGTTCATACTTTTAGTCCTTACTCAGAAATTGTGCCCCCCTATGAGTATAGATGAAAGGCAGCAAATACCTTCAAGAAAGTTTAGAAATAAAACATTTTGACAAGATAGGCTTTCAGTATGCAGTCAGTAGTGGACTGGGGTAATGAAAGAGCCAGATATCTGTTCCTAAGTAAGCACTGTCATACCTAAAGGGACACTAGGCATCCAGGAAAAGAAGGATGTGAGTCCAAAATATCTACTGTTCCTTATGGACAGTATGGACGCTTGGAAGGTAATATAACAGTGAATTTGTGGCACAGAAATAGTGAAATGCAACTAATATTTGCCACACGAGGACTGTTAAATAGTATTAATGTGGACCAAGTTTTGCATGCCATATTAGGCTGCTGACTTTTTATTTCATATTATTTATTTACAACCCAAATATCTAGTCCCCAAGGCTGGGAGAAAAACTAACATTCACATGCATATTATTTTATTGCCTTTTAATTTCTAATTTATTGAGACGTTTTGGAACAGATAAAAAACTGAAATAACTGTACAAAAAGTCATTGAAGTTAATTATTTCTAAAATTCTAGAATAATGTGTCACAGATGTTAATTAATCTGTCTTTTACATGATTAGGCATGCCTAAACTTTATGCCTGTCTTTTGCTTTCAGCTTTGCATGTTACAAAAGTATTTTATTAATGAAACACAGAATCTTGGTTTAACAAAGTAATGCTTAACTATGTGCAACAATTTTATTCTCTTGCAGGTTAACACAGCTGTATGTGATGATTTTTATCCCAGCCCTTCCTGTAAGTTTTTTTTCAGATTTTTATTTCATGTATGTTAATCTAAAATCAGCGTGCTTTGGATATAAAATCATATCATAGACCATGTTTATGGGGAATTCGCTGTTAACTTCTTTACATAAGGCAAGAGACTGGCGTTAAAGGGATGCTATGGTCATCAGACTTAATAAAGTTGCTCTGGTGTGTATAGTATGTCCCTGCTGACTTTTTAATGTGAACACTGCTTTTTTGGAGTCGCAATAGCCTCCCAATGTTTTCCTATGGGAAAGTATTGGATTGGTTGAGATTGTCAAGTTTGGCTGGGCCAATTTCGAGGAGACACATGTGGCGCTAAAAATAAGGTGAGTAAATCACCTTTACTTTACTGACAGGTAAGCAACCTCCAAATTAGCTAAGGACTAACACACTCTTTTTGTTTTTAACTTTCATATCTGGGAATGGGCAGTCGTGTAGTTGGTGGTCCCTGCTTTACTAACCTACTCTCCCTCTGACAGAATCTAGATAAGCTGGTATTTTTCTACTGGTGGGGGTGGGGGTGGGTCAGGGGGGATTTACACTCATGTGTCTAATGTCTAATTATTTGGATCCAACACTGATTAAATGAAGAGATACATTTAGTGCAATTTTATAACTCCTCAAAATTACTAACTCTATATAATACTAATATCCTTTAGTGACTTGTTTAATAGTGTATGTCTTTTATATAAGACCTCTCTGCTTTTTTCTAATTGGTCTAATTATTCAATGCCATTTCTAATTGTTTAAACTCTACATTGTCTCTCTAGAAATGTGTATCCCCAGTTTATATAGAGAGACAAATGGCTGTTAGATACATTGTATAATTTTGAGAAGTTCAGAAACCTACACCAACTAAATTTACTCTAAGAGGAATACTTGATACATTTTGAATACATTTAATACCTTTACTGAGATCATCTTTAAATCCCATTCCTTTTTAAAAACTTTACCAAACTCTTTGGTTATTTCACTTTAGGTAGCACATTTTAATTTTTGTGTGTTGACATTATTAATAAAAGGTATTACCAATAATGATATTTTGAAGCGGCACTGTCATGCCGAACTTACCTTTCCCCAATCGATTCCTCTTCTCTCCCTCTCTCGGTATCTTATTCATTTCTTCCTATCTGCTCTAGTTTTCTTTAAAAAATAAGACAAAGTAGAGACTATTTTTCTTCTGGAGGTTTCCTACACCATGACCAGCTATGACCAACGGAGGAGCAAAGGGTGCTTCGTTTCCGGTGGTCAGAGCAATTTTCCCACAATCCTTAGCTTTCCTCCCTGTTCCCGCGATGCTTCCTGCCAGTATTGCCGAACGTCCTGTCACAGACAGAACGTCGGCAAAACTGCCGAATTGCATTCTAACAGAATGAGAACAGTTTCTCTATTCGTGTTAGAACACAATTCGGGACTTTGTTCGGATTCGCAATTTCATTCGAATGAATGAAACTCCGATCCTATTCGTGCTATGGCTGCATCTTGCAGCCGCTTAGCAGATAACTCCCTAATTCCCACGGTATTAGGGAGCTTTCTACCAAATGCTGAAAGACCTAAATTGGTCTTTCAGCCAACTTTACTAATACTAACTAAAGATTACTTAGTATTAGTAAATTCTTCTTGTGATTGTATCAGGCTACCACTTCTGATGTCAGCAGGCAGTGGGCAGGTCTAAAGGAAACAGGGACATGTGAGCAGCTGCAAAATTGAATACAAGTAAGATTTTTCTTTTATTAAGGAGTCATTAGGGGACCAGGGTGAACAGATGGTGGTTTTAACCCAATAGGGTCAGGAATACATGTTTGTGTTCCTGACCCTATAGTGCTCCTTTAAGCACCATAACTCAGCTCAGGCAGCAGTCTTGGGTGCCATCACACTGTTTGGGAGCCGTTTGACAAAAACTAGAGCTTGCTCAGGCACTCAGAGACTGCGCCCTCTCTTGCTGCCGTCATAGTGCCGATTTACACTTCTGCATTATCAATATTAATACAATCCAATGCTTTGTTAACCTCCTAGCCAGCATTCTCAGCCTAGTATTGCCATTATCAGTGCAGCTAAAGAAGAGAAGGTGTATGGGTGCAAGGAAGCGTAGGCAAAAAATAGGAATGGCATCCACAGAAACATATCCACTGCAGGGAGCTGTAGTGGTTATGGTGCTTATAGTGCTTGTTTGAAAATAAATAAAATCAACAGAGTCTGATTCCCACCTGAAGTCTTCTAAGATTTTTTTTTTCTTATAATACCACCGTATATAAGCAACATTTTAATCCTAGGTTTGGCTGTTTTTGGAGTCTTGAAGTGCTGAGGTTTTTTTATGTATTACCAAACTGAGTCAAGACAAGATATTTTTACATGTGCCTCTTACTAGTTATGTGTCTCATCTTTTCAGGACGGGGGCTGATATTGACAACAAGAGTGGATGCTCGAGTCCCCTTTGCCTTCATGTAGCTGCTGATTGTTAGTTTTGAGGGAAAAAGGTAGTTTTTGCCTGATTATGAGAGTTTTGTTGTGGAGCCGAGGTGCCCCACGTCCATCCGGCTCGACGGGCAGGCCCCGCCACCCCTCCTGGCTGTGACTTACACAGCAGCCATGTAGAATTCTGTTTAATTTTAATCAGATTGTACAACACAGTATGTTTACTTTAGAAGCTCTTATCTCCTGCTCTGTTAATAGAACCTTAATCTGTGGGCCATAGCAGGCAATTAACAGACCAGAAGATAAGGAATTCCAAATTAAACACGCTGTGCAAAATAATTTAGGCTCTTGGTCAGGAAGTGTGTAGGATGGCTGTGTGAGCCACAGCCAAGAAATGTGTGGCAAGGGCTGCATAAACAAAGTAATGAATTGAATGGACACTATTGGCACCCAGGCAACTTTATCTCATTTAAATGGTCTGGGTGCAGTGTCCCTGTCCCCCTTTATCCTGCAATGTAAAACATTGCAGTTTTAGAGAAACAGCTATTTTTACATTGCAGTACTAAGACTGCCTCTTGTGGCTGTCTACCAGAAAGCAACTCGTTATGAGTTTGATTCCATGAAACAACACTGGACGTCCTCACGCTTTGCTTGAGGACATCCAGCGTTAGTGAAAATCCCATAGGAAAGCATTGCATTTCTATGAGCAATGCTACATGGTAGTCTGGCTTCTCTGTTTAAGTTCCTGATTTTTCTTACTATGTTGATTGTCTATTTACTTGCTATTGAAAATAACTCAGGAGCATATATTTTCCTACAGCTGTGTGAGATCTTACTCAATTTCCTCAGGCCATCACTTCATAATTCCCCCTGCTACCTCTTGTCTCAAATTCCCAGGGCCTTCTTTACCTTTTGTATTGGTCTGTGCATACTGTATGTTTTACCCTAATTGTACAGTGCTGCGGAATATGTTGTCGCTTTATAAATTCCAGTAATAAATAAATAAGCATATACACGCTCAGTTTACCAGTTGCATGGGATCTTTTATCCAGCCTGTTACAAATCACTAGAGAATGTGTTGACGCCTTTTGGATTCAATTTATCTATTGGAGTATGAAATATTATTGCAAGATATCCATCTGACAATAGAACAGTATGTACTGTTTTCCTGTTGAAATATGCGATTCATTCCCATTTAATCTCTCATGATTTGCTATTTCAGGCTGTGTTCCTTTATCAACTACAGACGCGCTATTTACAAAATCAGGTAATTAATTGCCAGGATGAGTAGAACTACGTTCCTGTCACTTTTGTCATCATTACCATGTAATTTTAAAATATTCTAAGGATATATAATTAGTGTGCTTATTAGTTTAACATTAAATGTGTTTTATGATGACATTGGCAAAAACCTTGCTACAGTAGCATTACACAGACATGTTATACATACAGTACCTGGGTCAACCTTTGTTCAGTCAAAAGAAAAAAGCTGTTTGACATGTTGACAGTTATACACTAAAGTGAAATTGTCTGCAACTCCAAACATAGAGGATTCAATGACCTGTCTGAGTTCAATATTAAAACATAGCTTCTGAATCTGAACCTGATAAATGGGGACTCTGTTGAACATAGCCATGTCTGGGCCACATTTGTTTAAATTTTCTCCGAATTGTAGTTGCCTCAATTGGTGTTAAAGGAACAAATCTGTATTCCTAGCATTATTCCTGTCTCTATTAATATTAGGTCCCCCCATTCAGCATAGAAACGATTAAAAACCCTTGTTTTACTTGCCTTGTTTCCAGTGCTGAGGCTCCCTCTGCGCTTCTCACCTCTTCTCCCCAGCCGTGTTCTTTTGTCGACTAACAATTTTAGTCGATTGAAATGTTTGAGATTTAGTCAACTAAAACAATTAAAAGACCACTATAGTGCCAGGAAAACATACTCGTTTTCCTTGCTCTATAGGGTTCTTGGGTCCCCCTTACCCTCTGGGTCCCACTCCCGCCGGGCTCTAGGGGGAGGAAGGGGTTAAATCCATACCTTTTTCCAGCGCCAGGCTCCCTCAGCGCTGGGGACTCTCCTCCCTTTTCTGACGTCATCGGCTGAATGCGCATGTGCGGCAAGAGCCGCACGCGCATTCAGCCAGTCTCATAGGAAAGCATTCTCAATGAGACAGCCACTAGAGGCTGGATTAACCCATTTGTAAGCATAGCAGTTTCTCTGAAACTGCTATGTTTACAGTAGGCAGGGTTAATCCTAGATGGACCTGGCACCCAGACCACTTCCTTAAGCTGAAGTGGTCTGGGTGCCTATAGTGGTCCTTTAAGATGACTAAAATACGAATAAAACTAAAAAGGCATTTTAGTCAAAAGACTATAACTAAAACTAAATTGAAATTTGCTGCCAAAATTAACACTGCTCCACAGGCGCAGACAAATAGGAAGCAGAGTCTCAATGCTCCTTGTAGTGAGTGGCTAGTGCACATTCATACTTGTGTTTGAGCTTACTAAAAGATCCCTACAGCCATTCTAGAAGTATTTTGGGACTTAGGCCCATTTCCATTCAACTCAGAGATTTTAAAGAGACCATGTGTAGACTGTGACATTTGTATTGGTGTAATTTTCACTGCAGAGCAAACTTGTTGAATTTACTTGTATATCTATTGTACAGTGCTGCACGAAATGGTGACCCTTTATAATTAATAATAATATGAATTGTACAAATTAAGAATTAATATAACTACATGTTTTGTTTTGTTTTTTTCTTGTTTTACAACAAGCAAGTATTTGTGTATTTATGTGCGATTTTAGGGTATAATATGGCCTCAGGTTCTTACTGGAATTGCTGTAAACATCATCAATGCTTCAATCAATGCCATCCTTCTGTATGTCCTAAAGCTTGGAGTAGTGTAAGTCTATTTACATATCAATATAGTTAAATAAATAGATAAATAAACCGTATAATAGTATGTGGGCATTTCTGTTCAGCAGACTCATGGGAGCATTTTAGTTTATGTAATTTTCAGTGCAAAGAGAATGAAGCAGTGAAATCCAGCAATCTTCTGTATCACAATTTAACAGTGCACATAGATGCTTAGATAATGATTGTCTCCATCAGCTAATTAAAGGATCACTATAGTGTCAGGAAAACAAAACCCCTTCAGTCACTTACTTTAAACCAGCGCCGGTGCTGGTGACCTCGCTTCCTCGTCCGACGTCAGCTCCTCCGTCACTGGAGCTAAATGCAAATGCACAAGTATTTCTCAATGCTTTCCTACGGACGCTCTGCACGATGGAGGCGAAATTAGCCTCCTGCGTCACAGATGCGCCTCTAGTGGCTGTCCGGAAGACAGCCACCAGAGGCTGGATTAACCCCAAATGTAAACATAGCAGTTTCCCTGAAACTGGTATGTTTACATATGAAGGGTTAAAACCTGAGGGTTGAAGTGGTCTGGGTGACTATAGTGTCCCTTTAAGTTCAAATCACAATATCTGTTGTTATATAGTGACTTTTGATGTTGCCTTACAGGGGTTCAGCTGTAGCAAATGCAATTTCTCAAACTGCGATGTCTGCTCTGCTCTTCACCTACATAGTTATGAAAAAGCTGCATGTAGAAACATGGGATGGTAAGTGGTCATTAAATACTATTGTTTATAAAGTGATTATTAAACATAAGCATGCAAAGACTTAAATGGTCTGCTACATGTTCTGCGATAGGAATTAGAAATATGTAAAAAGCCAAACACGTAAAGACACAGCAGAACATCTCTTTCTTTCATGAAACTATAGGCAAAACATTCAAGCTGCTGGTTTGTAAGGCTAATGCCTGTCCAAAATAATTGTTTCCAGTTGTATGTGGTAGGAATGATCTAAGTTGGATCACAGTTATGATATAAACATGTTCACTTGCCACAAATCTTTACAGTCCTATGAATTAACATTTTTGGTTGTTCCTGCAGCCTTTCGTTATCAGTAAAATATAAGGCTTTTTCCTATGAGCCTTTAGAATGCACTATAATATTTGCATTACTTTTTGTCAACGTGTGCCCTTATATGGCTTTACTTAGGAATTAGTGACTCCACATGTGAGTTAATTAGTAGATGCCGTGACTACTATTGCATGGTTAAGGATTTTTTCTTGGATGTGTCTGTTTGTAGGTGTTGCAATGAGGGAGGGTTGGGGGTACAAATCCCCAGTTTACATCTAGAATGGCTAGTTGCAAATCATGATACACGTTGGGAACATTACTTTAAAATTATATTTGTGAAAGATAAAACAACTCAGTCGACAGGTCAGCCTATTACTTTCTTTTCAGGTTGGTCCAAAGCCTGCCTCCAGGAATGGGGTCCTTTTATACGACTTGCTATACCTAGCATGCTTATGATGTGCATAGAGTGGTGGAGCTTTGAACTTGGAGGATTCTTAGCAGGTCAGTATTCATCAGTCTCTTTAAAAATACACATGTAATTTTTAGCTTTTCAAAAATGTTCATGAATTATTTTTTCTGTTAGTTTTTATATATGTATATCAGAATAGGACTAATATATTTCCCAGTGTTGCAGTAATTCCATTAATTGTAACTATACTTTGGTTATGTATTTATTTGTGTTTATGTCTGTTTAGGTCTTATCAGCGTGGTGGAACTTGGGGCACAAGCCATAATGCTGGAATTGGCAACTGCAGCTTACATGGCAAGTTCTTCATTTAATATGTTCGGATGAAGAGATTGGATGAAAGACACCGGTTTTAAGCCAGTCACTAACAGTTTTTGTCAATTTGCGATCTAGGGATTCTGAAAATGTGCTACAAAATAGCTATTGGTATATTCTAAAATATACACATAGGGCTATTAACTAAACCGACTAAGCACATTTTCACAAATTAAGTTTTAAAAACTGGAAACACTGAGGCAAAAAAGTTGATCTGAAAAAACTCAGCCATATTAGCAACTTGGCTATTTTGAGTTAAGTGAATAATCTTTACAGGTAATGGTGAGTTCGCAATAGATAATAGGACAAAATGTAAAGAATTAAAAAAACAAGATACAAAAAAGGGGCATCTAGCGCTAAAAAAAAATATATATATATATATCTGTTATATATTATATATATATATATCTCTGTTATTTATATATATATATATATATATATATATATGGTGATGAAGTATTTTCCTTTACTTTTATATATATATATATATATATTTGTGTTCTGGGCATTCTCATTTGATATAGAATAAGATTGGTTGTAGAGATGTAGCTTTAGGAATAATCAGTTGAGGTTTGCCGAAACCAATGTATGCTGTAGGCCGGTAAAAAGTGGGCTTACATAGAGGAAATATGAACAATGGAAGTGGAGGGTGGGGCTATTCGCCTGACCAACAAAGGTAACTAGTGAAAGGGGGGAGTCCCTTTTATAGGTCTATAGCCCCTCCCACAACTTCAGGCCATGCCTTCCAATTTGTGTTCGGGGCATTCTCATTTGACATAGAATAAGATGGGTTGTAGAGAGGTAGCTTTAGGAATAATAAGTTGAGGTGTGCCTAAACCGACGTATGCTGTAGGCCGGTAAAAAGTGGTCAAAAAGAGACATATTAATGCAAAACATTATACAGGATCATAGTGCATTTGTTAACCATCAGGTAGACATTTTAATGAAAGCTTCCTAATTCCTGAATTGGTTGTGGTATGTAAGTCGCATAAGCCTATGATTCCCGGCGGCTCTGTGTCTTAACGTGTGCTGGGATGTCTTGGCTATAGGCCGTGGAGGCTGCTCCTATCCTAAAAGAGTGCCCTGAGTAGTCGCTAGGTTTTAGTTCGAGCCCGGTGAATGAGTAGGTGGACATAGTGCATGAACATACCTGTGGTAAGGACAGTATAGTACAGCGACAGTAATGGTTCAGTGGTGCGTATGGTGGCGTGCCCAAGAACGTAACCAGTACCTTAACCGGGCACCCAGAATTGCTTGTAAGGTAGTAGGTTATATGCACTGGCTCGCCCATCTGACTCGTCTTAGTTTTAGGAAGGGACCGGACATAGTGGTCTGTGTGTTTTTAGAAGATAAGAGGTCAACAGGCACTCTTGTTTATGTTGTTGGCTGCTGATAGTGAGTTATTTTTTTGGCCTGAGAAAGTCGTTAAAGGCTAGATAGGTAGCAGTTTTGATAACTGCATTGGTGCGTGGCTTGGAAGGTGCATGGTCGAGTGGTTCTGACATGGTTTGAACATTGTATGTCCATGGCCAGTATTTAGTTTTAGCAGGAATGTCCGCTTGGCTATGTCTCTAAGTAAGGTATGGATGGGGTAGGAGGATAGGAACCCTTGTTGTTTGGGAAGGAGAAATACATATGAATTGAATGCCCGTGAGATAAAGTTTAACTGTGTTGTGCGAGAATTATTAACTTATGGTGGCAAAAAGAGGCGAAGGCCATAAGTGGTAAAACCTCAAACCATCCATCTAAGTGATGGTCTGACATGAAACGTATTGAAAGTGGAAAAAACCCTGTAGCAAGCGTGTTGAGTGCGGGTGGACAAAGCCAGTTTAGTCAGAGCCCAGCTATGTTGGCGAGGTTCATGTAATCCATGACCTTAACCATAAATGACCCCCCTGCCATGGCGGCTGTCACAGCAGCTGCCACAATAGTTTACCATTACGTGTGGTTAAGAAAGTCCACCATATGTGTAGGTCTGCCGTGGCTTGGTTGTCTAGGGACAGCCCCTGATCATCATGCGGGAGTGTGGAAAAAGCAAAGTGGTCTGAGATGAAAGCGTGGCCTGCGGTATGATGCGCATGGCAAAATTTAAGGAACCTGGTAGGGATTGTAGTTCCATGCAGTTGCAAGTACCAAGCAGGGGGTGGTAATCTCGGGAGTGAATGACTGTGGGGCATCTGGATATGTTTAACCACAACCAGCAAAGAGTTCAACGAATATATTGAAAATTGTGGGCTGCTCTTGACCCGAAAGTTAAGCGGGAGAAGAAATATTAACTGCTGCCCATAAATGACCTGTAAGTGCCAGTGTAGGGTGGATGGTGGCAGTCTGAAATGCGTTTGTGATATCAGTTTTACTTAACCAGGCTTCCCCCCCTGCTTGAGTGATTGCTGTAGTGGTATGAACAATGGTGGCATACTGTAATGAAAACTCCTCGGAGGGTATGAGGGAGTTGAGACTTGGGGTAGCAGAGTCATGAGGTGCAGATAAGTCTATGATCAGTTACAGTGTGAGGGAAGATTCCCTGTGACAATCCCAATGGGATTGCGCCACGCTGTAAATGGTGTAGATCGGAGAGACCCAGGTAGAAATCTTTCTGCCATTTCTTGGGTCATGAGTGTAATGCCAGCTGTTGGATGCTGCTGTGATGACTGCAAGTTAGTGCATTTTAGATTCCCCCAAAAGTATATGGCAATACCTGTACGGAAGGCCTTTAACATCGGAGATTAGGAAATCAACTAAATGTCTGGAAAGGTGATGAGTTAGAAAGTACTGGAAATGCATAATGTTTACAGACATGAAGTAAGGTTCAGGGTACATTTATTGGGACACATGGTTTTTGCATGTGCCCTGACATATTGAGAACATATCTGCAACAGTCTGCATGCACTGAAACTACATGTGCCAACATGGAAATTGTTGCAAATCTGGGATTTGCCACAGAGAATGAGACAACCCAATTTGTCTCTGGTAGTTCTCTACGTACTACCAGAGGTGCTAGAGCCTGGAGCCTGAAACGTGATCGTCCGCTGTGGTGGGACAAAATTGTTGTGTGGGACTAGCAACATTTCCTCCAAGTGAAAGTGTGTTGACTCTAGCTGGAGTGTTAGGTAGAAAGAAATCCTTACCACCTGCTTGATACATACTAAAAAAAACATGAAGATTGCCATTATTATATGAACCCACAGTGTGCTAGTACTGGCTTGCTAGCTAAAACCGCATGGCGAAACAATTACTCCTTTGTTTGATGACAGGTGAGGCCGTGCTAGTTGCCAAGTGGCTTGAGAGGCTCGATCTATGCAATGGCGCAAAGGGATTTTTGTGGCCACCAAACGTAGTGGCAGGATGTTGGCCTCTCGGTGACTGTAACCAGAAAAAGGGGAAGGGAGTGACAGGTGAGGCCCTCTCTATATAGCATGTGAGGCGGCTAGCTCATGAGTGGCCCGATTTGGGTGTTTGCCTCCGAGCGTTGAGGCAGGGTGTTGGCCTCACGGGACCACTATATGACAGGCGTAGATGCCAAGAAAGGAGAATACCTATTGGAAACCTATAGTCCCTAATTGCCAGTACGCTAAGGATATACCCAGGGGGAAATAGAAAATGTATGTATATACCACATGAGCAGGTGTATGTACCTGGTAGTATGATTAGATACCCTTACTGGTTGTAAGGGTTTTTAATACCTGTATCCCGGATGGGTAAAACAATGTATGAAAATTGAATATAGACATTTAAAAGCGTATACCCATATGTGTGTTATGCAAGTTTAATAGAGAAAAGTGCTCCGTCCCAGTGTTTATTGTATGCTTGTAAAGCCCCTGTTTGAAGGAAATTAACTTGCCAGGAGTGTTATATCATGTGTGATATGGAATACTACTGTACCCCGAAACATGAGTGTAGTGAACCATGACTGGCAGCTGAATAACCTAATATGTGAAAATACATAATTGGAAGGACTTATATTTTAAGCGTGCAAACATGCAAATATTCTGTATTAGACTCTGGAATCCTGCATAATGCTTTAAATAGTATGTGCATTCTTGGGTAAATGTATGCGTGTTGTCAGTAAATGTAACTAAATGCCTTTGTAGGCAGGTATGCAGGAATGATTATATCATAGCAAGCATGCGTTGTAAGGAAGTGTTATTGTGTAATTATAATTATAGTGGGAATGTTATGAGGGGAATAATCATATGTCTGAAACGCCTGTAGTATACCGTTTGACAAATAGAAGTAAGTATAAAAGCGAAAATGCTGTAGTTTGTTTGCTTATAAAGTGAAATAAAGTCTGAGAAGCCTGTAGTATACCGATTGACTGGTAGGGGTCAGCATGTAGGCGAAAATACAGTGGTTCGTTGGTTTGTATATGAAATGCAATAATGTCTGAGAAGCCTGTAGTACACCGAATGACCAGTAGGGGTCAGTGTGTAGGCGCAAATGCAGTGGTTCGTTGGTTTGTACATGAAATGCAATAATGTCTGAGAAGCCTGTAGTACACTGAATGACCGGTAGGGGTCAGTGTGTAGGTGAAAAATGCAGTGGTTCGTTGGTTTGTACATGAAATGCAATAATGTCTGAGAAGCCTGTAGTACATTGAATGACCGGTAGGGGTCAGAGTGTAGGCGCCAATGCAGTGGTTCGGTGATTTGTACATGAAATGCAATAATATCTGAGAAGCCTGTAGTACACTGAATGACCGGTAGGGGTCAATGTGTAGGTGAAAATGCAGTGGTTTATTGGTTTGTACATGAAATGAAACAAAGTCTAAGAAGCCTGTAGTACACGGAATGAGGGGTCAGTGTGTAGGTGAAAAATGCATTGGTTCGTTGATTTGTACATGAAATGCAATAACGTCTAAGAAGCCTGTAGTACACCAAAAGACTGGTAGGGGTCAGTGTGTAGGCGAAAATGCAGTGGTTCGTTGGTTTGTACATGAAATACGATAATGTCTAAGCAGCCTGTAGTACACCAAAAAAACGGTAGTTTGATAGTCCATGGTCACGCCGGCACGACCCGCCCCTAAGGTGTGTCGGCATGGCTGTAAGCTCCTCCCCCTCCAGCTTGATAGGCGGGTGATATATGTATAGGGATATGTGGAGAAATAAAGAATATAAATAAAGAATAAACAAAGAATAATATAGCAATAATAGTAAACATAATCATGTATTGTTTGACCTATAAAATATAAATATAGTTGGTGATTAATAAAATATTGAAGTGCAATGTGCTTATAAAGTGATAGGTGTTTCTTAAAGTGATAATCATAAATGAGTCCTTATTATGGTGAATATCCCTTTGGATATATATTATATATTAATACTATCACCTTCTACATTATAATCCCCTCCCCCCAGCCCGCACGCATGGGAGATGTGCGGCATGGCCGGGGAGTCAGGGAGCTTCCGGGCGGCAGCTGAGTGGCGATCACGTGGGTCCGTGACGTCACTTCCGTCAACCGCCCGGACGCATGCGGATCACTTCCGCCAACCACCACTGCACACCAATGAAATTTATAGTAAATAAAGGCGCCGAAAATCTAAACCTATTAAAGGTATACACACATACTCCCCCACATAAGGAAATTGTAAACTCTACTATGATTGGACAAAATGCATTGAGCTCATTAAAGGGGAAGACCCTAAAGACATTTAAAAATGGAAGATTCAGAGGACCAACACTACAGCTAACTGAAGAAGCTTTATTTGAGAGTGAAACGTGTATTGGCTATTTTTTAAAGGACTTTTTATTGAGGACTTTTAAAACATTTGCTTTATGACTGTTAATCTGTCTCATTACTTTTGGTCCCTTAAAAAGTGGGAGGCACATATACAAACTGTTGTAATTCCTACACCGTTCACCTGATTTGGATGTAAATACCCTCAAATTAAAGCTGAAAGTCTGCAGTTAAAGCACATCTTGTTCATTTCATTTTAAATCCATTGTGGTGGTGTATAGAGCCAAAAAGATTAGAATTGTGTCGATGTCCCAATATTTATGGAGCTGACTGTATATATAGTGATGAAGTATTTGTCCTATAATTTTATATATATATATATATAGTGTTGAAGTATTTTTCATATACTTTTTTATATATATATATATATATATATATATATATATGTATGTATGTGTGTATATAGTGATGAAGTATTTTTCATATAATTTTATATATAAATATAGTGATGAAGTAGAGATATTCAGCTCAAGAACCAAATCCGGAGTTTCTCTTTTCCAGTAGACCGAGATATGTTCAAAAAAGGAATGCAAGTAGCCCCTGGGGATGTCCTCAGGTTGTAGAGATATGGAATAACAGACAAAAGTAGAAGTACATAGTGTAGTTGGTTATTGAGACCAAAACGTAGAAAAAGAGAGGCACTAACACTTTATAGAGCTGTTAGTTCTACTTTATGCACTTGAGCGGGGAAATCCCTGCTTAAGGATGTGAGGTGAATCTATTGGTCCAATTTTAGTGCTTCACAGGACATAGAATAAATCAAAACAGAAAGAGAAACAAGTGCCAATATAGTGTAATATGTAGAGTGGTTAATATATGGATCAGTGGCTTCATACTACACTGTCTACCTCTACTTTTTTCCTTTTGTATTGTTCCATATCTCTACCACCGGAAAAAAAAACCAATCACTGTTTAGTAAATAAACCCCAAATGAAAACATGCATGCATTTAATTTAGCATTTTAATTTCCAAGGGGTATATCTAACAACAGCTTGCAAAATCTGTAGATCTTTCTTCCCCAGTCCAGACTTTCTGTAGCTCTTGGCAATTGCCTGCCACTTGAATTTAGCTCAACAAAGCTTAATAACCCAGGAAATAACACTTTTTTGTTAAAGGGGACACACTCTTCACACATAAAGCACTTCAGCAAGGGTCTGGAGTGTCCCTTTAAGCCAAAATAGCAAACTTAGGGGGGAAGAAAATCTGAAACTTGACTGTGCTTGTAAATGCTGTCTACTAACCCCATTTTACTGTTAAGTGAATAAACCTGTATGTTTCTATGTTAGACCAAGTATCAGTATTAGTATTAACAAATGTGTTGTTTTCTTTTATCAGATACCTGTTGGTTTTTCCGTGGCAGCCAGTGTCAGAGTGGGAAATGCTTTAGGAGCCGGGGATGTTAAGCAAGCCAAGCTTTCTGCTAAAGTTGCTATTATGTGTACAGGTACAGGAGTGTGGTGGCGTTGCTGCTAACCCTATCCTATGTATTGAACTACATACACTTTACCAACCTCAATTTGCATATGAATAATCATATTTCTTGCATTATGTATTTTATATGTTTACAATATGGAACTCTTTAGTCATCTCTGCTTTTAAAATTGCTGCTAATCAGACACAATTGTGTGATGATTAGTATACCTGGGCCTGCAAGCCTTATGAAGTTATTGTAGATAGGAATGCATTGTAAAAGTGGGTTTGCTGTTATTTAGTTTATTGTGACATCAGTCAGTAAAGGGGACTGCTTGTTTATGATGTAAATATACATATGTAGTAGATTTTTTAGTATGCAGAGTGAAATTTTCAAATAAATGTTTAGTATACATTTTGCTCATGTCTTTCATTCTGTCTGTCTATCTATCTATCTATCTATCTCCTAGGGTGAGTGGTAACCAATCACCACAGATCGGTTTAAGATTATCTTATATACTGAAAAAGCAAAAAAAAATACATTCATCCAATTTCATCTAACAGGACAGATTTATTTTTTTTGACAGCCATTTTTATATTTCATATGAGTCAAATAGATAAGAATATAGGGTTCCTCCATCTTAAAACCTCAGATTCGCAATGATGTAGGTGATCACCAGCATCATAGGAGAGATAGAAACACCTCATCTGAAAGGACAGGTTCTGTCCTATCAGTTGATGGGTATCCACGATCCCTTAAGTTTAAAAGAGTAGGAGCAGTCTAACCATCTCCTAAAGGCTACTTGTAGCATGGCTTGCTCCTTATTGTAAAGCACACATCATCTCAAGCTGGGTAGGCTGACATGATAGAGTTCATTGTTCTCCAATGACCTCCACAGGTGCTAGATTTCTATCCATTTACTCACCTGTGGGATATGATGAAATGGGAGATTTGTCGAATGAATATGTAGTTGACGAATCAGCAGAAATTGATGTTCTTCTCTATTTATTTTCTTGTACCATTGATATTAATTTGGTTTCTTATTTTGTTTTTGCATATAATTGTATTGCACCCGGTTATATATTGCTTTAAAATGGTTGCTCTTAGGGGAAAGGAATGTGGTTCTACTCAGCATTGGAAAGGTGCACCTAATAAAGTGGTCACTGAGTGTATACTCGCATATCCGTACTGAAAACAAACTGCTGTATTATAAATGTAATGTGTGATTCCTTTTTTTGATTGGATGCTTATAATTATTGCTGTCTTTTTTATGCATTCTATGAACAAATATGACAATTAGTTGTGCTAAATAGTTCACACCTAATCTGGCATTCTTTTCTCACAGGTTTTTTTGCCCTGGTGTGTGGTGTTCTCATGGCCGGGTTGAAAGATCATGTCGCATACATTTTTACCTCAGACAGGTTGGTGTCCCTTAAAGAATAATTTCTTGTGTAATGCAGGTAGGGTAAAAACCAAAGCAAATGAAGGTCACAAATCTATAGACCCATGCAGTGGGTTACCTCACACCGTAAACTACCACAGTGTTGTTCCAAATGGAAAGACATGCCATTTCTGACCATCTGGTTTATTGCGTAGAGCAGATGCTTCCAACTGGCATACCACACTTTACTACTATGGCATTAGAAGAAACACAATACTCACTTGCAGGATCTAAGTGATCTGTGCCATGGGTATATACCACAGGCAATTTTACAATCCCATAAGTTCTTTGCCAATTCTCACTCCAAACCACCATGTTCATGGTGGCTAAAACAATTGCTATCTACTCTGCCCAATTGCTAAAGGCCCCATCTCCCTAATGCAAATATATACCACCAAGGAAATAAATAAATAAATAAAAAAATAAAAAAAAATATATATATATACATATATATATAGTCAATATTTTATTATATGTGTATATTTATGAATTATTTTTAAATAATTATGTGATTTTATTAAAGGGACACTATAGTCACCAGAACAACTACAGCTTATTGAATTTGTTCTGGTGAGTAGAATCATTACCTTCAGGCTTTTTGCTGTAAACACTGTCTTTTCAGAGAAAATTCAGTGTTTACATTACAGCCTAGTGATAACATCGTTGGCCACTCCTGAGATGGCTGTTAGAGATCCTTCCTGGGTCATGGCTGCCTAAAATAGGTTGATTATGTGTGAGCGGACATATTGTTCAAATTCTAGGTTTTGTTTTGATCAGAACTGTACAATTGCCTCTGTCCTTAAGGGGATAATAAACATTATGTTTATAAATGGTGTGTTGGTATAAAATTAAAACGTCAATAGATTCAATTAAAGTGTTTTTTGATCATTAGTTTTTATTGATTGTGATCAACTGTGAGATTTCAAAAAGTAAAATCTGACATAAAAATAAATTTGACAACTTTTGCACACTTGAAAGAGGAACGTTTGTCATAAGACGTTTTCTCATAGAAAAGAGGAACACTGACAATAAGATGTTCTCTGAGTGGTCAGTGATTTGGAGAGCAGAAAATATATTTTTGAAGGAATATAGTTTAGAGCTTTAACCCTTTAATATCTATTCTAAGTGGGGACTCTGGTATTTTAGCTTATTACACATGAGCACACGTTGCAATCACCCAACCTTCTATTTCTCCTCTTAAGCACTGGGCTTCCCCCTGCAGCTAACCTTTTTGCAAAAATAAAAGATGTTAATGAAAAGCTGAAGTTCTTGTGAAGTCTCTCAACAAAGTCTCTTAAAAAGAATCAGAAAAGCAGATTATAGGATGGCAGTCACTGAACAAAATGCAAAAAAAACACCAGGCCTCTAGAGGATTCCATGTCATCAAGTGCTTTGGTCCAAAAGAGTTTGGGGACCATTGGGCTAGAAAACCCAGCTCATTCACTCACTGCCATTATAGCTGACTCGCCATTAGCAATACAAGAATAATGCTTAACCTTCACTGTATAACTTGTGCTTTACTTTCTTTCGGCAAGATTGATGTAAGAATATAATTAAAATTATCTTTTATTTTACCTTCAGGGAAATTGTTGTCCTGGTGTCACGACTTATGCTTATTTTTGCTCCATTCCATGCACTTGATGCAATGGCTGTAAGTATTAACTTATCTATTTTAAGGATTTCTAATATCAGGATCATTTTATTTTGGGGAGAAAAGGAAAATTTATACTTACCCACTTGTAAAGATTGTAAAACATGATTGGTCTGAGATTATCAATGTAGATTCTCAATGGCTTATAGTAATACAAATTATGCAGATATAACATATTAGATACTTTCACTGTTATTTATTAAAGTGAGAATTAAAGTGAATTCTAAGTAAATTTCAAATTATTATTATTTGTGTAATGTGTAAAAAGTGTTCAACAGATCACCCGTTTTACATTACATAGGCTTTTTGTTCAAAAGCAAAAAACAAAAATTTGGAGAGGAAAAAAGGTGCACTTGACGAATGGTATGTATAACTAAGTACTAATATGTGTAATAAACATCGGAGATTTAGACATACATAAATGGCCAAGATGTATCCAGCCCACCACTGCACCAAAGTACTCCAATTACGCTGGGTCCTAACTGCCTAGATATGCATGACTTAAAAAAAATATTAGTAAAACACAAACAGCACTTACCTGCAAAGGAATGAGCAGAGGAAATGAAACCACTGCCTGTAGGAGCAGACTGAAACAAAAAGGATTAATGGCAAAGGAACAGTTGTGACAACTTGTGTTCTAAGCACTTAAAGGAATAGATTTAACAATTGCTTATACAGCTCCGAGGTGCTCAAGTACCTCTAACCAAAGGGCATAGGGAATAGTGTTATAAATGCAATGTGACTAGTTGTATCAACACAGACAGAGTGGGTTAGGGTCATAACCTCTATTTGGAGGCTCAAAACTAGATATAAGAAAAAAAGGAAAACAGAAATGTAAGATAACAGATAGCTAAGGTACTTGCACTCACGTATCTTGTTATGCGGGCTTAACATCCTGATATTTTGGGCAACCTTTACAGCATCCACCAGTATGGAGGTGTCCATGCCTGAATGTAGGCATTCTATCATATTGGCAACCACTGTCACAGGTGGCGGTATGGAGACCAAGACCCCTGTGTGCCTGATGATGATAGGAGTCACCCTCGTTGAAATTAACAAACAGGGCCTGGTGCAGGGTAACCACACGTCCCATGGTGTTGAGCACCAGGGTTTATGCAGCCACATACCAGGTCCCTGATACAGCTTCTGCGGATCCCAGGAACTAGGAGAAAATATGCAGACCTCCCAGGATCTGGATAGGGAGGCTCTGCAGCAGATATGTATCCAGTACTAGAAACAAGGCAAGATTAGAACAGACACCAAACAAGATAAGACAAGACTAGACTAAACAAACCCAGAACCGGAGCAGGACATAAAACAGAGTCCAGAACATGTACACAAGACATGAGGGAAACCAGAACAAGGCATGGATTGGACAGGACCGTACATGAACTGGGAAGACAAAAAAGACAAGAGATGCAAAACAAGAGGAGACATAACTAAGTACTAATATGTGTAGTAAACATGGGAGATTTAGACATAAATGGCCAAGATGTATCCAGCCCACCACTGCACCAAAGTACTCCAGTTACGGTGGGTCCTAACTGCCTAGATATGCATGACTAAATAAACAATACTAAAACACAAACAGCACTTACCTGTAAAGTAATGAGCAGAGGAAATGAAACCACTGCCTGCAGGACCAGACTGAAACAAAAAGGATTAATGGCAAAGAAACGGTTGTGACAACAAAAAACAAACATTTAAAGGAATCCAAGAGACTGAGAATTCCAGGAACAGAATTAAGAAAGGAACCCAGAAAGCCCAGCATAAAGAAAACCAGACATAGAATAGAAAACCAAGAAAAACTAAACAAGAATTGTAAAAAGAGTACTGGATACCGGAAGCAATAGTCAGAAATGATCTGCAGCAGGAACAGGATGTGACAATCACTCCACAAGGAAAGGCCATGCCTTGAGAGGTCCTAACCAGGATATCCTTTAAGGCCATCTTGGGGAGTTATTATTGAAGTTTATTATTTAAGTTATCCTGCAGACAATTCTGAGTTGTCTCAAAGTCAATGGGTGAGGATTTCCACAACAAATCACAAATAAGGCAGTGAAGGCAGAGAGCAGTTGAAAATGGTGTATGTGGTAGGAATGCTTGGCTTCACCCCCCATAAATTTCAAATTTAAGGTCAAAGAAGCCAAACTGAAAGCATAGCTGACTCCAGTTTCGCTACTTTGACCTTAAATATAAAATTCACCTTAAATTCTTACTTTAGTAAATAACTTTGTAAATAAACTCCATCATCATCCATTCTATTGCTAGCTGTGCTTTATTATAACTAGGTTTCTATACAAGACACAGTAATAGCACGTAATAGTTTTCTGCTTCTTGTTTTCCACAAATCAAAAAGACTTGGCTTAAAATGACTGTGGCAGACCGCCAATATATCGCCGCCACGGAATCTCTTTCCCCCCAATATCGTAGCTCCAATACTCCTAAAAATAAATATCGCTGGTATTGCCTCCCCCCCACACACACATTAGTCGAGACTGAGTGCTGGGAGTAGATCTTTTTAAAGGACCACTATAGTGCCAGGAAAACATACTTGTTTTCCTGGCACTATAGTGCCCTGAGGGTGCCCCCACCCTCAGGGACCCCCTCCTGCCCGGCTCTGGAAGGGGGAAAGGGGTTTAAACGTACCTTTTTCCAGCGCTGGGCGGAGAGCTCTCTGTCTCCTCTCCTCCTCCGTTACGCTCCGCCGGCTGAATGCGCACGCGCGGCAAGAGCTGCGCGCGCATTCAGCCGGTCTCATAGGAAAGCATTTATAATGCTTTCCTATGGACGCTTGCGTGCTCTCACTGTGAAAATCACAGTGAGAAGCACGCAAGCGCCTCTAGTGGCTGTCAATGAGACAGCCACTAGAGGATTAGGGGGAAGGCTTAACCCATTGATAAACATAGCAGTTTCTCTGAAACTGCTATGTTTATTAAAAAAATGGGTTAACCCTAGCTGGACCAGGCACCCAGACCACTTCATTAAGCTGAAGTGGTCTGGGTGCCTAGAGTGGTCCTTTAATGCAGGCAAAACTTCAGAATTTATACATACAGTAAACTCCTCCCCTGTGCCTCAGAGATAGAGTCAGAAACTGTACAAACTCAATTATCTCCAGGTACAGAAAAATACAAAAATTTTACAACACCCCAAAAGTACCCCCAAAATCCATGGAAACCCCTCAAAAGTCACATAGCCAGATAGCCCTGATCTGAGTGACTATCATATCCAAAAATCACTCAGATCGGTTTGGTAGTTTGGAATTGCCTTTGAGGGAAACTTTTGCATGGCTGGCCACAAGGTGTAAGCTCAAAATAGTTCCAGAGGAATCGTGGCAAGGTCCAGTCTCAGTTCATGGAATTTTCTACGAAAAGAAAGCTTTCAAGTGTCGAGTGCTTCCCCCAGTCGGTAGTTCGTATCTCCTGAACGCTGTTCGTATAGGTGGTCAGGAACTTGAACGGGCAGCAATTCCATCTTTACAGGTGTTTGCGGGAGTGCCTAGCCAAAATCAATTCAAGGCACTTAAAGACCAATACCGCTGCCTGCGTTCAGGAGACAAAATGGCTCAATTCTGTCGACCACATGTCTTTGATTGCCCAAAATGGCGGCCAGCCAGGGGAGCATTCTATTAATTGTTTCCGTTGTGGTTTTCATACTGGGTACTTAGTGTTCCATGTTCTAATGAGGTGCTGGGGTGGTACTCGTTCGGGAACCAAACCAGGTGGGTTTGAACAAATAAACGAACGTAAAGGAAACTAAATGTGCCAAACCAAGTGATGGGGTATTCCTTCACAATGACAGCCCCACATAATATGATCAAAGTATGCAGCAAATTATTTCCTCTACCAAAAGCATACGTTATGCAGGGCAAGTGAATTCATTCATAATTTTTTTTTAAATAGATTTGAACTATATTGTGCTAGTATTGTGCTAAGGCATAGAAAAACATACATCTAACAACCTCTTCTTTATTACAAACATGTATTTCTGACACTATCGGTTTAAGAAACTATTTTAGACCCCCGGCCACCCATAAAAAGTTAAAGAACTCACCTTATCCCAGTGCCAAGCGGGTAAGGTCGCATCTTCCTTGGCAGGCAGTCCCCTTGCAGCCAATCCCGCCAATCCGAGTCATGTGATGGCCATAACACAGCAATCACATGACTTGAATTGGTGTGATTAACGGATTGGCTGCTAGGGGACTGCCTGGGTTGTCAGGCAGATCCCCCAACATATAATGAATAATATCACACATATATATTATTTATTTAATTTTTTATCCTAAGTGTATTTATATATTGTTTACATATAATTTAAATTATTTTATTAATTATATATTGGGGGAATGCCTGACATGGTGGGTACTGTTGTACTTGTGCTACATCGCTGAACACAAATATTAGTGTTTTGGAGCAGTGAAACATATGAAGATGATATCATCAGTGAAAGTGCGTTTTGTTTTTTTCTTGAAAAATGCAAAAAACTAATATGAACAATAACTTTGACCAATGTTCGTGACTACTAAAAAAAAAACTGACAACCAATTTTGAATACCATGGGTTGTCTACTTTTGCAAATGGTATGCCATGATGTAGGTAATTTTCATTCCTGGGCTGCCATAAAGTCTCAAAATTAACATGGGCCCAGCAAACCAAACTGGCAATTTTTCATGTTTAAAAACTGAAATGGGCAAACCGCATATTTGACCCTGTAATTTTCCAAAACACCATGAAACCATGAGGGGCATTGTGAGACATTGCTGAACACAAATTGTAAATTCTATTGCTGTTAACAGTAACAGTATTTTGACATTCACAGTTAAAATGCTGTGCAGAACTAAAAAACAAAGCACAATTTCTCACACATTTTAGATTTTATGCATATTAAACTGTTTCACATATATATAAATATTTTATGCAAGATAAAGCCCTGTTTCTCCTGAACAAAATGACATATAATAAGTGTGGGTGCACTTAATATGAAAGAGGTAAATTATGGTTACTTCAATACCCTCATAACCACACGCTCCTGCGAACCCAAACGACTATTTCACACATTTAGCTCCCTTTTTTGCCCTGTTGTTCCTCCTCCACCTACTAACTTGACCGCCTCAAACTTTGCAACTCACTTCACTGACAAGATCTCTACAATCAATGAAGAGATCTCTCATCTTTCTTCTTCCCCTCACAATACTTCCCCTAGCCTCACCCCCTCTGCTGTTCTATGTTCATTCGCACCCGCTACAGCAAAAGAAGTTTCTGCTCTGCTCCAGTCCTCTCGCCCCACCACCTGCTCCATAGATCCAAATCCCTTGCATCTCATCCGTACTCTGTCTTCTTTTCTTTCTCTATCTTTCACTAAAATTCTCAATCTCTCTCTCTCCTCTGGCATATTTCCATCGCCCTTCAAACATGCAACTATAACCCCAATTCTAAAGAAGCCCAACCTTGACCCTAACTCCCCATCTAACTACCGTTCTATCTCGCTACTGCCTTTTGCATCCAAGATCCTTGAAAGAGTTGTGTATGCGAGATTGATAGACTTCCTCAAGTCCAACTCAAGTCCAACTCTCTGCTAGACCCGCTTAAGTCTAAGCACTCTGTTGAATCTTTTGTCCGTACTCCCACCTCTGATGCTCGCCTTCAAGACTTCTCAAGGGCTGCACTGTTCCTGTGGAACTCACTTCTCTCCTCCGTTAGATGCTCACCCAGTCTCCCTCCCCTTACAAATCATTAAAAACCCACTTCTCTTAATAAAAGCGTATCAATTAAACTGTTAAAATCTCCCGACTGATTCCTCTCTTGCAACTGTCGTTAGTCTAATACTATCCTTACCTTTTGTGTCACTTTACCCCACTCCCTCTAGCATGTAAGCTCATTGAGCAGGGCCCTAAACCCCACTGTTCCTGTTTGTCCAACTTGTCTGATTACAACTACATGTTTGTTCGTCCACCCACTGTAAAGTGCTGCGGAATTTGTTGGCGCTATATAAATAATAACATAATAATAATGGTTGAAAAGACTCAAATTCTAGGTTTTATTTTGGTTCAGAACTTTGACAATTGCCTCCGTCCTTAAGGGTTTAATCCCAATTATTGATAACCTCATTACATATTTCATGATTAATGTTTCATTACAGGGCACCTGCGGCGGAGTGTTACGTGGAACAGGAAAGCAAAAGATTGGTGCTATTATGAATGCAGTTGGGTATTACATTTTTGGTTTGCCAATTGGAATATCATTGATGTTTGCTGCAAAACTTGGTGTAGTAGGTAAGAACAGGCACTTTATAATGTGTTTAATATAGGTTTAACATATGTTTTAATTTTTATTATATTTCGCATTTACATATTTTAACCATGCACTCTCTTTTCAAGGGTTATGGACTGGAATGATCACTTGTGTCTTCCTGCAAGCCTCATTATATTTAGCATTTGTTTTACGGTTGAATTGGAACAAGGCAGCTGAAGAGGTATTTTTTTTTTTCTCGCTACAGTCAAGACCACATTCACTCTAGATAAAGCCACCAGTGGTGCATTTTATCAAACCATGCCGAACCACACTTCTGAGTAGTGAATTATTTAATTATTTCTTTTAAGGCTCGGGTGCGAGCAGGAGTGAAATTGGAGAAACCAGAATCTGCCCCAAATATTCCACAGAACGCGAGCAACTGTGATGACATGGATGTGAATGGTAAATGAATAGTACAAAATACTCTTATCTTTTCTTAATATCACAGTTCTTGCAGATAGTGAACCCCTTCACTACCAAGTATGGTAACCTGTATGTTCTATATTCTGCTCTACTACAGGAGACATGCCACCTTCTGATCCTAAGTATGTTGAAGGGCATCAAGACATTGGATATATTATTTTACCAGATACTGATAATACTGACAAACACACAGATCAGCTTGTACAGCAAGATGATTCCGTCATGAATGCTACAAATGTTGTAGGTGAAATCCTATCTGTGAAGCAGTTGATTCTTTGGCGTGGGATGGCCGTGGTTGCAGCTGTGGCTTCACTGATTATTGGTGTAATGATTAAATGTCTTATAGGCGATGGATAAATTGTTAAACTTTAACAAATTAGCATTAAAATTGCTTTGCAAGCTCTGCACCATAACAAATGTCACTATAAAACTGTGGTGTAGTCAGGTTATTGTGGTGAGAAGATTAAATATTAAGTTGCTATCAAAAGAAGAGAAGCATATTTAATACAATATACCTCAAACAGATATTGCTGTCCAACACCTAAAATGTGTATGTGTGTGGCTTTTATAAATCATGCAATCATGGCTTCAAAAAAGTAAATTCACACTTTGTTGAGATGGTTTTTCTTTACAGAATAATCAGCAGACACCCATATAGTTTGCATGACAAATAATAGTAAAATATGAAGTATTGTACAAAACATATCAAAGATAACTTTGAGAAAGAAACTAATCCCAGTAAAAACATTATAAGAAAACTGGGTTAATGTTGGATATGTAATAAAAAAATATTTATAGATAGTTGGTTATTATGTAACCAGCAATGCAGGTTTACAGGATCACATCATGTGAGAATAGGTCACTTGTTGCACAATCTAGGTCATAAAACAGAGTTTGAAGATTAACAGAGTTGATATTTTTTCAACTAGGCTGCATTGACCTAAATTTCATAAGTTGCAAGCTAACCTTGCCCCTCACTGCCACAGTTGCCCTGCCATTTGTGTTGATGAAAGAAACCTGTCTGTGTTCTCATAAGGTCATGCTTTAAGCCAGCACTTACGTCAAGGTCATGGGACCTTCAGTATGTTGTACTTCAGAATGCTGAAGAATGCTTATTTGTTGTATAAAGCATTCTTGTTATTGGTGCTGTAAAATATTAAGAGCAAAGCATTTATTTTATGATGGAAAAGCAAATTTTATAGATGATTTCAAATGAAGATATTGACAATAATTTTGACCAATACTACCTCTTTTCCTAGGTGTTATTGAGTACCGGTATATTCTGCATCTTATGTATGTTAAGCATATTATGTTGAGATATGTGCGATTTCTTTACTGTTTTTGAACCTCGTGCCTTAAGTTCAAGAGCAATAGCTGGCACACTTTAAAATTAAAAATGATTTTATAATAAAAAATAAAATTTGTGAAATTGTCTTGTTTTTGTTCATGAATATAAACATATAGAATGTAATCTGTGATTTGTTTCTCATTTGTGCTTCCCTCTCAGATCATACCTTCAACCACCTGCTCTCCCCTGTTATTATTTTTCTACGAAAGGATCACAGAAATAGATATTAATATAATATATAGTAATAACTGAAGTAAAATTTCCTTGGAAACACGGGAGATATTTTGGAATCTGGGCAGCTGCTTTATGTCGTGACCCCAGCAGTCCCCCTGCAGCAGCTCTGGCCACCCCAGCACTCCAGGGCCTTGTGATCACCATGATCACATCGCCGCAATAGGACTCTAGGAGCTGCCAGCAGGGGGACTGTCTGAGCTGTCAGGCAGTCACCCAGGCTGCTAAAAAGTAAAAACAATAATAAAATAAATATATTATACATATACAGGTGGTCCTCATTTAGCGACCTACCTGTTTTACAATGGCTCGCACTTATGACCAGGAGTAAGTTTGAGCCGCCGAGAGGATTCCTTGCTCTGGTGCGCATGTCTATGTTCGGGGAAACTTCCCAGAACATAGACGAACGCACCAGATCAGGGAATCCCTTAACTCCTCACTTACCGGCCGATTCGTTCTACGCCCGGGTCATAGGAACGGAACCCGGTCGGTAAGTGAGGAGTGTCTGTATTATATGTGTATAAGATATTATAAAATAATTAAAGCATTTCATAATATAGTATACATATATAATGCATATATATGTTTTCATTATAAGTGTACTTTGAGATATATACACATATCTCAAAATACACTGATAATTATATTATACATATAAAAGTGTGTGTGTATGTATGTATGTATGTATATATATATATATATATATATATATATATATATACACACACACACACATTAAAGAAAAGAAACATTTTAAGTTTCAACGTGACTTTAGGGACTTTAAAGAAGGCAGGATTTTTAGGCAAACTAAAAGATCATACACATGTACCAACCACAGAAATAGTCTCTCTTCAGGGAACACTGAATGGACCGACTCCGATTCTGTGATTTTGGTTCAACACAAAGCACAAATTCTGGGTCCACTTGGTCAACATATCCTACAAAACATGGTATATTAAAAGAAACAAACAAGTCTGTAGTGTTCTTAGATACACCCCCACCTTCTACTACTGCACTTGCCTCTGGTTCTACTTTTTTAGACCAGGCCTGGCCACTACCCCAGCGAGGCAGATTACGGGACCATCAGAGGTGGGGTTACAAATCGGACCGCAGCAATTATCGCAAATAGATCCACTTAGCTTGGATATCACAAAAATGAAGATTATTAATTTATCTAATTTTACACTTACATCTGACCATATCTCACTCTTGAACAGAGGTTTGTCATTTGTTCCCACACCAAAAGCTGACAGGTTTGAATGGCTTAAAGATATGTCTTTTTGGTCGCAAATTAGCTCTCTGCTCTTTACACAAAAGAAAAGACAGCAAAACAGCCAAAGATTTAGGCCAGAGTGATGAAGAGTATACACACTTTTAAACACTGATACAGCTTTTGGATGAACAAGACCCCACACCTCCTCTTACAAAATTTAGACTTCTAAGTTGGTTCACCCCCAACCTTAGAGATGACATTAACGTTGACTTGTTTGTAAAGATGACAACGGATACTATTGAATCTCTACCAGACCCAACAATATATGAGAATAATTTTGTCTATCGGTGAACAACGAGCACTAAAAGAATTTAGTCAAGACAAAGATCTGATTATCAAACCCTCTGATAAAGGGGAAAACAACTGCAAAGAGACTCTTATATAGAAATGTGTATGCATCATCTCAATGAGATTACTTGCTTCAAAAAGCTAGACAGAGATCCTACATCAGTGATGGCGAACCTATGGCACGTGTGCCACAGGTGGCACGCCGGGCCCTTTCTGTGGGCACGCGGCCATAGGTTCACCATCAATGCAGAGTAGGCACCTGCCTTCCCAAAACGGCAGGCGCCTACTCTGCTTCCATGTCGGGAGGCAGGGGGAGGGATCTGTGAAGCAACGCTCCATGGCAACGCTCCACACAGCATCGCCCGGGAGGACAGGGGAGCTGCTTCACAGATCCCTCCCCCTGCCTCCCGACACGGAAGCAGTGCTTGCCACCACCAGACCACCAGGGATGGCTGTGTCCCCCCCCCTTCATTAAAGATAAGAAGGAGGGAGGGGGATATACTGATTTAGCATACTTTTTTTTTTTAAACACCTTTACCCCAGCCCCACACACACAGCACTCCTACCCCCCCACAGCACCCCTACCCCCCACACACAGTACCCCTAACCCCCCACACAGCACCCCTCCCCAGCATCCATCCCCACACCCAGCTTCCCTCCCCTCCACCCTGCATGCCTCCCCTACCCCCACACACAGCAGCCCTACCCCCCCACACAGCACCCCTACCCCCACACACAACAGCCCTACCTCCCCACATAGCACCCTCACAACACACACAGCACCCCTACCCTCCACAGCACAGCACCCCTACCCCCGCCCAGCACCCCTCATACACAAACACAGCACCCCTCACACACACAGCACCCATCACACAAACACACAGCACCCTTCATACACACACACACAACACCCCTCACACACACACACAGCAACCCTCACACACACACACACACACAGCAACCCTCACACACACACAGCAACCCTCAGACACACACAGCACCCCTCACACACAGCACATACACAGCACACACACAGCACCCCTCAATGCAGTATGTGTGTGTATTCAGCAGTCTGTGTGTGTGCGCGTGTATTCAGCAGTCTGTGTGTGTGTGTACTCAGCAGTGTGTGTATTCAGCAGACTGTTTGTGTGTGTGTATTCAGCGGACTGTGTCTGTATGTATTCAGCAGTCTGTGTATGTAGTATTCAGCAGTCTGTGTGTGTGTGTTCAGCAGTCTGTGTGTGTGTACTCAGCAGTCTGTCTGTATGTGTATTCAGCAGACTGTGTGTGTGTGTGTATTCATCAGTCTCTGTATTCAGCAGTCTTGTGTATGTGTATTCAGCAGTCTGTGTGTATATGTATTGCATTTGTTGGAGATACTAATAAATATAAGCTTAATTTTATCGATTTATATCATTATTTAAAATTTGTATCATTGTTGTTGTGTTCTTTTAAAACAAAAGTTGTTAATTAGTTCGGACAACAGTACGAGTTGTTTTTTCTAAACTTAAACCTCAGTATTGATGTTTAATTGCCGTGTTGGCACTTTAAGGGAAAAAAAGTTGGCATGTATTGCGGTTTGGGCACTCGGGCTCAAAAAGGTTCGCCGTCACTGTCCTACATCCTCCTTCCTAACCTCCCTCAAAACGTTACTTAATTCAGCTCTGGAAGACAATATCATCACCACTGAAGAACTCAGATTCATTATGCCTAAAAATTCACCAACCATAGCCACATTTTACTGTTTACCAAAAGTGCATAAAAACTTACTCAAACCACCTGGTAGACCAATTGTGTCCGGAAACCAGTCTTTGACTGAGAATGCTAGTAAATTTCTAGAAAATCTCTTACATCCATTTGTTATTCAATTGCCGTCCTACTTACAGGACACTAAGCAAACCTTGCTCACTTTGTAAAACCTTGAAGTACCCCCCTATACCCACCTTGCCAGTTTAGACATTGTATCCTTATACAACAATATTCCACGTTCAATAGGAATTAAGGCAACGTCGTACTTCTTGAGAGAAACTCTTAAATTCTCAGAGCCACAACAAAACTTCCTTCTAGATTTACTTTCGTTTATTTTGAGACATAACTACTTTGTCTTTAATGGGTCATATTACCTGCAACTTAAAGGCACAACTATGGGGACGGCTTGGGCCCCTAGCTACGCTAACTTGTACCTGGAGTGATGGGAGGAGACCATACTCACATTAGTGGATCGTGACTTGAGCCAGTACATCCACGTGCTCGTATTCTGGACTGGCCCTATCACCAAGCTCAATGAACTTGTGAGTACTCTCCTTGACCTTAAAATCGCCTTAACTATGGAAGGGACAGTTGAGACAGAACTGTTCAGAAAAACAATTGCTACCAATAACCTCCTTCATTGGAAAAGTCATCATCCCATGAAAATGAAGGCAGGGATCCCTTATGGTCAATACCTCCGGGCTAGGAGAAACTGCTCTAACGACATCACCTTTCAGAAAGAGGCCAAGGAAATTAAGAAGCGGTTTAAAGAACAGGGTTACCCGAACAAGATCCTGAAGCACGCTTATCAGCGAGTGATCAAGATGGATAGATCCACCTGTCTCCGTACATCAAGACCAAAACCCACACACAATGTTATTAGATGCATAGGCATATTCGACCAATATTGGGAACCGGTGAGAAAAATACTCTCCAGCAACTGGCCTATACTTGTACATGATAAAGATCTGACTAATAACATTACCACCTACCCGAGTATCACCGCGCGGAGACCGCAAAACTTGAGAGAAGTGTTTGTTCACAGTCATCTCGAACCATCTAGTGTCATCCCAGGGGACTATCAAAAGCTAAGGGAGTCCAAGTGGATCCATGAACTTAAGACCCTAACACCCTTAGGTCTTAATGAGGAGTTTAACTTTACTCCATTTATACACTAGCAATGGCCGTCCTGCACATATCACTCCACAATCCCTCATCACCGCTCCCCATGTAAATAGTAGTAGTCTTCCTATACAAATAGTTATTTTTCCACTACAATTTTTTAGTCTTCATTTAACATTAGGCTGAAACTTTCATTGTCTAATATTATAATGCTTAAGTCTTTTTTAAGTCATTTCTGTCACATAATGGCTGCAAATAGTCATTATTAAGCTTAAGTTTTATTTTTGTAACATAAGGTTGTAAATAGTTAATTGATTAACACTATTATGCTTATGCTTTCATTTAGCAAGTTAAAGCTTTGAATAGCTCTTTCAAATTTCCTACCAGTTAAGTCTTATGTTCTATTCCACAATGTTTGTGGATAACGCCAGGCAAATCTTGGTTAAGAACCATGCCTAGTATATATTTCACAAGCCTTAATACTCTCAGTAATATTTTTGTATCATTCACGTTTTATTTATTTATTTATTGCATCTTTACTACTAATCTCTACCAAGCATGTAAGAGTAAATTTTTTGCTCCACTACTTACCCACCCATTAAGGCATAGAATAATTCTCATTGGTTAAATTTGTTTAAATCCACCAATGAGAACTTCACCAGACATTTAAAAACATGATTCCATCACAAGACCGGTTCCCCTCTGATGAACCTGTGAGGTGAAACGAGCGTCAGGGGAAACATCACTGGCGCTATCAACCAGTCACTTTACTAAGAGTGACCTGTCACTGCACTAAGAGTGGCCTCTTTACTTACCATACCAATTAGAGTCTTCTATCGGCATCGGCTCGGCCGTTACCCAGCAGCACTTGAAGCAGCCTACAAAGTCTAGGCATTTCCAGCACACTTCTTTCATTGTAACAGTATTGGTGGGAAATTTTCTATTTGTATTTCCATAGGAGATTGTAGGCTTTTGGCTAAGGGGGTGCCATCAAAGGCACAAGTAGTTAGGGACCACAAGCATAGGATGATTCCTAGTGTTTTTGTAGTTAACCCCTCTCTACCCATAGCTTGTTGGTTATTTAGCCAGTTACTGCAGAATATACCAGGCAATATCTTTGCAGTCTGCACCTCTTAGCTACTATACTGCAGATACTCCCGCCTGCACATACCATAACACTAGGATTTCCAGTGTTTTTGTAGTTAACCCCTCTCTACCCATAGCTTGTTGGTTATTTAGCCAGTTACTGCAGAATATACCAGGCAATATCTTTGCAGTCTGCACCTCCTAGTTACTATACTGCAGATACTCCCGCCTGCACATACCATAACACTAGGATTTCCAGTGTTTTTGTAGTTTTACTGCAGAATATACCAGGCAACATCTTTGCAGTCTGCACCTCCTAGTTACTATACTGCAGATACTCTCGCCTGTACATACCATAACACTACGATTTCCAGTGTTTTTGCAGTTAACCCCTCTCTACCCATAACTTGTTGGTTATTAAGCCAGTTCCTGCAAAATCTACCAGGCAACATTTTGCAGTTTGCACCTCCTAGTTACTATACTGCAGATACTCCCACCAGCACATACCTCTAGATGCTATTTCTCACGGTCTTTAACACAGGACCCTGTCATCATTTCTGAGATGCTATTTTCTGCAGTATACTGGCATGCTCAAGCTTGTTTTGGAGTCCAGACACTGCAGTTTCATTACATATTGTTATCAGCTTTGTTAACAGCTTCAGTGCAGCTCACTGGGACTTGACTATTTTTCCTTGAGCCTGGTATATTGATATATTATTGACACTACTAATTTATAGTTGTTGTTCCCACAGTGGCATTTCACTCTAAAAGGCAGTGTAAAGGCATCACTTGAGGATTTCTTACAACAGTCATTTGAATGAAGTGTAACTGTATCTCTTGAGGATGTCTTACAACAGTTATTTGAACTAAAATTTGTTTTAACTATTTCCATTAAAAGTGAATTATCTTTCCTGTTTTGAGATCTCCCCAAGCCCAACATATCCCAAGGTCACCCCTCTATAACAAGGCAACTACCACTCTGCAGGACACTCTATCATTTATCCTGTCCCTTCTCCTGTCTCCCTTCGTTATTGTTTAGTTTTATAGTGCATTTCATTGCACTAGGGGTTAACCCCCGCTCAGGAGTAAGATTATTGTATATATATATATCTATATATATAGATATATAGATATATATATATATATATATATATATATTATAAATTGAAAATAATTTATTATAAAAAACAAATAAAAACGCTAACTTTGGCCAGCGTTTGTGACTAAGTGGCTACTTGGCTACTACAAAAGACTGGACATACCCTATTTTGAATACTGTGGGTTGTCTGCTTTTACAAACGGTGTGCCATGATGGGGTTCATTTTCATTCCTGGGCTGCTATACGGTCTCAAAGGCAACATAGACCCAGCAAACCAATCTGGCAAATTTCAATGTGCAAACATGGAAAAGGGGAAAGCCCTACATTTGACCGCTGTAAGTTTGCAAAAACCCATAATACCTGTACATTGAGGGCACTGTTGTTTTCGGGTGATATTGCTGAACACACATTGGGGTGTTCTTTGTCAGTAACACATAATAGGAATGGAGAGTCGATGCCTAAAGTACAATTCGAAAGAAAAATAACACAAACAAAAATTACTACCTAAATGTTTGACAAAGACTGGTGGTAGAATTAGTGCATGGAAAGTGTTAAAATACCACCCTTTGAAATACCCTAGGGTATCTACTTTTCTAAAATATATGGTTTGATGGGGGTAAATTACATTGGCCAGCTTCAGAAATATCCCAAATAGGACATGGGTGCATGATGACCAGCTGTGAAAATTCCAAGTTGGGAAAACTGGAATGAGTATCCTCCAAATAAGGTCCTTTAGCCCCCAGAGAACCCGACACACCTATACCTGGGAGGTATCACTATACACAGGAGATGTTGCTGAACACACATTGGGGTGTTCTTTGACAGTAACCCTTAAAGTTCTCCGTACATGTATTTTTAAATTGCTACGTGTGTCAAAAAAATCACATTTAAAAAAAAAAAAATTAAATTTGGCATAGATTGGTGGTAAAATGGTTGCATGAAAAGAGTTAAAATACCCCAAGTTAATACCTTAGGTTATCTTCTATTAAAAAATATATACATGTAAAGGGTTATTCAGGGATTCCTGACAGATATCAGTGTTACAATGCAACTTGCATTAATTTTGGGGGGGGGAAATGGTTTGTAAATAGCAAAGTGCTACTTGTACTTATTGCCCTACAACGTTTCAAAAAGCTAAGAACATTGGGTATTTGGGTAAAATTGGGTATTTCTAAACTCAGGACAAAATTTAGAAACTATATAGCTTGGGTGCTTTTTGGCGGCTGTAGATGCGTAACAGATTATGGGGGTCAAAGTTAGAAAAGTTGTGTTTTGTAAATTTTTTCATCACATTTTATAATTTTTTTATAGTAAATTATATGATATGAAACTAATGGTATCTTTAGAAAGATAATTTAATGGCGAGAAAAACGGTATATAATATGTGCGGATACAGTAAATGAGTTAGAGGAAAATAACAGCTAAACACAAACACTGCAGAAATGTAAAAAGAGCCCTGGTCTTTAATGGTAAGAAAATTGAAAAACGTTTTGGTCACTAGGGGTATATACTAAACAGTGACGGGGCAATCAACAAAATCATAAAGTATATAAGCATACAGTGTTAAAGACTATGTGATCTCTCTTAATAGTAATCTTGTTATATCATTTCAGTTCTACTTCTCCAAAACACAATATCAAGTAAAGTATGAAGTACTTGGAAAAAAACAGACAGTGTTTTAATGGTTGATGTATAATTTGTTAAATAATACACTTCCAAGTTCATATTTCAGGCAGCTAGTTAGCCTGTAGATGTAGTTTGCTTATTAAATCCAAATGGAGCATGGTTGCAATTCAAGGGATTATGGCCCTGAAACAAACCAAGGATCACTTCACGTTGTGCGGAAAAGCTTTTGTAATGTCTTGCAAGGCATACGCTCTTTTATCACACATAAGGGTGTGGAAGAAGTGAAGGAGCTCTGTGGTTTAGCTGTTCCACTGGTAAGTGTTAATTTGAAATATAATCATTTATCACGTGTTTGGATGTAGGGTTTAAAAAGCACACTGTAAAGCCATTTGTATTACATAAAAATATTTTGTAATCAATTTTTGTTGCAGAAGCTTGAGTTGTAAAAGGTAAAAGAACATAGTCTTAATAATAGTAAAAGGAATAGGCAGCTTGATCTGGTATTTTTCAGTAAAAATCTTAGAACTAATATTTGCCATTTGTTAAAAATTGTAATGTGAAAATCTGAGATGTGAAGAAAAAACAGGCTCGTATATACATATATTTTGAAATTGTAAAAAGGTTCAATCTTTATGGTCATGGGCTTTTGAGTTTATTAAGAAAGCATTAAGACCAAGTATCAAAATTACCCCAGAAATTGCTTTACTAAATATGAATCTGTCTGAATGCCCAAAAGAAAAGGCCTATTTAATAACACACACTTGTACAGCAGCTAAGATCCTAACTGCAAGAGGCTGGAAGCAAAGCCATGTTTTTTAAAAATCAGCTTTCTCTAATCCAGGGGTTCCTAATAAATTTTTCCCATGGAACCCTTTGACATAGAGTATCGACATGTTGGATTCCACCCTCCCTATTTTTTTATGTGCCGGTGTGTGTCTGTGTATCTGTGTGTCAATGTGTATCTGTGTGTGTATGTATCTGACACATAGATACACACACCTTGACACACAGTGTCTATCTGTGTGTGTGTGTGTGTGTGTGTGTGTGTATCTGTGTGCCACTATGTGCCTGTGTGTGTGTGTGTGTATCTGTGTGTCAGATACATACACACTCATACACATTGACACACAGATACACAGACACACACAGATAGACACTGTGTGTCAAGGTGTGTGTATCTGTGTGTCGGATACATACACATGTCAAGGTGTGTGTATCTGTGTTTGTATGTGCTAGTGTATGTGTCTGTGTGTCAGTATTAATCTGACACAGAGATACACACACCTTGACAGACTGTGTGTATCTGTGTGTGTGTGTGTGTGTGTGTGTGTGTATGGATCTGGCATACAGATACACACACTGGCACACAGATACACACACTGACACACACCTTGACACACAATGTGTATCTGTGTATGTGTGTGTGTGTGTGTATCTATGTATCAAAGTGTGTGTATCTGTATTTGTATGTGCCAGTGTGTGTATCTGTGTTTGTATGTGTCAGTGTGTATCTGTGTGTGCGTATGTATCTGACACAGATACACACTCTGGCTCACAGATACACACACCTTGACACACTGTGTGTATCTCTGTGTGTGTGTGCATGTATCTGTGTCAAGTTGTATGTATCTATGTGTCAAATTGCATGTATCTGTGTTTGTATGTGCTGGTGTGTGTCAAGGTGTGTGTATTTGTGTTTGTATGTGCCAGAGTGTATATCTGTGTGTCAGTGTGTATCTGTGTGTGTGTGTGTGTGTGTATATCTGACACACAGATACACACATACTGGCACATAGTGGCACACAGATACACATACTGACAGATACACACACCTTGACACACAGATACACACACACTGGCACATACACACTGGCACATACTGACATATACACACACCTTGACACACAGATGCACAAACTGACACTTAGACACACAGATTCACACACATTGAGAGATACACACACTGACACAGGTACAGACACATACACATACACACACGTTTAAATGTGTTTTTTACTTTCCTTTTTTCTGCAGGAGGATGTTCAGTGCTGCTGGATGAGGTTAGCAGCTGCTCCCTCTCCCTCCAGCCAGCGCGCTCTGTCTAGGAGGAAGTGCAGTCACTTCCTACTGGCATCCAATACTACAGGGGTCCAGTCATGATTTTAGATGACCGCGGCGCCTAACCAGACCACTGTTTAGCGATACCCATTGGGTGGCCCTAAATGCTTGGGCCACCCGACTGGCAAATTGCCACGTAACCCGAATTATGTTCTCTATTTTGAACTCTAATTGTGAAACGCTGCTCTTATCAATTGTTACAGCTAAAATTGAAAATGGCAGAAAATGGTTTACGGGTGTGGCGAATAAAACAAATATATGGAATAACGCTCTTGAATAAGCACAGGAATATTGCAGTCCCTCTTAAAAAGAAAATAATTGAAGCTGCATTAAACTTCATAACCGGCTGGCAGCCAATCAAATCAGTGTTATATGTTGTATGTGCAAGAGATTTGACTTTGTGTTAACAACGCAATGCATTCTCTTGTAATTATTGATGTGGATGTCTTTATGTGTGGTAAGGAAAAAAAAGTGAAAATGAAGTCAATAAAGATTATTATAAATTAAAAAAATACTAAACTGCAGTTAGAAAATAAGGTATCTTCCAATATTACAAAATCAAATTGTATTTGTCTTTATTATAGAAAATGTGCTTTTAGATCTCTCCTTACATAGTAAAGAGGTGCTTAAAGGGAAACTGTAGTCACTATAATCATTTCATCTCTTTGAATTGGTTTTAGTGCCTGGAGTCCCCAGGCACTGTCCCTCCATTCAGTGTTAAACCATTTTCAAGCAGTTTAATACTGTGGCCACCCACAGTCTTGTCTTTTCTGGAGGTGTGGCTAAGGCACAGATCAAACACTTCCTTGTAGTCATACCCTTCATACTGGCAGTGCTAGCTCTGATAGGCCAAATGCAGTAAGCTGACACCCTCAACCACTCACAGCTGCCCATTGCTGCTCATGCTAATACTTATTAATTATCCAAAGTGGCACAGAGGGGATGAGCTGCTGGGGACTCTCATTTAGCATAAAAAATTTGAAACTGTTTAATGCTGCATGCAATTAGAGCACCAGGAGATTACAGAAACTATAGCCAGTTTAATGAGATGGGACAGATACAATGATATGGGACAGATACAATGATACAGTGCCCCTTTGATGTATTCATTCTGTAGTGTAGAACAACGTTTTTATTGCACCTTAGTAAATACGAGCCTAATAATGTTCCAAGAGTTGGAGGCTGTACAGTTTGTGGTTTCAGAGTCAAGTTTGTGGCTAGAGCATAATCTTCAAAATCTGAAATTATCCCAATTAATACACCAGTTTCCACTTGTAACGGCACCCCCAGGCATAAAAGGGGTTAAAAGCCGTTTAGGAGATCTTCCCCTTCCAGAGACACAGGCACAGCTACGGTAGACACCAATCTACCGAACCGGAGAAGCACATGAATGCTCTCAAACATACGAATGCTGTAAACAGCCGAATAGGAAAAACCATACAAATAGGTTTACACTCCTAGCAGTCGAACTGGAACAGCATACAATAAATCCCCCCAAGAACGAGACAAAGCTCCGTTTTGAGGGTCAAGCAGGAACAGACAGACCTGTGGGTTTATTGTTCTTACAGGGAGTGCAGAATTATTAGGCAAATGAGTATTTTGACCACATCATCCTCTTTATGCATGTTGTCTTACTCCAAGCTGTATAGGCTCGAAAAGCCTACTACCAATTAAGCATATTAGGTGATGTGCATCTCTGTAATGAGAAGGGGTGTGGTCTAATGAAATCAACACCCTATATCAGGTGTGCATAATTATTAGGCAACTTCCTTTCCTTTGGCAAAATGGGTCAAAAGAAGGACTTGACAGGCTCAGAAAAGTCAAAAAATAGTGAGATATCTTGCAGAGGGATGCAGCACTCTTAAAATTGCAAAGCTTCTGAAGCGTGATCATCTAACAATCAAGCGTTTCATTCAAAATAGTCAACAGGGTCGCAAGAAGCGTGTGGAAAAACCAAGGCGCAAAATAACTGCCCATGAACTGAGAAAAGTCAAGCGTGCAGCTGCCACAATGCCACTTGCCACCAGTTTGGCCATATTTCAGAGCTGAAACATCACTGGAGTGCCCAAAAGCACAAGGTGTGCAATACTCAGAGACATGGCCAAGGTAAGAAAGGCTGAAAGACTACCACCACTGAACAAGACACACAAGCTGAAACGTCAAGACTGGGCCAAGAAATATCTCAAGACTGATATTTCTAAGGTTTTATGGACTGATGAAATGAGAGTGAGTCTTGATGGGCCAGATGGATGGGCCCGTGGCTGGATTGGTAAAGGGCAGAGAGCTCCAGTCCGACTCAGACGCCAGCAAGGTGGAGGTGGAGTACTGGTTTGGGCTGGTATCATCAAAGATGAGCTTGTGGGGCCTTTTCGGGTTGAGGATGGAGTCAAGCTCAACTCCCAGTCCTACTGCCAGTTCCTGGAAGACACCTTCTTCAAGCAGTGGTACAGGAAGAAGTCTGCATCCTTCAAGAAAAACATGATTTTCATGCAGGACAATGCTCCATCACACGCGTCCAAGTACTCCACAGCGTGGCTGGCAAGAAAGGGTATAAAAGAAGAAAATCTAATGACATGGCCTCCTTGTTCACCTGATCTGAACCCCATTGAGAACCTGTGGTCCATCATCAAATGTGAGATTTACAAGGAGGGAAAACAGTACACCTCTCTGAACAGTGTCTGGGAGGCTGTGGTTGCTGCTGCACGCAATGTTGATGGTGAACAGATCAAAACACTGACAGAATCCATGGATGGCAGGCTTTTGAGTGTCCTTGCAAAGAAAGGTGGCTATATTGGTCACTGATTTGTTTTTGTTTTGTTTTTGAATGTCAGAAATGTATATTTGTGAATGTTGAGATGTTATATTGGTTTCACTGGTAATAATAAATAATTGAAATGGGTATATATTTGTTTTTTGTTAAGTTGCCTAATAATTATGCACAGTAATAGTCACCTGCACACACAGATATCCCCCTAACATAGCTATAACTAAAAACAAACTAAAAACTACTTCCAAAAATATTCAGCTTTGATATTAATGAGTTTTTTGGGTTCATTGAGAACATGGTTGTTGTTCAATAATAAAATTAATCCTCAAAAATACAACTTGCCTAATAATTCTGCACTCCCTATATATACACATTAGTACCACCCACAGGGTTTTGGAAAACAACCAATAAACACATACAATACACTCAGACACTCCCACACAAAATCCTCCCCTCTGCCTGTGATACAATTACCATACACAATGGATAATGTAATTATCACCGGCAGAGAAATACAGTGTTTCCACATTATTCATAACTTTAAAAGTATGCATCACATTCACATACATTTTAAGAATCAGCATACTCCAAATACGAACATATGTCAAAATCATCCAAATTGGTCCAGTGGTTCAAAAGATAGATCGAAGTCCTTTGTGACCAAATGAAGCATGGCTTTTCTGCCCAAGACCAGTTCCACAGCGTCTTCTATCCTGGAGATAATTTGGAAGTAATCCAATTATCTCCAAGGACAGAGGCAAAACTCCATTAAGCACATGGCAGCAAAAGACAATAAAATACAATAAAATACACACAGTTACATTTATGACATAAAATACAGACATGCAACATATGCCCAGATAGCTTAGGTTTGAGCGCACATTAATACTGAATGGCGCTCAGACCACACACACATACAGTTCAATTTGCATGGAGCCAAAGTCTTTTATTACACGAATAGGCTCCATGTCATAGCTATCTGGGTTATTTTAGTTAATTCAGTAAATCCGAGAATCTACCGAACGCCAGGCAGAAAACATGAATAGACCTTTCTGCATAGGAAAATAAAGTATTTAAATGCCGGTCCATAGTCAAAAGGCAGCAGGCAGGCAACCAGGCTCCTCCAATGCACAGTGGCGAGATTGGTCTCGTCACACCACTCATTCTTATTCCCTTTGGACCAGGAGTAATCAACCTTTTTCTGCCTACCGCCCATTAATGCATCTTTCTTGATGGAAAGATTTCCTTAACGCCCACCAGTTTTCGTGCAAGTTCGAAATATTTTTTAGAAAGGAGGGTGTTTTAAAAAAATAAAATGTGAGTACATTTATCTTTTTATTTCTACTTTATGCATGTTTATAATGTTTTTAACTTTATAAAGTTTAATGAGAAAACAATGAAGTAAATTGAAATTGCCTTTACTAGTGATTAATGAGATCCTTGAGGTTTATGCTGCGAGACTAAATATTTGATATCTGGTTCGATTTTCGTAAGGAACAAATAAAGGTCTCCTCTTTTGGTGATATTCAGACGATTTCTCTGTTTGCTCATAATATGATTTCTCATCCATGCATCAGCTCCCCTCCTCTCCCTCCTCAATTCCCCTCCCCACCTTTTTTCCCCCCTTTTTTTTACCTTCGTAATAGCAATGCCCAGCAGAAAGGCTGAGCTATGTAGCACACTTACTATTATTAGCCAACAACAATTCTCTCCTTTTCCTTTTTATAATTTTTATTTTCCTTCTTTCTCTTTTTTTTTACAAATACTCTGCTCCTTCTTTCTCCTATTCTACAAATACACTGCTCCTTTTTTCTCCTTTTTTATAAGTACTCTCCTCCTTTATTTTATTCCTTTTTTTCTATTTTTTTTTTAATATTTTTTTTTTATTGAAGGTTTTTCAAAAGTAAAGATCCAGTACATAGTTGTTTCATAGAGTATACAAACGAGAAGTCAGTGGGTTACGGGATAATACAATCGTACTCTAAAGTTGCGCAGTAATATCATCCGCTTCCGTGTACTATTGAACATTTCGACGTAGCTGGTTTACAGTGTTCCCTTCATTTAGGTTGATGTTACAATTCAGATAAACTCAACAAAGGTATATACACAAACAAACATGCAGGCAAATCACAGTAATTTGGATCTAGCATTTTCTGCGTACTTTGGTCATGTCAGCTCACATAAATCACTGTCCATGATCCCATGGGCTGCTCCTGACTCCTCTGGGTCCCCTCCACCCCTCTCACCCTCCATGGTGTTTCTGTCCCTCATACCATGTCTCCCAGACCTTCCAAACGTCTCGGAACCTTTCCGTGGCTTTGGCAGTGTCAGTGGACATTTTCTCATATACATAGAATTGTTGTATTTTGTCTGCCAATTGGTGGATGGCTGGGCAGCTAGGTGTTTTCCAGTTTAGTGCTATTAGGTTTCTAGTGGCCATTAAGACTATCCCTATCAATTGTATGTGGTTTTGTGGTGTCGTTTCGGGGAACAGCAAGAGTAGGCAGGTCGTTATGTTCATGGGGAAGTCCCTAAGTCCCTAATTCCGAGATCAGTCAGTAGGATCTGAACATCTCCCCAGAGAGGTTGTATCCCCCCACATTGCCACCATATGTGTGGCAGGGTTCCTTCCTCCACACCGCATCTCCAACACTTGGATGATACGTCTGGGTATATTCTGTGTAGTCTAATGGGTGTCATGTACCACCTATAGAGTAGAGTCCACTTTTTGATCCCATTTAGGGCCAGCATCCACCTTTCATCTGTCATGACTGTCCCCCTCTCCGTCTCCCAGTGCTGTTTACATGTCATCGTTTTTTGTGGTGCTAGGTCTAGCCATGCTTTATAGCAAAGTGAGAGGGCTTTGGGTTTCATCGGGGCTGTCCAGCATCTGTGGGGTATTAGTCTCGCCGCTACCGCAGATGTAGGCACAGTGGGTGGTGTGCCCGTGACGTGTGTGTTTATTGTGTTTTTTAGTTGTAAGTAGGTAAGATATCTCTCTCCGGGGCCTTCCACCTGTCTCTGATGTCTGGGAAACTCATGATCGTTTGATCTGTACACAGTTGTTGGATTTGGGATATACCTAAGCGTGACCATCTGGTTAGCGGGATCGTGGTATTCACTGCATGAAGTGCAGTTAGGGGAGCTTCAGGGTGGAAGTGTTTCTTCCAGCCAAGGGAGGACATAAAGTCGTCCCACACTCTGACCGTTGCGGTTGTGGTAGGATATAGAGTTACCTTAGGGCCTCTTAGTGTTCTCGGCGTCCACAGGTAATTAAGCAGTGAGGCGTGCCTAAGTTGGCCTCGTTCCATATCCACCCACTGTGTTACCCCCTGTTGGGCGTGTAGGTGTATACTCGTTGCTAGAATAGAGGCTTTGTAGTAGAGTCCAATGTTGGGCATAGGCCCCCGTTTTTGTCGTCCGTTGTAGGAGACCTAGGGGCAGCCTGGGTTTCTTACCCCCCCAAATGAAGGAGTTGCGTATGGCTTGTAAAGATTTATGGATTGCGGCTTGGATGTCTATCGTGAGCATGCGGAATATATACAGTAACCTTGGCAATAGCATCATCTTATATGCATTCACTCGGCCTAACCATGACAGTTTTGCATTCTTCCATTTATGTATCTCTGTGATGCACAAATGTATGAGGGGTTTGTAATTGAGCTTTACTATGTTGCTAATAGGAGCGGCAATCTTAACCCCTAAGTACGTTATGGACGTTGTTCGCCAGTCAAGTTCAAAGGAGTTTTTCAGGGTGGTTACAGTTGGCCCTGGTAAGTTTATCGGTAAGGCTTGTGTTTTTTTCTTGTTCAGACGGTAGTATGATATTCTACCATAGTCTGTCAATAATGTTAGCAGAGGGGGCAGTGATTGTTCTGGATTTGAAAGTGCCACAAAAATATCGTCCGCGAACATCGCCAGACAATAGTCTTTGTCCCCCAGTGTAATACCGGTTATGGCCTGGTGTCGTCTTATCTTCCAAGCCAAGGGTTCTAGGGAGAGTATGTATAACATACATCCCTGGCGCGTCCCGTTCGTAATGTGAAAAGTCCGCGACAGGAAGCCTCCATGGGAGACCCTAGCACTGGGTCGTGCGTACAGAGCCAATATTCCCCTGATAACCTCTTCAGGGAACTGATACTTGCACAGCACCTGTGTCATATATTGCCAGTTAAGTCTGTCGAAGGCCTTTTCGGCGTCCAGCGCCAGGAAAAGACCTCCGAGTTGTTCCCTCTCCATCCCCGCTATTATGTTTAGCACTTTCCTCGAGTTATCAGAGCCTTGTCGGCCCCTCACAAATCCGGACTGGTCATTGTGTACTAATTTATGCCAATCTTTCGCTGAATAGTTTTGCATAGATTTTGGCATCGCTATTTAGCAGTGAAATGGGCCTGAAGTTTTTACAATGATCTTTATTTTTGCCCGGTTTGGGAAGTGTGGAGACATGTGCCATTGTGACTTCTTCTGGCAATGTCCCTTCCGTCATGCAGTGGTTAAACAGTGCACTGAGAGGTTGAGCTAGGGTGTTAAGGAAGGTGCGGTAATATTTATTAGTCAGGCCATCAGGTCCCGGTGATTTGTGTAGTGGGAGCGTGGAGATCACAGAGGCGATCTCTTCGGTCGTGAAGGGTTTGTTAAGCTGTTCCGCCTCTGTATTAGATAAGGTAGGGAGGTCGATTCCTGATAGGAAGGTATCAATATCTGCTTTAGAGGGGCAGACTGTCTGTGGGTCATCTTTTAGATTATATAGTTTTTCATAATAATGGGCAAATTCGTCTACTATCCCCTGTGGGTCTAGAATTGTGGAGCCCTTGGAACTCTTGATGGAGGCAATCTTGGAGTTAGCAGTCCTCTGTTTCAATTGGGCAGCCAGCCGTGCTCCCGCTTTGTTGCCTGTAGCAAAAAAGCCGTGTTTAAACCTGCGCATGAGGAATGTGGTTTTGGCCAGTTCCAAATCTCTCAGCCGCGATTGTAAGAGCAATAATTTAGTATGTGTGGCTGCTGTGGGGGTGTGTTTGTTAGTGTGGGTTAGAGAGGTTAATTCGGAAAGTATGGCCGTGTATGATTCTAGTCGCTTTTTTTTTGCGTAGCTGGCGTGCTTGATGAAGCAACCTCTTATGAAGGCTTTGTGCGCCATCCATATTTGGGGTAGAGGTGAGTCTGGGGTTTTGTTTTCTTTAAAATAAAACTGTAGATCTTGTTCTATTTGGTTAACTATGGCAGGGTCTGAAAGCAATTGTTCATTGAGTCTCCAACTGCTTCTTCCTGTGTTGGGGAATTGTTCTCTGAGTTGTAGTGTGATAGGGGCATGGTCTGACCATGTGATAAGACCTATGTCTGTGCGCTCAACCTTTATGATGGAGGAGGTGCGGACAAGAAAGACAAGCCAGACAAGAAACAACATATTTTCAAACCTTTCTATGAAATCTTATCTCAGGAGGAGCTCTGACTGTTATACACCTGTTACTGACGACTTTCTAGATTGCATGTAAAATTGTTTGGCCCTTGTAAGTTCCATTAGCCACTTTATATATTACAATTAAGATTTTCCAATAAAACATTAATTTTATAGTGCATGATATACACAATATGGTTTGTTTTTAATTAAAATTATCTTGCATTTTATTTTTTTCTTGGGTTCAGATTCTTTCACAGCTGCTATGCTTTTCCATAAACATTGTCAGCTCCATATTCTGCGGTCACCTGGGCAAAGTAGAACTGGATGCTGTAACACTTGCCAACGCAGTAAGTTTGAAAATGACTTTTTTTCTCTATTATTCAAAGAAGAGAGGCAGTAATTGTAATTAGTTACTTATGAAGAGAACTGAAAGTAAAATCAATTGCTCAGCACACAGTTACTCGTTTGACTGTAAAGATTCATGCTAAAGTTTTACAGCTAATATATCAACCTTAAAAGGTCATTTAAGCGCTTTAACAAATTTGCATTATTGCAAAGGTAATGGTGCACAGAGTACCCTACACCCATGTTTAACTCATAGAGTGGCTTACAGATGCAGTGATTTGTACAAATCAATTAATTTTAACCTAGCCATTCAGAGCTGCAAAATCAGTAGACTGATATAATGCTGCCCAATATCAATTTTGTCCAAGCCGTGTGCAGCATGCACACACCCCATGCAGGCTCTAGCTCTACAGATAGATGTACCAAACACTTAACTGGGCTGTAGGTAAACTGCTAGCAATCACAGTATGGCTGCCATATGTTTATAGACCAGTTCCACCCATGGAGACATGAAAAATCCATTATGATTATTATTGTCCATTTCTGATGCTTAGGTAAAGGAACACTCTGAATACATAACATATTTTAGTTTGCTGAAATTGTTATTTTGTTAATGGAGTGTTCATTTATTCAGGGTCATTTATAAAGTTTTATACTGCAGGGCTGTATTTCATAGAACATTGCGCAACCACTACTGACTACATTTTGCTCACATCCCTGAAGAATGCATATTCTATAAGAATAGTCAGTGCCTTCCACTAATATTGGCACTCTTGATAGAGCTAAGAAGAATGTGAAAATTTTTATTGATTATGTAACCTTTTGATCTTTTGTTAACAAAAACACACAAAAAATACTTTGCTCTCGTGGATATCAAAAACTTGCAAGCACCACACAGGTTTATCAAAATAAATAAAGAAATCTTTATTAAATACATATGTGGCACAATAGTAGGCACCCCTATGAATTCATATAAGAAAATTATATTTGAAGTATATTCCCAATCAGGGTCGGACTGGCCCACTGAGATACCAGGAAATTTCCCGGTGGGCTGGCATACTATAGGGCTGGTGCACACCGGCCCGCAATTACAGGGTGACCGACAGGAGGAGAAGCGCTCCCTTCCTGCCAGTCACTGAATGTAGCATGCTTGGCCACCACAAGGTATGAGGAGGGGAGGGGAAGGGAGGAATAATGAGACACTGGGAGGTAGAGGCGAGCTAATAAGGCGCATGAGGAGCTAGGAGGGAGGCTGGAAGGGAGACTAATAGGACACATGGGAGGCTGGGAGGGAGGCTTATGGGACACATGGGAGGCTGGAAAGGAGACTAATGGGGGGCTGGGAGGGAGGCTTATGGGACACATGGGAGGCTGGAAGGGAGACTAATGGGACACATGGGGGGCTGGGAGAGAGACTAATGGGACACATGGGGGGCTGGGAGGGAGACTAATGGGACACATGGGGGACTGGGAGGGGGGCTATATAGACACTGGGAGGGGGACTAATGAGGGGATGGGAGGCAGAGCTAATGTGACACATGGAGGGCTGGGAAGGAGGCTAATGGGACACATGGGGGCTTTGAGGGAGAGCTAATGGGACACATGGATGGTCACTCAGATGGCCACTAGAACATGGCCTATGTTGAGCATCTCCACGCTCTGTATGTAGGCACTAAATGCTCCCCATAGAGATGCATTGATTCAATGCATCTATATCAGGAGATGCTGATTGGTGCAGCGAAGAGTAGAATTTTGCCACACATGCACAATAGCCTCACAATGCTTTCCTATGGAAAAGCATGGATTGGCTGAGATCATCAAATTTGATGATCTCAGCCAAAGTGAAGAGCACACTCTTATTACTTCAAAATAAACAAGATAACATATATTTTTTTACTGCGGTGCAATTGCATACATTCACCATTTCAGTCCCATTACCAAACTTTTCTTAATAAGTCAAGGTAGTTGCACTGAGATATTGATTATATGCAAATGCACGTCTGCTTAAAATAAATTTGCTCTTTTGTTAATTTTGAAGCCCTATGAGTGCTTTTTTTCACGTTTGAGTAAGAGTTTTCAGGGGGTTTTTTTCCGCTTCCATATTTGCACACTATGATGGCGCAACGCATTATGGGTCTGGTATAGAATTTCTTTTCCATGGCTGCTTTTCATTGTCAGTCCGGCCCTGTTCCCAATTATATTTTACATTTTTTAGTACACCTGTGTGATTTGCATCTGGAACAGGAAGTAGTTCAAACATGACTTCCTATTTCATATGGGTATAAATATTAGGTAACACATAGGTCAAATTATTCTAGTCATGCATCACAGTGGGTAAGACCAAGGAATATAACGTAATTTGTGCTGTTTGTATTTTAATTATCGTGTTTAGTTGTTACATAAAATGGCCAATATAGTCCAAAATACGCATAAGTAGTCTAGAACATCCATATTTACATAGGTTATTGATCATTTATCTTGGGATTTCCTTTTCTTTCTTTGTTTATAGGTTATTGCTGTGACTGGGATTTCTGTGGGCCTAGGGCTGGCTTCAGCATGTGACACACTCATATCGCAGGTATTCAACTAAGAGTTATATTTCCTTTATGTATGTTGAAATAATAAATACAAAAAGTGTATGGCTCTCAAGCTGACTTCTGAACAGTACTCATGTAATCCATTTTCCAGATGTGCAAACCAGGAAACAAACTGGCACAATAATTTAATTTAATTGAGCTTCCATGAAGCTGAAGGGTTAACAAAGCTATTAAAATAATATACGATGGGATCTGTGAGAGCCCCAGCCTGTAATAAGAGAGAGCTAATCAAACCACAATTAGGCAAATACAGGTCTTTTCCTCTCTCCCTGCCACCCTGTGTTACAGAAGATGAGATAGAAGATTGCAGAGTAGATAGAGGAATAGTATAGAAGATGTCCAAGCAACTTCATCAAGTAAGTATTTTTTTTTTTTATGGCTTATTTATTTATATGTTTGTTTATTTAAGATTTACTGCCTTCCTCTTAAATATTTATTAGATGTAGAGAGTAGAAAAGGTAATTGATATGGGGGTTGGGTAGCCTTGAGTACTCATAGTTGCCAGGGTTTATTGGTTAACAGGACTATAGAGATTGGGTACTTTCTGGTCCTATATACATTAATGGGACTAGAAGATTTGGGCATCGTCTGAGAAATTTTGACCTTTAGAATACCTCACACACTACTTAGACCGTTATAACATTACTAAGATAATTTATTTATTCCGGTCCCTGAGTATATTACTCGCCGTTCTTGTACTGTATAGCAATTTTGGTTTCTCACTATTAGGTGACTTTGACCGTTAGGAACACCTTTCTCCTGATAGGTTTTACTATTGAGACTTAGTATCCCTCTATTGCTCCCACTATAATCACGGTGAAGTTTTCTCTTTGTTTACAGAGACAAGTTACATTTCTTGTTTCAACGTTTAACTAATTGACGATTTCAGTTACGGATAAGGGTATTACACATTATCCGGAATACTGAAATTTTGTCGTATACAAGATTAGTCTATATATTTTAGCACAGTTAGCTGTTCTAAAGTGTTACATTATACCTCACTTATAACTGTTTCTTTGTATAAAATAAAATTCACTTTGTAACATTTTTCTCAGCTACAGTAGTATTTCTGCTTGCTGGTGATTGCAAAACTCAGTTTTGCTAACTTATTTTGGGTTTGGATTTCTGAAAACTTTAGAACAGAACCTCCCAACTATATTATCTGATATTTTTAGCATCGAGTTAATACATGGTATTTTGAATATATATATATCTTTCCACTGGCATTTTTAGCATAGAGTCAATATATGGTATTTTGGATATATATATCTTTCCACTGGTCTTTTGCCCCCACTACAGTATCTCTGGGGCTTTTTTCACTAGTGGGAAAGATTACCTTTTGCATTATAGACTTTTTTTCTCCATATTGACTCTTTACAATATAGAATATTGGTATTAGATATTTATCCTTACACATTTTCTATTTTAATGAATTCATTAAAAGTTATATTTTAATCATTAGGTCACTCCTTTCTCTTCTTTCTTTATTATTATAGGTTATATAAATAGTTAACACAGGCTTAACTCAAGTTATATTTATAACATAAGCACAAAACAACCAAATCAAAGGAAATTTCTAAAGGACAGGATCAGCAATCTTTGGCTGGTAAAAAGGTAGGAATAAAAAGATGCAAGAAAGAGTGAAACTGAGAGAAGGAGAAAATGTGAAGACAAAGAAGTTGAAAAGTTGGGATAGGCAAGGGAGCATTAATAGAAAATTAACTTGAGAGACAAGAGCAAAGAGGAGTGATACAGGGATAGATCATCATGAAGGAAGTCATGTGAAAGAATACAATAAGGGATGGCAACTTTTAGCCTGGGGCACAAGTACAAACAAATGACCCTTTTACGTTCACAGATCTGAGTGTGAATGGTTCTACTCATGAGGAGCATGTGACATATGGATTGACTGATGGAGGTTGATGGAGTTGTGAGGTCTGGCATCATATATCCATAAAACAATATATAAAGTGTCAAGGCATATCTAATTCTCCAAAATGTAGACTTTAAAAAGAACAGGCCACCATGACAATTATAATTAAACAATTACCATACAGCCAAATACTTAAGTGATAATAGAATGCTTTCTAATCTAACCAAGTTCACGGCCGCAATGTAGCAACCAGGAAACACTGCTCCGAGAGCAAGGGATCTTGTGACCCCCACACAGGTAAAGACTTTCCACCGTGACCATATTGTGTTGCCATGGAGATGGATGTAGAAGACTCTATAGAGATAATGCCCACATAAAATACTTTGATTTGTTACAAATAGTTAGACACCATATATATTTAGCAATTTTTATTAAAAAAAAACCAAAAACACAAAAATTACAATTTAGGCTAGAAATTTTAAATATTTTTAAAATCGGCAATACATTGTTTTTTTTCTCAGAGCAGAACTATAATTATCACAATTTGTATGTGATAAATATTATATTAATATTATTATTTAATATATTAAATATTAGTATTAATGTCAAACATCCCTGTCACAAAAGTATAGCACATAGATAGGAAAAATAAATCCTAATCCAAATTCAACTATAATTCCTTCTGTTTCTTAAATAAATAAAAAAAAATGAAGAGAAACTAACCAGTGATTACAATTAAATCGTATTAAGAGAATTATATAAATCATATATCATATATCCCTGCAACCTCCATCTATATAACCTACATAGCACGCTTTAGGCAGCTCTTAATGTTGATAATGTCATGGAACAAGACTGAACGTGATGGATTATCACTTAAGGTTAGAGTATTCTGTAAATTCTGTTTGTTTTTTTGTATGTCTTTTAGATATTTGGCAGCAAAAATCTAAAACTTATTGGAGTTATTGTGCAACGTGGAATCCTTATCCTGATGCTTGCTTGCTTTCCATGCTGGGCACTGTTTGTTAACACAGAGAACATTCTATTATTCTTCAGACAGGACCCAAGGGTGGCCCGGTATGACAAGTTTACATTTTTAATCTATTCCTATTGTTTTTCAAAATATTTTCTTTACACAGAACATATGTCTTGAATGAATGAATTTCCCAAATTTTCATTCCCTTAACGTACACTGATTTGTTTTGGTAGCTTCTAAAAGAGCTACTGAAAGTAAGTGACTAGTTATGTAATGTTTCTGACAAACGGTTATTATAAAATCATCTTTACTATTCCTATATCTATTAATTGTTTTCTAAAATAAAAACAAAAAACTAAGAATGCTTAAAGAGGCAGTGTAAGAAACATAGCAATTTTTCTTTATTGCAAAGTTTATTGTTAAGAGTGTACCAAATACCATGTACAGCTATGAGAGTCTTATAATTTCAGTGAAACATAAATATCTTTATAATTATAAGACAGCCCCAAGAGCTGTCTGCCAGGCAGCTGGAATTCTCAGCTCTGTCTCCTTAATGTCAATATTGTCCAACTTGTACACAGATTCGACTTATCTCCCCTAAATATGAGCTGGGCTGTGTGTTGTCACATGTTTGAGGTGAATGTAACATGTTTGAGGGCTCAGTATACAGAGATTCGGACAAAACACAGTCACTTAACTTAAAGTCTTTAGTGATAAAACGAATGACATTAACTGAAAAGTCCAAAAACAATACCCAATAGTGCAAAGCCAGGATCAGCAAAGTAAAGTCTTAATAATTAGGTATTCACGGTAGGATCAGTGAAACAAAAGTATAAAGTCTTTGGTTGTTTAAACAAATAAGCAAAGCATTACCAGGTGATCCAAGACCAGATCAGACAGGCAAGGGTGAACCAACGCTGGTTCAGGCAGGCAAAGGTGAGCCATGACTGGTTCAGACAGACAAGGGTTAACCACAGCTGGTTCAGGAAGGCAAGAGTGAAAAATGGTTGGTTCAGGCAGGCAGGGGTTAACCACAGCTGGCTCAAATAGGCAGCAGTTAACCAAGGCCGTTAAAGGAGGGCAGGGTGTAACCAATGCCCAATGCAGGATCAGACATCTGAGAGTTTACAAGTACATCTGAGCAAGGAGCCCAGTGTGGCCTGGGTTTAAATAGGGGAGAGGGAATGGGAGCCCTCCAATGAGGAAGGGTCTCTGGGTCCATATAAGTGCAGGCCCCTCTGGGAGAGATGGTGTCCACGCCCCCCTATGCAGGTGGGATGCTATGTACATTCATCTCGCTGAACCCCATGCTGCTCCTATACATGCTGAGATTGATCCCCTAGGGTTCTGTCATTATGAGTGGATCCTGGAGCAGTGTGGGAGACACTGAGCAAGAAACCAAACAGATTCACAATCATTGTGGACATAAGTGGAATTGCTGGCATGCCCTTTTAGGCCCAGCCATACCCACGGAATTAATAAAGGCACACATCTCAGGATGTTTGGAGATGCTCCACAAACAGTGCATACACAAACAAAGCACATTTTTAACCCCATAAGGATGGCGAGCATTCTATGCAGTCCTTTTTTAGGCGGTCCTAATCGCCGGCGGGCAGCATAGAGCGTTCCCGCAGTCCTTCATACTTGCACTTGCAGAAATGCATCGAAAAGTTCCCAAAAGTCCCAAAACCGCTGTAAAATATTTCCAGAATAGCTCCAAAACTGCAAAAAGTTGCTCTAACACCTCCACACTCGGCACCACATGCTACCCACAGACTACAGAATGCACGGGGGTGGCGCTATAAACCTCCCAGGTGCAATGCACCCTGGGAAAAAAAAGAAAAAGGAAACCGGGGCATTATTTTCAATGGATTTTCATTTGTAAACTGAAAATTATGTTAACCAAGAAGTTTGTAAACCGAGGTACCACTGTACTTAGATCATATATTTGTATATATATATATTTATATATATATATATACACACACACACACCTTGTTCCAAATTATTATGCAAATTATATTTTTCTCATTTACCTAAATAATTGATGTAAATAACAGTCAGCATAATTCTCATGTTATCAACTATTAAGAGTACAATTCAAATTTTATTGAACCATCCTCCTAATGATAACAGAATTTTTTTAAACATAAAAAACTTACAATGCACTGTTCCAAATTATTACGCACAGTAAGTTTCAAAACACTTTATAGGTTGTATAGAACTGAAAATTGTCATTTGTTGTGTTTGCAGCATATTTACTGAAATCAAAAGCTATTTCAATCCATCTTATAACAACATTTTAACTTTTTAAACATTTTAACAGGTAACGTTACATTTTAACATAGGACCCCTTATTTTATCGCAGCTTCACAAGTCTTGCATCTATTGAACTTGTGCGTTTTTTGGACAGTTTCTGCTTGAATTTGTTTGCAAGATGTCAAAATAGCCTCCCAGAGCTGCTGTTTGGATGTAAACTGCCTCCCATCCTCATAGGTCTTTTGCTTGAGGATGCTCCAAAGGTTCTCAATAGGATTGAGGTCAGGGGAGGATGGAGGTCACACCATGACTTTCTCTTCTTTTATCCCCATAGCAGCCATTGATGCAGAGGTATTCTTTGCAGCATGAGATGGTGCATTGTCATGCATGAAGATGGTTTTATTACGGAAAGCAGCTTTAAATATCTGTTTGTTGCTATGTAATGGTATTTTAGCAGCTGCTCTCTTGATCCGATGCATGGATCTGGCAGAAATCTTCCTCAATATGCCTTTATCTGCACGAACCCGTCTGTGCTCTGAATCAGCCACAAATCTCTTAATAGTGCGATGATCGCGCTAAATTGGGCTCACCTGGCAATTTAATTATCACAGGTGTCCGAGATTGTTTTCAGTGATCAAAAGAGCCCTGAGACACAATGCCATCCATGAGTTAAACTGAAAAACAAAATATTTAATCTTTGTGACACTTACATCGAATTTGCATAATAATTTGGAACAGGGTGTATATATATGATCTAAGTACTATTATATACACATACATATATCATTAATAAAAGTGTATTTTAATATCTATATAATTATATATATTAATATTAAAATACATTTAGAATGACGTTAATAATTATATATATTTAAAAAAAATTAAAATAATTAATAAATAAATTGAATATAGAAAAGAAAGAAAATAATAAAAATACATTTTTTAAAAATTATATACCGGTTTCAATTTCTTCTAACTGTATTTTGATACGAATATACATATATATTAAATTCAAAATACATTTAGAATGATATTAAAATTACATGTATGTATCTATCAAATCTATATATTATATATATATATATATATATATATATATATATATTATATATATATATATATATATATAGAGAGAGAGAGAGAGAGAGCTATATATAAAAAATATATTTTTTAATTATATATATATATTTAAATTCTACAAATATATTTATATAATATTTTGACATAATTAAATCAGACAACCCAGCCAGAAAGTCCAGATAATTTAGCTTGCAAACCCTGTATTTATTATTTAACCCTTTAACTTTCCAGGACACCATAAAGCCTGTACATTGGGGGTATTGTTTTACTTGGGAGATGTCGCTGAATACAAATATTAGTGTTTTAAAATAGTAAAACATATCGTCAGTAAAAATGCAGTTTTACATTTTTCACACACAAACTACTTTTACTGACTATATAATTGTTGATCCGGTTTACTATTTTGAAACACTAATATTTGTGTTTAGCGAAGTCTCCCGAGTATAACTGTACCCTACATGTACAGGTTTTATGGGGTTTTCAAAAGTTACTGAGTCAAATAGAAGGCTTGAATTTCCTTTTTTTGACATTGAAATTTGCCCGATTGGTTATGTTGCCTTTGAGATCATATGGTAGCCTAGGAATGAGAATTACCCCCATGATGGCATACCATTTGCAAAAGTAGACAACCCAAGGTATTGCAAATGGGGTATGTCCAGTCTTTTTTAGTAGCAACTTAGTCAGAAACACTGTCCCAAAAAAAAAAAGTTTTTTGCATTTTTTAATGCACAACAAATATGAACGCTAACTTTAGCCAGTGTTTGTGACTTAGTGGCTACTAAAAAAGACTGGACAGGGGGCGGGGCCTGACTGCAGAGATGAGAGGAAGCAAACCTCAAAAGCTCCTGCTGCAGGCAACAATTAAAGTGAACTTTCATTGCCCAAACAACAATTTATTGAAGCGGGACAGTCACCAAACAAAAGGCGACAACCAGCAGCACAAATTGATACCACTTACAAGCCGTTTGGAGCAACATTTGCCTGATAGGAGTCTGAGGCCTACAAGCATGGCGAGTGCAGGGGAGATGGCCGCTCCTCTGCCACCATGACCGACTGAGCTTCTCTGTACCCGGGTCCACATTACCCCCCCATGGACCAGCGGGGGTCATCCCGGTCTACCCTCAAAACGTGAGCACTCACCCACAACTTGAATTAGGTCGCAAGGCTGACTGGCGGGAGACACGAGGACTCACTAAGATGGCTGACGGCACCCCCGCCCACACAACACAAGCACCCAATGACTGGGCCGCAGCTTTCCAGACGAGGTTCGATGCCATATGCAGGCAATTCTGGGACCGTCTGGAGGATCGACACCAGCCGCCAACGTCACCACGGGCCAGTGGAGGGACCAAGGCACCTGCAGCATGGGAGCCAGCCAGAGCTCCATACCCAGACCAGCGCAAGACCAAGGTGCAGCCAGAGGGGCCCCAACTGGGCAAAGCTACAGCTAAGCCGACGAAAAAAAAAAGAATGACAGCCTGGCTGGGATGAGAGTCATAAGGAGTAAGACCCCCACAAGCCACACACACCTGCAGAAGAGAGCAAATTACCCACGGAAGCGCCGAAGTGCTGCCCTACGCAGCCCCACACCGGGGAAGGACCAGGCCTCAAAACGGCGACGGGTCCGTGAAATGGTGATACCGGCTCTCACAGAGTCTCAGGGAATGAAGGGTGCCCCACCTTGAATACACAGAGAAGCCCATGTGAACACAGAGGGTCCCGAGGTGCGGACGGGGGGACTCACTGACATCCATCCACACCTGCACTCACAGCCTCCAGACGGGGCATCGGATGATCTATTACCCAGCAGCTCCCAGGGACTATGTGGCAACACAAAGCTGAGGCGTTGGCTGACAGTGCCAATTGTTCCTGGGCACGGTATCCATGCCACCCGCTAGGACATGCAACAACAGCTTAACCCGTCTGTACCCAGTCAAACAAAGCTGTTGACTATGTGCTTAAACTTTGTTTTTGTATTTTTTATGTTTAGGTGTCCTTAGTTGCCTGCCTATGCCAATACATGCTATATTAGAAGAGAGGTGTTATATGACTCCAGCTAGCATGTTATACGATTCCAGCCAGCATGTTACCCAACCCCAGGCAGCAATAGAGAGCCCAGCATAGCCTATACAACTAGACACTAGCTCCACTGAACTCACTCAGACTAACAAACAAATCAGTGAGTCAGGTATTAAACCTGCTAATAGCTTGTTTTTATCTATCTACATAACCAGTGATGGCGTACCTAACCTGTTATTATACTCCTAGCCAGCATGTTATGCGATTAAATCAGTGTCCGCGAGTCTAGCATGATCTCCACATATGTGAATGAGTCTCACCAATTCCTGCTATCATATTTTGAATTTTCCTGCATGTTTATCTACTTACTATAAAATTGTGCACATATAGGCCCTCTAACGCAAAGTTTCGTTTAAATGTTGTAGCGGAACGCCAATATTAAATCCACGAATTCCGCTGGTTCAGGAAGTAATCCACAGTCAAGCGCTGGAAACAACAAGGCAATATCCCAAACCTCCCAGTAACTGGACGAAACACAGTTCTGAGAGTCAACTGAGGTCTTTTAATTCTGCTTCACAATTTATACAAGTCCCCATGCAAGGGGTTTCCTGAGTCCCTTCCCAGGGACATTCCCAGAGGGGACTACATGGGGGACTTATAGTACAAAGCATTTCTCCCATCAGGCACTGCTGCACGAGAGGGATCCTCCTCCTGGAATATACTGTTAAGTGGATTATCCCTCCGTGCAGCAGAACCGACAATTTATATTAAAACACATAACTTTTCGAATATGCAGTCTATTTGCACGAATGGACGTTCGGTAGATAGCTGGGGTCTGAGCGCATCATTCGTGAGATTACCGCTCAGATCCCAGCTAAAACAACCGAACGCCGCACAAAAACACATTTATTGAGAAACATATTAAAAAGACCGATTGCCTTCCAGGGTATGAAATACCGAACGGCCCGGAACTCCCGAACGTCCTGGAGGCTCAGCGGTGTTCGCGCCGTCGAGTAGCCATTTTTAGTACCATGCACTCGACGACCTAACACCGCTGAAGGCACAAAGGATCCAAGATGGCCGACCGCCGCATGGTCGGTAGTCAAACGGCGGCCACCTAGGAGAGCCTCTACTTACCGATTGCAACATTGTTGCAATCGGTTAACAAGCGCCACACGCCTCTAAGTGTGTGGGCTATTATGTGTAGGGTTTTCGGTTCACGAACGGCCCGCCAAAGTGCCGTTTGTGAAACAAAAGGAAAACCTCATACAAATAGCTATCTGCATTCGGCGGATAGCAAATACAGGGAATACACAGTTATTACAGCCCGCATACATTGTACATAGATGAACACATATCCCCACCGACATATAGGCAACCCTTAAAGGTATAGTCTCTTGATATAGTCCAAGTGGCTAGGTTTGCCACAAATGTGTTATATGACTGTTTTGCCGCTCGAATACCGGAAGCATTGACAGTTAGATTAGCCTATCTTAGAACAGTTAACTGTATAGCATTATCCAGACTAGTCATGCTGCCAGATCATACGCAACATTAAGTTGCATCACAGTTACTCTTATAATGCCCACTACATTATGCATACTGATGTTACTGCTTGTCACTCTGGTGACTTACAATTAGATGTATGTACCTAGCTTGTTTATTTTCTTACAAATACAAAAAAATGTGCCAATAAAAAAAAAGAAAAGACTGGACATACCCCATTTGTAATACCTTGGGTTGTCTACTTTTGCAAATGGCAAGCCATCATAGGGGTAATTTTCATTCCTAGGCTACCAAACGGTCTCAAAGGCAACAAAACCAGTCTGGCAAATTTCAATGTGTATAAACTGAAAAATGTAATGTGCTATATTTGACCATGTAACTTTCCAAATTACACCATAAAACCTGTACATTGGGGGTATTGATTTACTCATGAGACATCGCTGAATACAAATATTTGTACTTTATTGCAGTAACAGTTAACAGTATTGTGACGATTACAGTTAAAATGCCATGCAAAACTAAAAAAATAACATTTCTTAATTTCTCAAATTTTTAAATATTGTATTCATATTAAATTATGTTTAATATACAAATATTTGATGTTACATGAAAACCCTGTTTCTCCTGAACCAAATTATATATGATAAGTGTGGGTGCACATAATATGAAAAAGAGGAATTACGTCTGAACAGACATATAGCGCAAATTCAGGGTTTTGTTTATGTTTTGTTTTGATCACAACTTGTTCAATGGCCTTAGTCATTAAGGGGTTAACTCATTAGTATTTAGAGCAATAACCTTTGATAATTCTCGTCTCCTCTGGGCCTTCTCATTGACAATATTTTTATGCATATTCTTCGGTACATTATTTCTTGTGTGAGGTTAAGAGAGTTGAGCCTGGAGCAGTGAGGGGATCCTTATGTTCCACATGCCCTGATCTTAGTCCTGCTGAGGCTGAATAGTTCATTATTAATAATTATAATTTCATAGTTTACAAGTATGAATAATAATGGTTTTTGAAGGTGCCTCGTAGTGATGAAAGGTCATGCATCTGTAGTCATTAATAATCTGACATTTAGTTTTCTGATTACAGCATGGCAGAAGATTACGTCCTGTGTTTTATTCCTGCTCTCCCAGTAAGTTCATTTCAACTTTCCTATATTCTGCAATATACATAATTGTGTTGCTGTTCTGGTCTATTATTTACACATACTGCTCTAATCAAAATATATCTAAAACTTATGCAGAGCATAATTTTAATGATCTCCTAATAACACACATATATATATATATATATATAAACACACACACACACACACACACAAGCGCACAATCACTAAATATACAATAATAAAAAACTTAAAATGTAAAACCAAATAATTCAGCAGCTCCACATAATAGGAATATTTTCTAATTCTCAATAATCCAAAATGCACAACAATATGTGGAAGTGCTTAGTGAATAAGCCTTTGAATACATAAATAATGATTACACTTGACAATCAATATATAAAATAAATCTCTGTGTAAGTTATTTAAAAATAAGTCCAATATACTGTATAATCCTTGACAGTACTGGTTTATAGCCGGGAGATAGGGTGTTCAGATCCTAATTTTCAGTATATCCAACTTGCAGTGAAATTCTCCATTCCACACAGTGTATCAATATCCTAAAAGATACAGGGGAACAAATATGGTGTGATACTGTTGATTTATTGAAACTTCCCAACCTGTGCCCCTAATAGGAACTCTTACACTATATTTGTGTGGTTACCATCTCCACTAATCACAAAAAAGGCATTCACAATATTCCAATAGTTAAACGAGTTACCGCTCCACCGGTGTATTTCGTTCCACCAGTCTCATTCTAAACACCTGAGTGGGTGTTTGAAAGCCGGAGAGACGCTGCAGCTCCTCACCATTGATCTTGTTAATGTTCAGGAGCTCAGAAGACATTTCTTCATCAATGTGTTTCGCCAATGCACTATGGGCTTTCTCAAGGTAATTTTGTGGCTATAAGCCAGTACTGTCAAGGATTATACAGTACATTGGACTTTTTTTTTTTTTTTTAAGTAACTTACACAGATATTAATTTTAAAGGATCCCTATAGGGTCAGAAACACAAACATGTATTCCTGATCCTATACTGTTAAAACCACCATCTAGCCCCCTGGGCCCGTCATGCCTCCAGAAATATAGCAAAATCTTACTGTATTCAAGTCTGAAGCTGTAACACTGCAGGCTGTTTGCCTCAGAAAAACAAGCAGTCTGCTGACATCAGAAGAGGTGGCCTGATCCAATCACAATGCTTCCCCATAGGATTGGCTGAGACTGACAAAGAGGCAGATCAGGGGCAGAGCCAGCATGATTCAAACACAGCCCTGGCCAATCAGCATCTCCTCATAGAGATGAATTGAATCAATGCATCGCTATGAGGAAAGTTCAGTGTCTGCATGCAAAGGGTGGAGACTGAGGGTATTATAATATTAAGGGAATAAATAAATAAAATTAAATAAATAAACTATTTTAAAAAAAATTAAAACAAATTATATATACATATGTAATTTTATTCTAACTGTATTTTGTTATTAATATATATATATATATTGGTAACAAAATACACTTAGAATGACATTCTATATATATCTATAAATAAAATATAAATAACCGCAAATATATAACCACATAAATATATATAATTACATAAATAACTACATACGTGTACACTTAGACTTTAAATACATATATATGTATATATATTAAAATTCTACGTGTATATTTAAGTAATCTTTTAACATAATTATGTGATTTAATTAATTAAAATTTGATTGACATGCCTGACAACCAAGGCAGAAAGTGCAGAGCATTTGAATTGCAAGCACTCTATTTAACCCTACAACTTTCCAAGACACCATAAAATCTGTACATGGGGGGTACTGTTGTACTCGGAAGACTTCACTGAACACAAATAATAGTGTTTTAAAACAGTAAAATGTATTACAACGACGATATTGTCAGTGAAAGTTAATTTTTTTGCATTTTTCACACACAAATGGCACTTACACGGACGATATAATTGTTGTGATACATTTTACTGTTTTTAAACACTAATATTTGTGTTCAGCAAAGTCTCCCGAGTATAACAGTACCCCTCATGTACAGATTTATGGTATTTTCAAAAGTTACAGAGTCAAATAGAAGGCTTGCGTTTCAGTTTTTTTACATTGAAATTCGCCAGGTTGGTTATGTTGCCTTTGAAATTACCCCAATGATGGCATACCATTTGCAATAGTAGACAACCCAAGGTATTTCAATGGGGTATGTTTAGTCTTTTTTAGTAGCCACTTAGTCACAAACATTGGACAAAATTGGCGTTCAGATTAGTTTTTTGCATTTTTCACACACAAACAAATATTAACACTAACTTTAGCCAGTGTTTGTGACTAAGTGGCTACTACAAAATACTGGACACACCCCATTTGCAATACCTTTGGTTGTCTTCTTTTGCAAATGGTATGCCATCATGGGGGTAATTCTTATTCCTGGGATACCATACGGTTTCAAAGGCAACTGAACCAATCTGGCGAATTTCAATGTGAAAAAACTGAAAAATGTAACATGCTATATTTGACCCTGTAACTTCCCAAAACACCATAAAACCTGTACATAGGGGGTACTGTTTTACACATGAGACATTGCTGAATACAAATATGTGTATTTTATTGCAGTAAAAGCAAACAGTATTATGACACTCACAGTTAAAATGTCACGTAGAACTAAAAAAAATTTTTAATTCTTATTTTATTCATATTAAATTATGTTTCATACCTAAATATTTTAAGTTAAATGAAAGCCCTGTTTCCCCTGAATAAAATGATATATAATAAGTGTGGGTTCACATAATATGAAAGAGGCGAATTACGCCTGAACAGACATATAGCGCAAATTCAAGTTTTTGTTTACATTTTGTTTTGATCACAACTTGTACAATTGGCTCATTCCTTAAGAGGTTAAATATACCTAAACCTAGGTTTATGACATCCTACAAACATACATGAATACATTTAATCTATCAATTACTTTCTCTACAGGTTTCATTTCTTTATCAACTAGAAGGACGATATTTACAAAATCAGGTATATTTTTTTAATCACAATACAAACCCCAAATTACAAATTATGTATGGTAATGTTAATTGCCTGGAATATTGTAAATTTAAAAGCAAAACAGCTGAGCTGGAAAAATATAAATCTTGGAGAATACAAATTTGGTCCAACATTGAAATTCCATTTTCTTTTGACCCCAATTCTATGTCATTGAATAAACACCAGCATTAAGGACATGTTAAACTTGGAATACAATACAATTATTGATATTTCTTTTAGCTAAATCTTTGTTAAAAGAATGTTGGGGGTTTATCTACTGAATGTTGAAGAGTTGTAAAATAAAATCCAAATTACAAACTTTAGGCTAAAATAGCCAAGTTGTGATTATAGTTGACTTGCAGAATTTTTCCAAATTAGATAATTTTGGTTTAATTTTGTCATTCAGATTGCAATTATCTACAATTTGTTGTTTAGTGATTAAAACCATTAAGGCTCATTTCCATACAGAAAACAGTTGATAAATATCAGCTGTTTTCAGCAGATTTTTTTTATTCAGAATTTCAACTGTATTTAAAAAATGTGTCGGCTGCTGAGGGTATTATAATATTCAGGGGGAGGACCTAGTGTCCTAATGTCCTCCCCCTAGTCACCACCCATTGACAACAGATTAAGGCCCTAATATTAATATTAAAGAGGGGAGGACTAAATCGTTTAGTCCTTCACTAGCCGCCAATGGGAGGGACGATAGATCCTCGCCCTAAATTCAATATTAGGCTCACCACCTGCTATGAATGGGTGGGGGGCAGGGAGAAGACATTGGCTTCTCCCCCTTGATTGTGTTTATTAGGGGCGCTATTCATCTCCATTAGTGATTTAAAAGTCTCCCACTCAATATCACCCTTGTTATTTCACAGGCCCCATGCCCATGGGATTGAGCGTTTCTAGTAACTGGGTAGCAATAGCTGCCTGCTCACTAGGTTTAGATATTTTAGTACACATGCCCCCATCTACATCATGGCATAGGGAGGTGTTAAACTTACCTTATTGTAATATGCGGGTCTTATTGGACCCCATAGATTTTTTTATTTATTATTTTTAACTATTTAATGTAGTGGCTGGCTAGAGGCTGTTGGTGCTGCTAGTGGACAAATAGCACTTAAAATTATTGTTTGCTTTAATAATTGCAAGTGAATGAGAATCTGCGAACATGCATCCTGCCGGATGCATTCGGTCCCAAATGTTATTAATCTTTTAAAGCTTAGTCCTTATACAGAATTCTAAAGCAAAATTTTAATTTGGAAACCAAATGGATCCAAGCAATTACTGCAGATTCCCTCTGGCCGACACAATTAGACCGAATTAGGCTCTAGTAAATATCAGATATACCAATGTGCTCAGAATTTGGCAATTTTCACTGGATATTGTCTATCCGGACAAAATCTGGTGTTTAGTGAATAAATGTGTACATGGCGGTCAGTATAAGTGGATGTGACTAGCATGCATATGTTAACCAAGGATACTTGTTAGATGTTGGTATTAATGTTTAACAAAAACATTTTAATGAAAAGCATAGAAGCAAGCTCTTTTAAGCAGAGCCTTTGTGCTGTGCGTCTACATTGTTTAAAGGACCACTATAGTGCCAGGAAAACAGCCGGGCTGGATGGAGAGGAAGGGGTTAAACTCTTTCTCCAGTGCCGGACGGGGAGCTCTCCTCCCTCTTCTCCTCCTCTTCGGCTGAATGCGCATGCGCGGCAGGAGCTGCGCGCGCATTTAGCCAGTCCATAGGAAAGCATTCACAATGCTTTCCTATGGACGCTGGCGTCTTCTCACTGTGATTTTCACAGTGAGAAACGCGGAAGCCCTCTAGCGGCTGTCAATGAGACAGCCACTAGAGGCTGGATTAACCCTAACATAAACATAGCAGTTTCTATGAAACTGCTACATTTATAGAAAAAAGGGTTAACCCTAGATGGACCAGGCACCCAGACCACCTCATTAAGCTGAAGTGGTCTGGGTGCCTATAGTGGTCCTTTAACAGTTATTTGTATGTTTTGTTTACCTTTTATACAGCACTGTAAAAGATGTAGGTGCTTTATACATAAAATAAATAATAAAATATTTTTGTTCAAATGTGTAATTTAAGTCTGTTTTAGATTTCTAAAGCTTTGGCACTGACCCCAGATTTGTTTCACTTATTTCTGGGAAAGCATGATTTACTGTCACTTTAATGACGATCTAATTAATTGATGTTGTTTGTTACAGGGTATAGTGAAGGCTCAAATCATTGTCAGCATTGTATCGAACATCATAAATGCTATTGTCAACTATATATTCCTGTTTGTGCTGGAACTTGGAGTTATGTAAGCACACTACTAATGTTTTCATCAGTTTATTATAAGGTACACATTTACAACCTTGCTCTCTACTTGTTATGAAGATAACGAGGGCATTAATTAATACAATTAATTTCATCTAGTAATTTAGATGCAAGACTATGCAGCATTACCAATGTAAAGATATGTGTTGCTCTCTTTTTACTGGCATTAAGTAACACTCAAGTCCGAATGGCCTCATACTGAATGGGGCAAAGCCATAGGGCTTCATATTCAACAATGTCCGGATTTTGCAATTCAGGCCCAAAATTCAGATTTTAGCTGGACAGAACACCACTGGACAGCTGACATATGGACCGGGAGGCTTCATGTCTGGGCTTGAATTTTTTTAAACAGAACTAGCAGCCAACAGGCAAGTAGGTAAATAAACCTTGCCTGCACAAGGGTTAATTATGTGGACGCTGACCAGCGCTTGCAAGCTAGCTGCCACATTAACATAAATAAATAAAACCTATGTGTGTCAATAAGTCTTCCATATTACTATAATAGAGTTATTTCACCTCTCTATGCCCCCACCTGCAATGTGGGCATGTCTGTAAAACTTAAAACTAGCAACCTAGTGTCCCACTATTTGGGGGTGGGTAATAACATGTCCAACCCCCCATTGTTGAATTAACCCCTTAAGGACACAACTTCAGATATAAAAGGGAATCATGACGGAATATTTCCGTCATGTGTCCTTCAGGGGTTCCACCTGCCACCCATGGGTTGTTGCTGGGGGGGACACTAGGTCCTCTATTCTGAATATTACTATTAGGGTCAGGGATGGACACTAGGTCCCCTCCCAATATTATAATAGCCCCAACATGCTGACCGCGCATTATTTTTTTTAATGTCCCCCACCCAATGCCCACACCCACATTATTTCCATTATTTTACAGGTCCTATCCCCATCCCCAGAAACACAATGGTGCCATAGGGTATGAGAGTCACACAATGGGTTAGGGGGTTGATTGGTTCACAGTGGGGTTAGCTGGAGTAAGAGACACAAGATATGTCAGATATGTACACACAAGGATTAAGGGGGCCAGAAGACACATAAAAGGGTAAGGGGAGTTTGAAAGACACAGAAAGGGTTGGTAGGTTTAAGAGACACAAAAGTGGTTTAGCAGATGCAAAGAAGGGGGTGAAGGGGTGCAGAGAGACACAAAGAAGGTTGGAAAGACTCACACAAAATTTTACATTTCCTGGGGGGTTCCAACATACAATTACGCCCAGGTGCCAAATGTACGTCTCTGCTTTACTCCTTTGTTCCTTATTCCCTACTCTATGATTTTATTTACTTAAGTGATTCCATTATGCCCTCGCTCTTCATTTACTTTCTTGTCTTTCTCTTTTTTGTGTTTATTTTGTCTCAATTTATCTGGTTGACTGTAGATTTGCATTTCAAGATGTTGCCTTTTAGAAGTATTACAATAAGCATGACATCAAGTATAAGTGGATCTACTTAGGAATGGCTGTTTTTTGTTATTGTTAATATTATTTTACATATTTTACAGAGGCTCTGCTTGGGCCAACACTATAGCTCAGTTTTCCCAGGCTCTGCTTCTTTTCCTATACATACGTGTGAAGAAGCTCCATGTACAAACTTGGGGAGGTATGTACGCAACATAACTGAAAAGAAAAATATAGCATATGATAGTGGAGGGCTTTCTCTCAACAGAAGTCATAATGAATATATAATATGGAACAAGAATATATATATATATATATATATATATTTAAAATGATTAAATCAGTTACGTTTGCCCTGCATATATTGCAGTCTCAAGTGTCACAAGATGCCTTTTTTTTCGACATTTATCTTTTTTTCTAGATGTTCTTAGATATTATTATTTGAATATATATAGTGTTTTACAGTTATAGGCAGTGGATATTTGAAGGCACTGTACAAACAAGTTTATAATATACTCACTGGTAGATTGCTGCTCAAACCAACCAATATATTGGTATATAAACGGATCTTCCACAACATTAAAGTCACCTGTCTAATATTGTGTAAGTCGCCCTCATGCTGCCAAAATAGCTCTATTGTGATTAGACATAGAATCCACAAGACTTCTGAACATGTCTTGTGGTACCTGGCATTAAGACACTAGCAGCATATCCTTTTAGTCGCAAGTTGCGAGTTGGGGCTGCCATGGATCAGATTTATTGTTCCAGCACATCCCAAAGATGCTTAGTGGCTCCATGGTTCTGATGCTCACGTCTCCATTGAAGTCGCTTTCAGCAGTGGACAGGGGTTATCATGTGTAATCTGTCCTTTCTGCCTCTACACCCCACATACGCAACAAACTGCGATGCACTCTGTGTATTGACATCTTTCTGTTGTGGCGATCATTAAGTTTTTCAGCAATTTGAGCTACAGTAGTTTTTGTGTGATCAGACCACACGGCCCACCTTTCCTCCCTACATGCATCAATAAATCAAACACACAAAAAAAGGAAACCGCACACCTATTATGGTCCTGGGGTTGCCAGACATGGGCTGGCTACCCCACTGCATTAGTAAAGCAAAAGTATGGTCCAGGCACTCAAGGATGACTTGTGCACAGTAGCGTACACATAATCCACAGGGCCCCGGTGCAAAACTGATCGGTGGGCCCCCTCCCCATTCCCTCCCTCTCCCGCTCCCCCACCCCCCAACAGACACACACACACATATATATATATATATATATATATATATATATATATATATATATATATATACACACATATAGACACATACAGACAGACAGATACATACAGACACATGCACACATAAATACATACAGACACATTCATACATACATACAGACCGACACACACACATACCAACAGACAGGCACACATACACACATACAGACACACACACAAGACACATACATACAAAGACACATACATACAAACAGACAGGCATGCATACATACAGACAGACACACACACACACATACATACAGACACACAGACAGACACATACATACAGACACACACATATACATACAAACATTCATACATACAAAGACACATACATACACACATACATACATACCGACACACACAACACATACATACAAAGACACATACACACATACAGACACACACACAAGACACACATACAAAGACACATACATACACACATATAGACAGACACACACACCAGGCATACATAGAAAGACACACACATACATACAAAGACACATACATAAGACACACACATACATAAGACTCTGACCGGGCCCCCTTACAATCCACATCCATCGGGTGGCCCTGACAGCATGGGCCACCCGATGGACCCCTTAGATGGCTGCCCCGGCGGCTTGCCGTGCAGGCTGGTGACGCAAAAGATAATGGCGGGTACCCGGTCGCAGGGGTCCGCAGGGCGACCGGGCCCCCTGGAGTGACAGGCACGGTCGCAGCTGCGACCCTGCGACTGCGGTATGTACGCCACTGCTTGTGCAGCAGATTTATTGGAACAACAAGATAAGGATGCAACGTTTCGATCTCTAAAAAGATCTTTCTCATGCATGCATCCTTATCTACATGCATCAATGAGTCTTGGATGCCCATGACCTTGACACCAAAATACCAGTCGTCTTTCCTTGCACCACTTTTGGTAGGTATTAACTGCATACCGGGAATACTCTACAAGACTTGCCGTTTTGGAGATGTTCTGACCCAGTAGGCAAGTCATCACTATTTGTCCCTTTTCAAAGTCACTCAGACCTTTTTGCTTGCCCATTTTTCCTGTTTCCAACACATTAAATTCAAGAACTGAATGTTCACTTGCTGAAGACATATTTCACTATTTCACAGAATGAATGGCCTCCTCAGAGTTATTGAAAGAAGTAAAAACTCCTTCACGATTAGTTAGATTATGTATTCTTCTGACCAAAGGTGGAACTACCGCACTGCACCAAGGCCCTCAAGCTGAGTGTGTGCCCACCCAATAGCTATTTTTGATCATGGGCTTTGTCAGATGCCACAGTCCTTTAACAAAGCAAAGGGACACTTGTAGATGTAAAGCCATGGTGCTGAGCGTAAGTGTGTACAAGTCACTTCCTCCTACCATACCAATGAGCCTCACGGGAGAGGGAGAGGCAGGAGAACTAGAGAGGAAGGAGGGCCTGGTCAAGATTTAGCCAGATGTCAGTGGACCCAGGGAGGCTTCCATCCTGCACCCTAAAGGCAAAGAGGGGCCAGGTGGATCTGTGCCTGATCACAGTTGGCCATCACATGTATAAATCCTGAGTTGGTGCAATAACTAACTAAACATCAATAACATTATATAAAATATAATATCTATTATTTGTATTGTCTCTGGAACCCCTACTATAAAACTTTAGATTACACAAGGAGATTACGGGATTACGCATTAGACACAAGGAATATACAATTGCTGCTTATGCGGACAACCTAATTAATTTGTTACTATCTGCGCTATGAGAGTACTCCAAAGTATCGGGTTACTGCCTAAAGATGGATAAAACCAAAGCTCTACCCATTCACATAAAGAAAACGACACTGAACGCCCTTAAGGCGACTTATCCATTCCAGTTTAACATGACTCATATTCACTATTTGGGAACACACCTACTCGCCGATATCGGCTTAACAACTCCCCCTTACGAGTAGTTACAGGACCTTAAATCCTGGGAGGGCCTTTCCATCTCCTAGCCAGGCAGACTAGCATCTGTAAAACTAAACTTATTGCCCATGTTCCTCTACCTATTAAAGAAACTCCACATATTCCTAAAAGACTTTAAGATGCTGCAGACCAGCATAGACAAACTCATATGGACCAACACACGGGCCAGGATTAAAAGAACCACCATATATGTCCTAACAAGAGCAGGGGGCTGGGCCTACCACACCTTCGTGTGCATCTGTGTGTGTTTATATGTGTATATCTGAGTGTGTATTTGTCAATGTGTGTATACAGGGAGTGCAGAATTATTAGGCAAGTTGTATTTTTGAGGATTAATTTTATTATTGAACAACAACCATGTTCTCAATGAACCCAAAAAACTCATTAATATCAAAGCTGAATATTTTTGGAAGTAGTTTTTAGTTTGTTTTTAGTTATAGCTATGTTAGGGGGATATCTGTGTGTGCAGGTGACTATTACTGTGCATAATTATTAGGCAACTTAACAAAAAACAAATATATACCCATTTCAATTATTTATTATTACCAGTGAAACCAATATAACATCTCAACATTCACAAATATACATTTCTGACATTCAAAAACAAAACAAAAACAAATCAGTGACCAATATAGCCACCTTTCTTTGCAAGGACACTCAAAAGCCTGCCATCCATGGATTCTGTCAGTGTTTGATCTGTTCACCATCAACATTGCGTGCAGCAGCAACCACAGCCTCCCAGACACTGTTCAGAGAGGTGTACTGTTTTCCCTCCTTGTAAATCTCACATTTGATGATGGACCACAGGTTCTCAATGGGGTTCAGATCAGGTGAACAAGGAGGCCATGTCATTAGATTTTCTTCTTTTATACCCTTTCTTGCCAGCCACGCTGTGGAGTACTTGGACGCGTGTGATGGAGCATTGTCCTGCATGAAAATCATGTTTTCTTGAAGGATGCAGACTTCTTCCTGTACCACTGCTTGAAGAAGGTGTCTTCCAGGAACTGGCAGTAGGACTGGGAGTTGAGCTTGACTCCATCCTCAACCCGAAAGGGCCCCACAAGCTCATCTTTGATGATACCAGCCCAAACCAGTACTCCACCTCCACCTTGCTGGCGTCTGAGTCGGACTGGAGCTCTCTGCCCTTTACCAATCCAGCCACGGGCCCATCCATCTGGCCCATCAAGACTCACTCTCATTTCATCAGTCCATAAAACCTTAGAAAAATCAGTCTTGGGATATTTCTTGGCCCAGTCTTGACGTTTCAGCTTGTGTGTCTTGTTCGGTGGTGGTCGTCTTTCAGCCTTTCTTACCTTGGCCATGTCTCTGAGTATTGCACACCTTGTGCTTTTGGGCACTCCAGTGATGTTGCAGCTCTGAAATATGGCCAAACTGGTGGCAAGTGGCATCGTGGCAGCTGCACGCTTGACTTTTCTTAGTTCATGGGCAGTTATTTTGCACCTTGGTTTTTCCACACGCTTCTTGCGACCCTGTTGACTATTTTGAATGAAACGCTTGATTGTTCGATGATCACGCTTCAGAAGCTTTGCAATTTTAAGAGTGCTGCATCCCTCTGCAAGATATCTCACTATTTTGACTTTTCTGAGCCTGTCAAGTCCTTCTTTTGACCCATTTTGCCAAAGGAAAGGAAGTTGCCTAATAATTATGAACACCTGATATAGGGTGTTGATGTCATTAGACCACACCCCTTCTCATTACAGAGATGCACATCACCTAATATGCTTAATTGGTGGTAGGCTTTCGAGCCTATACAGCTTGGAGTAAGACAACATGCATAAAGAGGATGATGTGGTCAAAATACTCATTTGCCTAATAATTCTGTACTCCCTGTAGGTGTGTGTGTGTGTCAATGTGTGAATTTGTGTGTGTCAGTGTGTGTACCTGTGTATGTGTCAGTGTGCGCATGTGTGTATATGTGCATATTTGTGGGTATGTGTCAATGTGTATATATTTCTGTACCTGTGTGTGTTTCAGTATGTGGAACATTGTATGTGCATATGTGCTTATATCCCAACTATCAAACACCAACTCTACATTCAAACACGTTAAAACGCAGCCCGGACGAAAACGGAAAACCGGGGCCTACCCGACGTTGTCCCTGCCAAGCCTGGAAGCACTCCTCCTGCAACGGGCGAACGACTACTCTCCCCAGGCACCACCCGAGGCCTCACCCCACACACCAGCGATGGGTCACCGCTCGCAAAAGACGGCAGCAGGGGAGCACAGAGATATCGGAATGATGTTCCAGAGGCCCACGCAGCTCCAATCCACACCCGTGGAGATCGCGCGGCAGGCAGCTAGTACAAGGCCTGAAGCTCACACTAACCCAAATGAGCACGCAGGGGCAGAGGGACTGGTGGACACTCACCTGCAGCCATCAGAAGCTCCCACTGACACCACACCAATGACCAGACAAGATCTAAAGGTACTATTGATGGACTTTCACAAAATACTGGCTGCCGAACTAGCTCCAATTAACAATAACATGAAGGCCATCACAGACCGGGTACAGGCCTCAGAGAGGGACATAGCAGATGTCCAGACACAGGTACATGAACTCCATACCTCGGTCCAACAAATATGGTCTCACCAAAGAGCTATCACCTCACACATCACAGCAATGGAAGATCGCCACCACCGCACCAATGTAAAGATAAGGGGTGTCCCAACTGCAGTTACAGCGGATGAGCTCCCTCACTATGCCAGACGGTTGCTGATTTCCCTCTTGTTCCCTGCAGTAGCCCAAAAAATGACTCTTGAAGAAATCTACCGCCTACCAGGGCCCAAGGGGACATCGACAACGACACCGAGAGATGTGATACTAAGGTGCTCAACAACACACGATAAAATACTTATGTCAGCACTCAAAGGCAAAACTCCCCTGCAATTCGAGGAAGCCTCCCTAACGTTCTAGCAAGATCTCAGTAAAACAACCCTCCTGTGGAGAAAAAATGTTCCAACCAGTGACTAGCCAGCTTCAATCAGCTAAAATAAGCTATAGATGGGGAATGAACGGATCCCTGACGGTATCCAGAAACGATGGCGTACACACGCTTACCTCTATGGAAGACACCGTACCATTCCTGACAGCCCTGGGCCTGGCACAACTACCGGACACCACGAGACAGAGAGCCCACACTTCAGCGTCAACCTGGGACCCGGCGCATGCAACACCCTTCATCCCGAGAACGGGGAATGAGAGGATGGCAGAACCAGGAACAAGCACCTGCGAGGACCCAACATAAGATAACAGCCCAGCCGAAGACCAGCCAGCCACACCAGCCAGTCTCTAAACCCACCTTGGGACTGTCTGCTCAGGACATACGTAGACCCCAATATTCCCCCAGTTACTCCCCCCCATATCCTGCATTTGACCTGCATTTGGCCATGCAACTCTTTACCCACTCAAACAATAGGGCACTGCAGACATACAGACAATCACACCTACGGCTGGGGACACAACCAGCACTCTACCCCTCATAACAGGGAACAACAGCATACCACCACATCCACACAAGAGGCAACTGCCAAACTTCTCACACACCCCCCACCCCCTCGAAGCTCCCTTGGGCAGGAGCCACTACAAAAGAAACAAGTCATACTTCCTATACCCAACACCTCCCCGGGACTCTCACAACATTGCCCAGAGGCTTTGTACCGAAGATAGGCCCATAGGCTGAACGAACAAACTCTAGGACCCTCCACGAGCAACCACAGCACACCGACTCTCACCCAGAGATCAGCTAGAACACACCACACTTAAACACCTCAGAACAGGTGGCGACACAATAGCGATCAAGGCCTACACAAACATGCTACAAAAATAAAATAGTGCAAGAATGTACTGTGACCCTGCTAACACACAAAATGCATAAGTGCCCTTTAACGAATTCTGTAATGACCATGCTTTGCACTGAAAAAATAAAGAATTAAAAAAAAAACCCCACAAACAATTCACACAAGTTAACCACTGCTTTCAAATATCAACAGTACATACAAACACACAATAGCATTCAAGTTCCAACATTTTACATAAACACATACATACATGCGCACACACATACTCTAAACAAAAATATGCTTACATTCAAACATAAACACTGCTTACAACTCTGCGAGGATGGCCACATTGTAGATCACCAGCTTGGAAAACATACAAAAACTCTTTGCATACCCAATAAAAAATGGTTTAAAAAAAAAAACTCTGCACATCAGATTTTTTCTTGCATTTAATACCACATAACTGAAGACGTACACAGCAGAGTTATTCTGGTCCACATGTCATTCATGGTTATTAATTAAGATATAAATTGAGGATGATTGGCAAGGTAATTTAAATTTTAGGCTAAAATATCCTACTGGAAAATCCATTAACCCATTAATTTTCCACCTCAACTATCCTTAAAAGGTGCAATCCCTTTTTCCACGTTTCTCTTGTTGTTCACTACTGTATAAAATGTTGGAAATCAAATTTAGGCCAGAATAGCAGAATTAGAAAAAAAAAAAAAGTGCAAGTCAGTTTTGTTTTCAGTTCAGCTTTTATAGCCTAAAATTTTACATTCATTTTGGCTTCCATGTAATTCACACATTAGTGAATAACCCTGTACATGTTAAATTCTTCTTGACAAAAAATCATGGTCTATAGTGATTTCCCAAACCTCTTCCTATATATGGATTTAAATAATTATTTTTCCCTCTAACTCTACCAGGTTGGTCCATGGAATGCTTGCAAGACTGGAATTCCTACGTAGTGTTAGCTGTGCCAAGCATGTTAATGGTATGCATTGAATGGTGGACGTATGAAATTGGCAGCTTTCTTGTAGGTGAGTCATTGACAGTCATGTTTCCTTGCTGAGGTCATGTGACCTTTGTGGCAGGTATGGGTAAACAAAGCTAATCTTCTTAAAGGAATACTACAGCATTATGAATGCAAATATGTAGTCTTAACGCTAGTGCCCTAGTCACCAGTGCTGCCATGGTTATAAAAAAGGTAAATAACTGACCTTTTTAACCTCGCCGTGCTGGTCTCCTCGGTGAAGCTCCAATAATTTGATCTCATCCAATCCAAAGCATTGGGAGGCTAGTGCGCATGTGTGGCAAAATATCACGCTGCCCAACCAGATGGCCTCTCTGAGACCATCTGACTAGAACAACAGCATTTTAGTCTGCTATTTTTATGGATGCTCCTTTGGTGGCTTTCATACTGGCAGCCACTAGAGCCAGGTTAACCCTGCAATGTGGTAATTAACGTTCCTGCAAAACAGTGATGTTTTCAACTGCAGTATTCAAACTGGGCATACATGGCACCCAGTCAACCTCATTGAGATGAAGTGTTCTGGGTGCTAACAGTGTTCCTTTTAGTTACCAAGAATATAATTGAATTATCACGTAGATGGGTACTTAAATAAATGTCTTGAATAGAAAAAAAGAGAACAAATGCTTTCAGGGGAAAAAATGTATTTAATTCCTTGCATTTTTTTTTTTGTTTTGCCTTAAGAATTGGTGTTGTTATTTTGCAGGTTTGATTAGTGTGGTGGAGCTTGGAGCGCAGTCTGTCATATATCAGTTGGTAACGATTGCATACACAGTAAGAATAAATCAGGCTTATGTATTGATAATGTGACACAAATAAAGAAAGATTCTCTATGTTTCATCCTTCTTTATGTTCTAAAACAAGTTTCAAGTGGAAAGAAGTTGTTATAGAAAATGCATCCTCCAAATTCAATGACTGAACAGGGCTAGCGCCCTTTGATAGAAAGTGTATCTAAAAGGCATATAACCAGTGGCGTACCTAGAGCATTTACCTAGGCCTGTATTTGCCCCCCCTCCCCCTGCCCCGAAAGGTAAAAAAAAACACTCACATTTGTTTTTAATGTTGTCAAGAATATTTTTAGCATAAATTTGTAAACTGTATGTCTCAAGGCACTATTAGAAACTACAATGGAGTCTAAGGGGCCGTGGAGAAGGGTCTCTCTAACAGTCTGGCCCCCATTTACAATATAGTAATATAACATTGCACTCTGATACCCTGATACCCAGCCCAAGTTAGTTCTTCTCACTGTAATTACTGCTGCTGGCTGGCAGCCTGTTTGGCTGCTGTGTCTGGTTGCCAGGCACACTGGCTGCCGCTGGCAGCTGTGGCTGACTGGCAGGCCTCTTTCTTCCCCCAGCAAGCATCTGTTTCTCCCCCAACCCCTTTGTGTGTCTTTTTTTCCCCTACCCTTCTGAGTGTCTCTTTTTTCCCTTCCCCTCTGTGTGTCTCTTCGCCCCAGCACTCCTATGTGTCTCTATGTCCCCCCTAACACCTTTCTGCCTCTTTGTGTCTCTTTGTTCCCCAAGTCACTCTGTGTGTCTTTTTGTCCCTCTAGCCCTCCTGTATGTCCCGTTGTGCCCCCCAGCCCCTCTGTGTGCCTCTTTGTTCCCCTTCACCTCTCTGTATGTCTCTTTGTCCCCCAACACTTTTGTGTGTCACTTTCTCCCCCATCCCCTTTATGGGGCCTCTGTGTGCCTGTTTGATGCCATCTGTGTCTCTTTGTGCACCTCCCCCCAGTCTTTCTGTGTGTCTCTTTGTGCCCCTCCGTGTGTCTCAGTAAGCACTAGGGTAACAGAGGCTCCACTACCGTGGTCTGTATGCTTGGCCACACTACATGCATTGACCGGCTGTGCAGTGCACTTCCCTCATGGTGATCACAGGTCAAAGGCAGATCGCGCCCCCCCCCACCCACCCCTGTGCATATCCTAATGAGTGGTACCTGGGGCAGATGGCCACACTAGCCCCCCTCCCCCTTAGTACGCCACTGGATATAACTATGGTGTTTCAAGGTAATTGTTGCAGTGTATCTAGCAGGTTTATTCACTAAAGTGACAATTCAAGGTAAATTCAATATGAATTTCAAATTGAAAGCACCATTATAGGCACCCAGACCACTTCAGCTCAATGAAGTGGTCTGAGTGCAAGGTACCCCTAGTTTTAACCCTGCAGCTGAAAACATAGTTTCAGAGAAACTGCTGTGTTTACACTGAGGGTTAATCCAGCCTCTAGTGGCTGTCTCCCTGACAGCCACTAGAGGCCGCTTCCGCGGTTCTCAGTGTGAAAATCGCATTTAACTGACGCAGCGTGAGTTAAGATCCCCATAGGAAAGCACCGAGTAATACTTTCCTATGGGAGGTTTGAATGCGCTCGCGGCTCTGGCCATGCATGCGCATTCGGCTCCACTCGGGAGCTGACGTCAGCAGAGGGAGGGGAAGTCACCAGCGCCGAGGGAGCCCAGCGCTGGATTAAGGTAAGTGGCTGAAAGGGTTTTAACCCCTTCAGCCCAGTGGTGGGGTGGACCTAATAGCTCTATAGTGCCAGGAACACAAGTTTGTTTTCCTGGCACTCTAGTGCTCCTTTAAGGTCAAAATAGCCGAACTGGAAAAAAATTCTCTAAGTCAGCTATGCTTTCAGTTCAGTTACTCTGGTCTTAAAATTTGAAATTCACTTTGAATTCAATTTCTGTCCTCTCTTAACGGAGTAAAAGTGTTCCCTGTTGCAAGGCAGGGAAAAACTATAGCACTAGGACAGGGGTCAGCAACCTATGGCACGTGTTCCAAGCATAGCACTCAAGGAGCCTTTGCACAGCACTCAAGGCTGCTAGAGCCAAACAGGCTCTGGCCTATCAGGAGTCCTGGTGGAACTTTAGTTATCTGCTAGTGCAAAAAGGTGGTGAGGGATAATTCTCAATTTACCATTCCAGCACTTGTGAACAGGTATCCGTACTGGAGTAGAGCAGCCCCCACCAACTATTGCAGATCCTGCATTTGACCTGTACCTGGCCAACCTGGTCCACACTGAATCCCAAGGAAGCAACACACTATAGATATACACAAAGTTGCAGAATAAGCCTCCCTGTCATACAAATATTACTGACCACCCATAAACAAACACACATAGTCCCTACAAACCCCACAAGCAGTCTCTCACATGTAATACCACAAGCAACCCCACACATACACACACCACCAAACACACTGTGACATGTCATCCACCTACACAATTCCACAAGCAGCCCCCATACACAGCCTAAATTTAAAGGTATCATAGAAAATACCACAAATTACTAATGAACATATACAATAGAACAGTCTGCATGTGCACAAATACAATGTTACAAAGCAGCTGCAGCACCCATAAATAACACAAGCAGAATACGGCAACATACACACATACAAAATTTGGGTTGGCACACCAAGGGACTTCGAGATATTGTTTTAGCACAGTACTACTAAAAGGTTGCCTACCCCTGCACTAGGAATAGGAATGTTTGTATTCCTAACACTATAGTGTTCATTCAACATAACATAAAGTAGTGGATGTAGGACTTGATTTAATAAGATTTCCAACTGATTCAATACTGTTGGAAAAACTCTCCAAAAAAATTCTCTACAGAGGTCACCATTAATGTCTCTGGCATGTTTTGCAGATAAATCTTTCAGAACGTTTTTTCTAACAGTAATGAGGCAATTGAAAGGCTTATTAAATCAACGCTAAAGCCATGACAATCTAATATTTTTCATTAAAACGAAATCTATATGAATATATAGGTAAATTAGCAAAAATAATTGCATACCTGTGACTGAGCATTTTTAAAAGATTTATTCAATATGCTGGATTGAGAAGTCACTGCACTCATATTATTGCATTTGTAATTTTTTTAAATCAGATTTTTTTTTTTGCAGATTCCATTTGCCATAGGTATGGCCACCAGTGTTAGAGTGGGCAATGCACTTGGTGCTGGGAACACCGAACAGGCAAAGAGGTCCATGAAGATTGCTTTCTTAGTAACAGGTCTAGCTTCATTCTGCTAAATATTTATGCTTTAATTGTCTTGCTGCTCTTTTATTTTTCTCATTTACACATGATCGAAAAAAAACAACGAAAAAGCTATACATGCTGAAAGACATGTCCTCGGGTAAAGGTAAAATATGATAGCTCTATAAATATACTTGAGGTGTATGTGCATTATTTACGTCAGGAATAATAATTAAGATGCAGAAGCGGTAGAATTTAATGGAACACTACAAGCACCATGACCACTGCAACACATTGTAGTGATTATGGTGTCTGGAGTGCCTTGGCACCGTCCGATGGTAAGTAGTCAAACTTTTTTAGATTGTAAACAATCTTCTTCTGCAGCATAAGTAAAACATTTGAGTTCAACATCTTTTTTTAAGTCACAACAAACTAGATCAATATATCAAATTATTACAATGAATCTCCATCTATTTCATTTCCAGATTAAATATTTTTAAAACATTAATATCTGGAATTAATATAACTTAAGTTGAACTCTTAATCAGAGTTTGAATTGTCAAAAAAATAAATAATACAATACAATACAAAAACATAGATAAAACTCGCAACATAAAATTACAACATAAAATTATAAGGTCAACTATCGGGATCTGGGAGTGGTCGAATCGATATCGCTTCTTAATATATTAGTTAATAATTGAGTCTAGAGCCATTTTCGGAAAAGGGTTATTAGTAATTTGTCTTTGATCTAGGAGTATCCTTGCCAGGGTTTGTTAGTTATACTAAGGAATAGATAAACTATTCTTTATAGTAATCAAACCATTTTGTCCATATCTTATTATAAGAACCAATATTATTATCGTTAAAATAAACAGCCTTTTCCATTAGACCTTGATATTGGATCTAGTTGTAATCTCAGTTATAGAAGGAAATATATTCTGTTTCCATTTCCTGGCAACACAAAGTTTGACAGCCATCAAACCATATATAGTTAAGTACTGGGAAGGTTTATCCATTTTTGGGAAGTCTTAATAGAATAAAAATCTTTCTGGAGTAATATTTAACTTTATATTAATAAAGAGTCTAGATATTTCCAGTTTAAGAGTATCCAGTCCAATACAATCCCACCAAATATGTTTGAATGAGCCACGTTCATTGTTACATCGCCAACAGACATTTGATGTGGTTGTTTGGAATTTACCTGTTCTCGTAGGAACCATATACCATCTATGGATAAGTCTGAGATATGTTTCTTGTATGTTTATACAATGGACCGTTTTCCTTAATGCTTCAAATTAGTTTGACCAATCTTGACAGGAAAAAGATTTATTTAATTCGATCTCCCATCTAGAGATAGTGTTATATTTTAATTCCTGGTTTAATACCTCCAAAGATCTTCTAACTGCTGAGGGTTTATTTTTAGCCTTTCCAAAGAGGATTTTATCAAAGGGTGAGTCTTTAATTATAGTTAGTTTTTTTCTTAGAAAAGTGAAGTGTTCCTTTTTTGAAAGGCCAATTTTTTCCTGACGGTACAAAAAACTACCAGTCCCAGAGATATCATATAAATCCTGAATTTTTACCCTGTCTCTAACTAGCCATCCAGATAGATTAAGGTCTTGAATAAAAAAACTTCAGGACTTTCAAAGGGGCATTTGAGGAGATTTGGTTTTGAGGGAAAAAATATTTCTTTATCGGTTTTATAGATTGAAAAATGTGAGAGAACTAAATTATCAATAGTCAAGTTTTTTAAAAGTTTTTTATCAACCCAAAAGAGATCAAAAGGGTCAAAAGTATCACATAAGTTCTTTTCATATATGTACCATGCTTTCAATTTTGATTTATTGCTTCCCCATTCTAAATAGTGGGAAAACATTACCATATCGTGAACACAGAATATGTTCAGGAGGGATAAACCTCCCTCAGCTAATCTATCTGACATAATTCTAAGCGCAATCCTAGGTTTTTTGTTACCCCAAACAAAGGATACAAATGAACCATGAAACAGTTGAAGTATCTTCCAGTTACAGCATTTTAACAGTATGAAACAGTATGAAACTCCAAACTTTATTTGGGCATATTTCCAAATATTGGGGCATATGCCTAAATAGAGATTGGATTTTTTTTATACTTTCTGTTGCTGCCCTGTCCAGTATTTACTTTGACGATTGAAGGAGAGGTTGACAACCCCCTGGAACAAAGCACTGTAAGTGCAATATGTTGTCACCTGAGCTTAGAAGTGTTCTCCTAGAGCAAGCATTTCAAACTCAAAGTCTAGCACGGGCCACATAAACAAGGTTTAAGTTTATGTGGGCCGCAAAAAAAAAACAATCTTACATTTTCATAGAAACATAGGTTTATTTTCAAAATTACAGTATTAAAAAAAAACAGCATCCCCCTCTACTAAACCACAGCACCCCCTATACTAAATCCCAGTCCCCCCATATACTAAATGTCAGTCCTCCCCCTCTACTAAATCCCAGTCCCCCATATATTAAATCCCAGTCCTGCCCCTCTACTAAATCCCAGTCCCCCCCATATGCTAAATCCCAGTCCTCCCCCTCTACTAATTCCCAGCACGCCCCTCTTGCAAACAAGCACACTCCACTCACATTGCTGCTGCCAGCATACGGCTCCGGAGTCTGGCCTCTGGTGTACCCCAAATGGCGCCGTCCACCCCCTGTGCCGAATCTGATCCTCCCGCTACTTCTTGAAACCCTGTGAAGGTGGAGCACGTTGATGTCACGTCGGAATGTGACGTGGCGTTGCGGGCTTCCATGCACCTCCAGGTACTCCACTGTCCAGTCGCAGTCAATGCAACACTGACCCACACACACACTCACTGACAGACACACACACACACACAGACACTGACAGACACATACTCACAGACACACATACACACTCACAGAAACACTCACAGACACACACTCACTGACAGACACACACACACTCACAGACAAACACACTCACAGACAGACACACACTCACTGACACACACTCTTATACATTCTTGCACACACATATTTTTCTTTATTGCTCCCTACCTTTGGGAGCCGATGTGGGGCCTCTCCCTGGGGTCCAGTGGGGGTCTTCTATCTGCTCCTCACTGCTCCCTCGCACACGCGGTTTGGTGATTCCGGGTGCCGGAATATGACGTCATATTCCGGTGCCCGGCTTCACTACAGATGGCGCGTGTAAGGGAGCAGTGAGGAGCAGGAACACTGAGCTCCCTCGCTGGCCCTCCTCCCCGGCCAGGTAAGTTTTAGCAGAGTAGGCACCTGTAATGTGGGGAAAGTCGGGCCGCAAAGATGTCCTTTGTGGGCCGCATGTGGTCAGTGGGCCGCGAGTTTGACATGCTTGTCCTAGAGGAAGTCACTGCAGAGTAAAGCATGGTCAGTACAGGTCCACACTCATTGGCTGAGGGCACTCAGCAATGAGTATAGTATTGCATGGCCTTGTTTGATTATGTAGAGCTAACTGGATTCTGCTAAAGAAGAAGGCCAGTAGCATAGCAGGTGCCTGGCAACATCCAGATTAGTTGTCAAACTTGCTTGTCTCTTTACCCTCTTTACTCCTGGCTTTGCGTTTCCTTTCATAAAGCCTTGGTGCAGGAGTATGGTTGGAGGTTTGAGTAACAACAGTGTCCCTTCAAGTGAATGAACACCAAAAATAATAGTTATGACTCACCAAGAAAATGTGGGTTTTTTTTCCAAAATGATCAACATCAGTGTTTTACATCAGTAAAATATAGTAAAAAGTCAGGTTTACGTTAGGTCATAAAGTGTAAAATATGATGAGGAAATCCTACAATGGGCTATATATAATGGGCCTCATAATTATTGACTCCTCACAAATAATCCTCTTTATTATCTTCTCATTATCTTCTCATATATACTGGAATAAACAAACAATGAGAGTTGTGATACAATTCCCATTCTCTTATCATACATTTTATTTTTCTAGGTATATTCATACTTATAGACACTATCCTCCTGGCCTCCTTTAAGAATGTATTTTCATACATATTTACCAGCGATGGGTAGGTATATATATATTTACATTAGATTGCATTGATAAAAAATAAAAAAAAGATATACAGAACACTAAACCCATAAGGAATTGGTGATAAACACTTACCTAACACACAGAAATATCATGTGGCACAATGTGCTTATAAGGCATACAGTACACAATTTATATCGACATGATACTATGAGTAGAGTTTAAGGTCTCCATTTCAATTAGCGGTGCCTATAAAACATATATTGTTTGGAGCTGAATTTCAACCAATAAAGTCTTGAAGTATGCTATATTTTATATTAAAATTCCTAATAATCATTATCTCGCAACCTGGCATCCCCTGATTACAATAAGGCCTGATAACATAAATAAATATACCTGCAGGAAACTGACATTACATTACAAATTTTGCGATATTAACTTTTCTTCAGCTTCATGTGTGTTACACTGTTGATTTGCCCTGATTGGGGACAAAACCCCAAGCACAACAAAGCTCCTCCTCAATGCTGGCACTGTCTTTATTGCTAGCATACCAGCGGCCAATGTCCTAACGCTATAGTATTCCTTTAAATATTAGCTCATCACGCAATGCTCATTATACTAGAGGCCTGGATAATACGTTTTCAAAAATCCTTTTTTTTCTTACAGGGAGATAGCAGATATTGTTTCTGAAGTTATCCCCATTTATATTTTCTTCCACATCTTTGAATCCATTGCGGTAAGTAATAAATAAAGCCTTGCACAAAGAATGATACAAATTGCTGCTTGTTACAACATAGACACGCATTGTTTTGTTTTTGTCCTCTCTGTCACATGCCTCTCAACGCTGGGAGGTATAAAATCAGCATGAGGTGGGCTTAAATGGATGTGCCACAGACTAAACGCTCATCACTGAAGTCACCCAAAGGGGGCAAAACTACCCACAGAAGGAGCATACAAACTTGGCATGAACGCTTCCAGTGAGAGCAGACCACGATCCTAGTGCCCTCAGCATAGCGGGAGTGCATCTAATCATGTGCTTGTGCTGGGCTGACTGAGGACCAAAATTGGGACAGTTGGGGGGCATGTTGTCATATTGTCCATATTGCTAGCACAAATAGAGTTGATGGCAAAATCATGTACATATCCATATTTTATGAATTTATTTTATGAAACTGTTAAATTGGAAAATATCAGCCTGTCTAGCATGCTAAGCCAAAGTTAAAATGTTCTTCAGACTCTTCTAAGATGTTCTTCCATGCCATATATGAAAGCCCTATACATTTCATTCCCTGATGGCTTTAAAGTCCAGGTTTATACTATCACGTATTTAACAATGATTCACAATGTTAAAGAGGAACCATCACTTTTAGGGTCAGGGCCGCCACAAGAAATTTTGGGGCCCCTAACTCAGCTCAGTGTCTGGGCCCCCGGGGGCCCGCCTCCAAGCCCGCCCACAGGGTCCGCCTCCAAATCCCGCCCACAGGAATAAACACACAGACACAAACATACACACTGATACAAAAGGACACAGATACACACACACAGATACACACACATAGATACATACTAACAGACACACATACTAAAACAGACATACACGCATATAGGCATTCATACTGACACACACATACTGAGACATACACACATATACAGACACACAGGCATACATACTGACAGACAGACACATACTAACATACAGACACACATGCATAAGGACATACAGACACATACATACATACTGACATACATATAGACACCGACATACATACACACACACATAAACACAGACATACATTCACAATGACATACATACATTCATACTGGTATACAATACATACATACAGACATACATACATACATACATACAGACACTGACATCCATACATATATACACAGACATACATTCATACATATTTACATACATACAGACAGACATGCTGATAGACATACATTCATACAGACAGACATACATTCATGCAGACAGACATAAATGCATGCATGCATACTGACATATATACTTACAGCATACAGATACTGACATCCATACACACATACATTCATAATGACATGCAGACATACATACTGACAGACATACATACAGACATACATACATTCATAACGACATACATTCATACTGACATTCAGATATACAGACATACATACATACAGACATACTGACACCACGCATACATACAGACATACACACACACAGACATACATTCATAATGGCATACATACATACATATATACGTACATACTGACATACATACATACATACATTCATAATGACATACATTGATACTGGCATACATACATACATAGTGACAGACATACAGACATTTATACATACTGACAGACATACATGCATACAGACACTGACTTCCATACACACACATACATACATACATTAATAATGACATACATACATACATACTGATATACATTGATACTGGCATACATACATATATACATACATACATTCATACAGACTGACAGACAGACAGACATACATGCATGCAGACATACATACACACATACATACATTCATACATACTGACAGACATGCATACATTCATACAGACATACACAGAGCTTATTTTCCAGCCACCCTCCTGTTTCTTACCTTTTCTTTGCAGGAGGGTGGCTGGGGCTGATAGGAGTCGGCGCGGCTCTCCCTCTTCACGGCTCTCCTTCTTCACGGCTCTCCTCCCGCGCGGAGTGAGCTGGGAGGAAGTGACCACTTCCTCCCAGTAGCACTTGCTGCGGCTAAGGTTTTTTTTAAAGGGGCCCGGTCGTGCTATTACATGGCCACAGCGCTGACCTGGCTCCTGAAGATATAGGGCCCATCGGGTGGCCCTAAGTGCGTGGACCACCCAATAGGCCCCATCAGCGTGCGGGCCCCGGTGCAACTGCACTGGCGGCAGTTCCGCCGCTACACGTGGGGCCAGGGCGGCCGGGCCCCCCAGGGTCGCCGGGCCCGTGACAACCATCATGGTTGTCACCCCCTGATGGCGGCTCTGTTTAGGGTATTTTGCATTGGGTAGTGATACATATAAATATAATAAAAAAAAAAAATGAAAGATTGCATGTGAGACTGCCAAGGAACTAGCAGGTAGACAATGCTAGCCAGAGACCCACCTGATGCCACGTGCACAGGCCACCGGATCATAATGGGTAACCTGCAGAACCAGCTACTGAGAGTGCAGACCTGCAGAACCAGCTACTGAGAGTGCAGCAGATTTTTATATAGCATTTATATTAGATACATTTCAGTTCCCCTTTAACAGGTTAGTTTCACATTTACTAGAACCCAACAGTTCTTTCTGTTATCTTTCCAACAATCTTTGATGAGTCATAAACTATTAAAATGAATGCTACATTTATTGCTTAAAACTTTAGAGGCAATGTAAAAGATTAACAGCTGACAGTTTAAAGGACACTCTAAGCACCAGTACCACTTCAGCTTAAAGGGACAATATAGTCACCAAAACAACTGTAGCTTAATCAAATGGTTTTGGTGTATAGATCATGCCCTTGCAGTCTCACTGCTCAATTCTCAAGTTCAACTTCCACTAATGCTCTCTCACATATCCCAACTTTTCCACTTCTTTGTCTTAGTTTTTCTCCTTCTCTTGGATTCATCCTGTATCTTGCATGTTTTTATTCCTATGTTTTTACCAGCCAAGCTTTGCTGATCCTGTCCATAAAAAAAAAATCTTTTGATTTGGTTGTTTGGTGTTTATTTTATAACTATAGATGGAGTTAAAGGGACACTATAAATCACCAAAACAACTTTAGCTTAATGAAGCAGTCTTGGTGTATAAATCTCATTGCTCAATTCTCTGCCATTTAGGCAATCTCACTGCTCAGTTCTCTGCCATTTAGGAGTTAAATCACTCTGTTTATACAGCCCTAGTCACACCTCCCTGCATGTGACTTGCACAGCTTTCATTAACACTTCTTGTAAAGAGACATCTAATGTTTACATTTCCTTTATTGCTAATTATTTTTAAATTACAATTTCTCATCTCTGTTAATGGCCTTGCTTCTGCAGGAGTCTTCTGTGTGTGATTAAAGTTTGATTTACAGAGCAGGAGATGAAAACTTCTAGAGCACGTTAACTTCTGATTTAAAATAAAACCATTTTTTTTTTCATTCAGGGTGTCAGTCACAGTCAAGGCCAAAGCTACATAAATAGAAAAATATTGATTTAAATCCTGAAAGATAATTGAGCAGTGAGACTGCAGGGGCATGATCTGTGCGTAAAAGGATTAAAGTTCACTATTTGTCTGCACTAGAATGGAAATAATGACAAAATCCCCTTTAACACGACCCACACTTAAACATAATAGTATAACTATTACTATTTTAAAGCTGCCACTACTAAGACAATTTATAAATGGGGTGCCTTGGTCCATGTCACGGCTCCCCGCTCTTCTGCCGGCATGGCCGCACATAAAGAGAGCAGCCAAGCAGACAGAGATGTTATATACTTACCTTGGTCATGGCAAACCACTGCCTGATTTCCTTCAGTTCTGGTCCCCAGCAAGTACGACGTTCCTAGAGACACTGGCTGTTGCGGTTCTGGTTTTAATAGGAAACTAACCTTTGCCCACATCAAAGATGGCGCCAACGTGTGTGCGACGTCACGTAATGCATGCACGTTTTGGGGTCAGAGGCCAGAGACAGCCAATTACAGCCTCAAGAGGGTTATTTAAACCCAAATTACCTTTTGATCAGTGCCCTGTCGTGGTTTCCACTAGCTGGTTATCCGAAAGTGTGTTCCTGATCATGTTTTTCTGGTATTTGATTTTGGCTTTATTTTGACTTCCCTGATTTTTGGTATCCTTGACTTCTGGCTTTCACCATCATTGTGTATCGTTCTGTGTTCCTGACCTCGGCAAGTATTCTGACTATTCTCTGGTACGTTAAGACCGGCCATTCTAAGGTCCGGTAAGATGTTATCCTCAGTCTTTAGGTGTGATACTATTCTGCGTGCTGGATAAACTATAATCCTGACAGTCCCCCTGGCAAACTTAATAATAAAAACCCAGCAAATACAACTTAGCACAATATTTAAGGAATTGCAAAAATACTAATAAGTCTCTTCAGGTAATGTGATTCTTTTACCAGACAAAGGCAAAACTTAATAAATGAATATTTATTATGAGCAAAAAGAATAGTCACAGTGCATACAAAAAATAGATAATAAGCAAATTATTTACACCAACAACAGATAAAAACTACAGGAGTAAAATAACAGAAGTTCTAAACATTTACTTACTTAGGTTTTCAAAGTAAAACGTCTGCCCAGGGGGTCTCCGGCATGGAAGATGGTGACTTACTCAAAATTAGATTTTGGCCCCAAGCATGTTCAATACACACTTCAGTCTCATTAGAGATATACCCTCTGGATTACCACGCCTCACCCAGAGGTGGAGTTAAGGCGTATCTATAGAGACCCTAATTGACCACCCCCTTGTGTCCAGATCCAATCAATCCAAATGGAAACATTTGTTTTAAATATTTTTATTGTTTTCACCGTATCAACGCGTGTTTCAAGTGTAGTACAGCTGATGCGGTTAGTCGCCTACGTTGAGGCGTGCGTTTTAAAATTGTAGTTGACATGAGACAAACATATTATGGTTTCATCTGACTAACATGCGGTTGCCTGCGCAGAGGCGTATGGGTCAATGTATGCACATAGTCACGTATATTAAGTATACATAGGCTTTTCAAAAGTAGGCATCACAATCAAAAGCATGTCGTAGTGAACTAGTATAATTAAAAGGCAATGAAAGACTGTTAGTTTGTTAACTGCGGTAACATTAACGTCTGCACCTGGTTGCGTCTTATAATTGTATGTATTCTCTAATGTTAAATGTGGCCTGGATATAATCCAGTAGCCATGCATGTCCCTGGAGTGGCATGTAATTGCGTGGTCAGTATAGCTTATTTCTGTGTATGATCCCAGCGAACCTCTGATATCCGTTGCTGATGTATGTGCCAGTATATGTTTAATATAAGGATCTGATTTTCCGCTGCGTGGGACTTAAAAGCTTGATGCATTTACAGCCGTCTGCGTGCCTGTGTCTATATCTGGTTCGAAGCTATTCTGATAAGTCACATCAGCAGTCTGTCGTTTAAAAACCATGTTGGTAATGCTGATGGTGCTAATTATATGAGACGAGCATGTTCATTATATATGCAGTCATGTATGTAATGCGATAAAAGATATACTGCGAGGTATAGCGGCCTGGTAGCTAAATCTCAGATGTTAAGGCTTCCCGATTTATCGGATTTCTGAGGCCTGGTGCAAACAGGTCATGCAGTTTTAAATAAGTCAGTGCATGGTCAGGTAGTACATAAGCAGTACAGTTAAAGCTACTAACATGTAAAACGCATTGTAATAGCCTGGCTTAATATATAATAAAGCTATCTGGTTGTCAGGTATGTAGTAATAAGCTACTTCACAGCTTATCATGTAGCTGGCAGCTATTATGTACGCAGCAACAAACCGCATCAATCATTGGCCCCTATGGGTATTATAGCATAAACTCTGTATTCCTTTAGCATTTTAAGCTAACTTAGTAATGACAAGCTAGTATCAAATAATCAAAGCAAGTAAAAACTAAAATTGCAGAAAGAACAGTTTCTTAAACGAATTATCATGGAACAGTCCCGTTATCTTTATCTGTCCTTTGTTGCTTTATTTATTCTTTGCTTGGTACAGTGCTCAGGTGAAGTGGATCTGTAGAGCGGCGATAATTGAGTCTCTCCACTGGAGGTGGCATAGTAGTGCCTGGCAAAATAAGTTGTAACTGTGCAGGCTGCTCTCTACCGTGGCCTCTGCTACGCTAATGCCAAGGGCGCTCCTATATGTCAAGCCGGTCGGTCATTGCAAGGTCTCTCTAGCACCCCCGGTGCATCTGTCCCCCTATTTTCCCCTCCAGGCCTGCTCCGGCCGTGCAACCGGAACACTGCGGTGCTGTGGGCACTCAGGGATGTCAGCAGTCCGGCAGACTCCCACCCCTGAAAAGTCCTCGGCCCCTTGTCCCCTGCACCTCCCCAACTCCCGCAGTTCCCCGTCGGAGCTCCAGCCCCAGGGTGCCTCACCCTTTTCCGGTCTCATGCATGTCGCCAGCGCTCGCCTCCCCGGCCACCGGTCCGCCAGGGATCCAGCTCACCCCGATGACACAGGGCTCACAGAGTTGGGGGCATTCTTCCCTGGACCACCACCAAATTCTGAGGTAAGAGCTGGCTCCGCGCTGACCATTCTGCCGCCCGGAGGGGTCCATCCGTGGGATCCGCCACACCGGAGGGCCCAGGCGACCCCGCGTAACTCCCTGCAGCTTGCACATTCAGCGGCCATCTTGGCTCTTCATGAGGAAGGATTCCTCATTATATGGGCCCTTTGCCTCAAGGCTCTGGAGATTCGACTTGTGGGCCGGGATCACCCCCGCCGGCCCAAGGGGGGGGTAGCGGGGCCGGGTCCGGATCCCCCTCTCTCCCTCTGCCATGCTGTCTCTCGCCTCCGGTCGTCGCCGCATGAGCTTGGCCCCGTGGGCCCGTCTTGCATAAGTTATGCGGATAGCTCGGTCGTGGTCTAGCTGGGGCTCATGCGGTGTGCTCCCGTTCCACCTCTCGCTCAATGCCCATGTCTGTCTCGGTTCCAAGTGGGCTTTTAGTGCATTATTTCTTTATATTGATGCGGCCCATTGCCGGAGCTAGCTCGGATGGCTGCCGCTCAGCTCGGCGGCCCGGCCCCGCCCCCCCAAATGGAAACATCTGGCTCTATCTTCTCTTATGTACCTGCCCCAGAAATAATAATTGCATCTATGAATTTGTTATTATTTTCCTATTCTATAGATATGTGCATTCCTTACTTGCGACCCAATTTAATGGACATCATAATTCCTTCCCCTATGGTCAAGTTACGCAACTCATGTTTGGGCTTGATTAGAAGATTGTGCTGGTCACATTTCAAATATAAATATAAAATGAGGCTTAATTATTATTCTGTGGGAAAATTTTAATGTTTCTTTCTTTTGGATATTATTATTATTATTATTATCGCCATTTATATAGCGCCAACAGATTCCGTAGTGCTTTACAATATTGTGAGAGGTGGAATTTAACTATAAATAGGACAATTACAAGAAAATTTACAGGAACGATAGGTTGAAGAGGGCCCTGCTCAAACGAGCTTACAGTCTATAGGAGGTGGGGTATAAAACACATTAGGACAGGAAATAGCAATCAAATAAGGTGGGAGAGAAGCAGAGCTAGTGGAGAGAGTAGAGTGCTGCCCTTTAGGAGAGAGCAAGAGACAGATATGTGAGGTAGAGGTTAGTCTGGGAGTCCATACGTTTTTCTAAAGAGATAGGCTTTCAGGCACTTCTTAAACGATTGAAGACTAGGGGAGAGTCTGATTTCGGTAGGCAGGTTATTCCATAGGAAGAGAGCTGCCCACGAGAAGTCCTGCAAGCGTGAGTTGGCCGTACAGGTGCGAGCAGTGGACAGGAGAAGGTCACGGGCAGAGCAGAGAGACCGAGAAGAGGAATACCTATGTATCTGTGATGAGATATAAGAGGGGCTAGAATTGTTCAGTGCTTTATAGGTATGGGTTAGCACTTTGAGTTGACTCCTATAGGATACAGTAAGCCAATGTAAGGACTGACAGAGGTGTGAGGTGTGAGAGGACCGACTAGAGAGGAAAATCAGTCTGGTGGCAGCAATCATTACAGACTGTAGAGGGGCAATACGGCTTTCGGGAAGATCAGGAGAGGGTTACAATAAACCATGCAGGAAATTACTAGAGCATGGATGATCCCCTTGGTAGCATCTTGTATAAGAAAGGGGCGGATGCGGGCTATGTTTTTAAGATGGAATCTACAGGATTTGGCAACATATTGGATGTGAGGCTCAAAAGTGAGGCCAGAGTCAAGTATGACGCCAAGACAGCGCGCTTGCAAGGATGAATGTGACAGACCAACTGGCACCCTGACTGAGTACCTCTGCCAATCGATGCTTCCTAGTTGACGCTGAGGACCATAAGCACTGCACTGGACACCTTAAGCACTGTAGTCCCCACGTCCAGCGTTACAGCTTGGCTGGGAACTCACCATCCTCCACCCACCCTGTACCCAAGACCAGGATCCAGCTTCCAGTGGGTGAACCTCTCCTACTCCAGACAGCGTAGCAGGATTATAGTAGTATACTGATATAGCAATCCCCAGGGTAGATACAGCCATTTCCCCCACACATGAGATGAGACTGTTGAGGGTAAGCAGGAACTAAATTTTAATGGTGCCACACTGGCCTTTTATGACAATCCCCATGCAAGGGACCTTGTTGGGGACTCCAACACAAAGACACAGACCAATAAGAAGAGTGATTAAATACACAATACTCCCATAACAAACATACAATCCCTCCCCTCTGCCTGTATCATTTCAATTATCTCCAGGCAGAATAAACACATATTTTACAAAACCCCAAAAGTACCCCAAAAACACATGACATCCCCTGATAGCCCTGAATGAGGTGACCAACATATCCAAAAATCACCCAGATCAGTTCAGGGGTTCAAGAATTCTATGGAAGTCATGTTTTGACCGACCGCATGCATGGTCCCATACCCAAAACAGTTCCAGAGAATCAGGCTCTGCGGACGGTCTACTTTAGTGATTCAAAGTTCGAAATACCGAACGTAGCAGTTCGTGGATAAAGTCAATGTATGTCTCTTGTTCGTGAGTTTCTTTTTACTGAATGCCATTTGACTCCCATTCGAATAGCCGAACATCCATGGAAGGTAAAGTTTAGCGGTGTCCCATTTGAGTTCCATGCACTCGACAACCATATACCGCTGGATGCCTTTCGACTAATTAAGATGGCCACCGTCACGTGTTCGCATGCCACTTCGAATGGCTTCCGGAGTTCGAAGTGCCGCTTCGAAAGTTCGACTTGTTCCTGTTAGAAGTCCAAGAGGCACAACCAGAGTCTTTAACCCATAGGTCATTACAGCGGTCATAGTCACAGGGCAGGAGGCTGGCAAACAGACCCCTCCAAAAACCAGTGGCGAGGTCACTTTCGCCACAATGGACTTATGTGAATACCACTAACTTGAAGGCGGAATGAGGGAGGAGGATCCGTATTAGGAGGAGGAAAGAAAAGGAGCTCAGTTTTAGAGAGATTGAGTTTCAGAAAGCGAGAGGGCATCCAGTCAGAGATGGAAGATAGGCAAGCAGTGATATGTTGCAGGACAGCAGGGGAGAGGTGTCAGTGTCAGGATTACAAGTTGATTCAGTACAATCAGAATGAAACCACGACAGGGCAATGAGCAAAAGGAGAATTGGGGGTAAATACCCTTTGTGTGGATCCGATTGGCTGTAACCAGCGTTTGACCCCAAAAGCAATTACCAGGTTTCCATGTGCATGATTGCTGCTCAGCACAAACCCTCATGTGGATCTGGTTGGCTGTAACTGGCCTTTGACCCAAAAAGCAATTACCAGGTTTCCATGTGCATGATTGCTGCTCGGCACAACTTTTCATGTCAGGACAGTAATATTGCTTGGCACAACTTTTCCTGTTAAGACAGTAATGTTGCTTGGCACAACTTTTCCTGTCAGGATGGATGAATACGTGACAGAGATATATCTGGGTGTCATCAGCATACAGGTGGTAGTGGAATCCAAAAGAGGTAATAAGTTTGCCAAGAGAGGCAGCATAAAGAGAAAATAGAAGGGGACCAAGGACAGAGCCTTGGGGGACTCCAACCGAGACAGGACGAGGGGAGGAGGTATCATTAGAAAAGGAGACACTGAATGAGCGTTGGGAGAGATAAGAGGAAAACCATGAGAGGACAGTGTCACAGAGACCAAGTGAATGAAGAGTTTGAAGGAGAGCATGATCAACGGTGTCGAAGGCAGCAGAGGGGTCAAGAAGAATTAGTATGGAGTAGTGGGCTTTGGATTTAGCTAGTTAGTTAGTAGCTTTGAGCAGTCTCAGTAGAGTGGAGAGGGCATAAGCCAGATTAAAGAGGGTCAAGGAGAGAGTTGGAATTGAGGAAGTGAGTCACACAGACAAAGACAAGTCTTTCCAGAAGCTTTGAGGAAAAAGGGAGCAGGGATATGGGACAATAGTTAGAGGGGGAGGACAGGTCAAGAGATTTTTTTTTCAGGATAGGTACTACAGTGGCATTTTTAAGGTCAGCAGGGACAATGCCAGAAGAGAGACAGAGCAGTTGAAGATGTGTGTTAAGGAAGGCACAAAACAAGGGGAGAGAGATCTGATAAGGTGAGATGGGTCAGGATCGAGCGGGCAAGTGGCAGCCACCTCTTGTTCAGTAGCCAGGGAGAAAGTCTGAAGGGTAGGAAGGGCATGATCTACGTGTGGTTGAGAAAGAGAATGGCAAGGTGGGGAGAATTCTTTCCTTAGCTGTTCAATCTTGTTGGTAAAGTAGCATGCAAATCTCTTGGCTGTAAGGTTAGTTTTGAGGGGTGGCCACAGCAGGGCAAAGAAGAGAGTTAAAGGTTTCAAAGAGACACCTTGAATTGCGGGAACATGAACTAATGGATATGATACTGGAACCCAAGGCTTGTTTTTCTCTTTTCTTGAAGGCTAATGATCACTAACATATCAAAAGAAATCAACTCATCAATTAAAAGGTACAGGCCAAATGGCTGAAACGACAGTGTAGAATTTCACACCTCACAGGATCCATCCATATGGTAAAACAGTTTTTCACATTCCTATGCAATTTATGTTACCCGTTCTGTCATCTGACCTCTGTGGGGGTCCGAGCTTCAAAAGAGGTATTAAGGATGTAACCCTCCTGACCTTACATACAATCATATTAATCCCTTTTGACATTGACAATACCATCTCTACCAGGCCGGCAGGTCATGAATGCACTGCACAAACCACACTAGAGGCCAATATTCCGTAGTGCAATAATGAGTTATGCACCCTTGATGTGACAAGTGAGTTAAATTCCTCCATGCTGTTCAGCACAGCTCATGCAGATTATGTTAAATAGCATATCAACAGTATTTTGAGTTAATGGAAAGAGATAGTTTGGCTGTGGGTATCAAAATGTCAATGTGATACATGAGAACATGGATTGGATTCAAATCAAATTAGTGTGTGGTCTTCAGTGTGTTTCAGGTGGAGTGCTTCGAGGAACAGGAAGACTGAAGTTAGGTGCCATTGTGTATGGTATTGGTTACTATGTGATTGGACTTCCAGTTGCCGGTGCCTTAATGTTTGCAGCCAAAATGGGTATCAAAGGTAACCTAGATCAGAATATAATGTATTAACTTATTACCATTTGCATGTGTAAGGTTTATTCAACAGTTGCTGGTTATTTTGCTAGTTGGCAATCAAGTATTAAAGATGTTAATGATGTGTATAGGCTTTTCTTGAAAAGAATGTGAAGGTCTCTCGCCAAGATGATAAATTCAATAAACATTGTAAACCTAAAAAACCTAAAAAAGAAAATAGGTTTTTAACCACTTAAGGACACATGGCATGTGTGACATGTCATGATTCCCTTTTATTCCAGAAGTTTGGTCCTTATGGGGTTAATCACCACCGTAATGGTCATTAACGTGTTAGGTCAATAACAAGGCAAATCACTTCAATCAATCAAGTAATTTTTCAGCTCTAATGACTTTTATGACACATAAATGGGTTTTCTTATAAAATTCTACATTTCTATGAATTCCTTACAATGAACACCAGGTCACTGCCCTGTAACTGTAATAAGCATGTTTAATATAAAAAGAGCACACTTATCTGTCACTTTCTTGGCACCAATTTCCTTGTGATTCAACAAAAAAATAAATTATATAAAATATTAGCCCTGGGCTAAAACTGACATCACTCAAAAGCAGCTACAGTGACTGTAATATCTAGCCTCAATGTAAAAAATAAAAAGAGAGAAATTGCATGTGCTTTTAACCCCAATGCACATTTTACATTTTATTACAATAACAGAATATTCTAGTGCAATGACAATCATCGTGTTAGCTCACCTGCCAACATCAAAATACTAGGTATGAGTTTTAATTGTCAACATGAAGTAAAAATAAGGATCAGATACAGTTTTGCAATTTTGGTGTAGAGTATTTTCACAAAATCAGATACTTTCTCTCCCTCTCTTGATGGATATTGTTTATTTATTTATTTTTTCCACCTCCTCCGCTAAACCCACTTATTTGTCTATTTATTTGTTCTTCCCTCCTTTTTTTTTTCCTTCTTCTTCCTTTCTTCCTTCCACTGGCCCCAGTGTCTTTGCCATAATTTGAGTAGCATGGCGATCTTGCAGTCTACTAGTTTATGTTTATGTTCCGTGATACAAAACTCTCTGATCCTGACATGGACTGACATTTACGTGGATGAGCAAAATAATGTTATTATTATTGTCATTACAAATTATTTCACAGTGTGTTACAATATTATAATGCACTTAGGGCCACCCGATGGGCCCTCTATCTTCAGGGGCCCGGTCAGTGCAGTGGCCGTTTAATAGAGCGACCGGGCCCCTTTAAAAAAAACAAAAAACAACTGCAGCCGCAGCAAGTGCTGCTGGGAGGAAGTGGTCACTTCCTCTCAGCTCACTCCGCACGGGAGGAGCGCGCGCGCGCGGCAGTGAGGGAGAGCCAGCCGACTACTCCCATCAGCCCCAGCCACCCTCCTGCAAAGACAAGGTAAGAGACAGGAGGGTGGCTGGAAAATGAGCTTTGTGTGTGTGTCTGTATTTCTATGTATGTCTGTATGTCTGTCTGTATGCATGTATGTCTGTATGTATGTCTATGTATGCATGTATGTATGTCTGACTGTATGCATGTATATATGTATGTATGTCTGTGATCGTATGTATGTCTGTGTCTGTATGTCTGTCTGTCTGTATGTGTATGTATGTATGTATGTCTGTATGTATGTGTGTATGTCTATGTATGTATGCATGCATGTCTGTCTGTATGTATGTCTATCTGTATGTCTGTATGCATGCATGTACGTCTATGTATGTCTGTATGCATGCATGTCTATGTCTGTCTGTCTGTATGTATGTCTGTATGCATGCATGTCTGTCTGTATGTCTGTATGTCTATGTATGTATGTCTGTCCCCACAAATGTCCTCCCTCCCTCTCCCCCCACACTCAAATTTCCTCCCTCCCTCTCAAATTTCTTCCCTCCCTCTCCCCCCCCACTCAAATTTCCTCCCTCCCTCTCCCCTCCACTCCCCTCCCACCCACTCAAATTTCCTCCCTCCCCTCCCCCCCCTCCCTTCTTCCTTCCATCTCCCACTCAAATTTCTTCCCTCCCTCTCCCCCACCAAATTTCTCTCCCCCCACTCACTTTCTTCCCTCCCTTCTCCCCACCCCACTACTCATTTTCTCCCTGGCGCTAGGGAGCACTCTGTCTTGTGTGCTTCCTCTTCAGCTCTCCCGCCAATGTGGGGCCCGGACGACCTGAGCAGTCCGGGCCCCCCAGGACCGCCGGGCCCATGACAACCGTTGCGGTTGTCATGCCCTGATGGCAGCCCTGCCCCTCCCACTGATTGAGCTACTGTTCTTACAGTGCCCTGCTATACGCAGATACTAAGGGTGACCCCCTCCTGTGGATTTTTCTGCTGGACCTACAGGGTCCCGTTATAACCAAATTAAGGGTGACCCCCTCTCGCTGACTGCACTACTGGGTGTACAGACCTCTATGATACCACACTGAGGGTGACCCCCTCTTACCTACAGCACTGCTGGATCTGCAATGCTCGGTTATGGTTATATAAGGGTGACCCCTCCTGCCGTCTGCACTGCTGGACCTGCAATGTCTGGTTACTTTATTATACGGCTAACCACTACGGCACTACTGTACCTACAGTGTCCGATTATGTTCAGACTGAGAGGGACCCCCTCCCCTGCTGGCCTATACTGCATGGTATGCTTGTGCTTGTTGGGTGACCCCCTCTTGCACGCTGGGTGACCCCCAGCTGGCCGCACCAGGTATCACTCCGACAGTGTTACCTCTATGGCAGTTATGCAATCACAACTGAAGGACAAATCTCCAGTACCCAGAAGGTCACTTGGCCTGTCCTCATGCCGCCCCGCTGACCTCACTGCCAGAAACCATTGGTACCCTACAGGGGACACTCCACCGGCCATCCTAGACGCTACACCTGGTACTCGTTGGCTAACGGATGGATTCATCAAGAGGATCAGTCTTGCACTCTATCCGGACACAGATGTTTCCTCGGTACGAATGGCGCGTTACAGATTGGAAAGCTGAGAAGACTAAATTCCCATTGGGAATGGACCAATATGATTTATAGGTATCGCCTAGTTGGTTTCTACAAATTGAGCTGACATGTCTTTATTCATAGGGTTCCCCTTAACTAGCCCCAGAGGTCTCTCAGATCGTGCCCGGACTCAGGATCAAGGTTGCGGAACCTTGGACCGTTCCATGAGCGATACGCTTGACCAAAAGAGGCATCCATTCCGACTCATTCCGAAGTTGCCATGCTGGACGAAGGGTGAGGTGGAGTGGACTCCCGACCCACCCCCACGCTACATGCTCCCAATGCATATGTCGCCTGTTGACACTTCTAGACGGACTTATCCCCTCAGAGAGCTGCTCGGCATGGACAATTGGTTCTCTCCCTCAACTGGACATGAGAGAAACCCGCATGGATTTCACCATCAACATGGACATATTGCATCTGACTCACTCCCAGTCAACCCAGTTTCTGGTCTTTGATGGAATATTTGGTCCAGGCGGTGCTCCGCCTCCCGAGGACCAAGATGTCCGTCTTCAATAAATATATACCAGGCATATGCTCCGCAACCTGTGGGTCACACTTAGGGGCCCAACCCTATTGATTGACCGGTTGTTATTCGCCATGGAGGCCATACCTCCAGGATCCGGTACTATCAGCTGCTCCAACATGACGCTTTGTCGGGTCTTCGGCCTGGTATGACCGAATCATGTGACCTTCGAACGAAGCTCATCTAAAACTTAATTGATGACTCAGACATCGGGGGACCTGGCCTACCTAGGAGTTTCGGACCCCAACCAACTTTGGCCTGGACTCGGGAGTCCGGAGGATGGACCTCTTCACGCCAATTGCATGGAACAGGTTTGTTCACCATTCGCAGCTTCCCCAGGGGAAGTAGTACCACTTGCTACCTTCCGGCATGGACTTATCACCGGTTTCCCACTACGGACTGCAGTCGGAACTCTATCTATAGCGTCTGGACAAGTATTCGTCATTGTGACAGAATGTCTGTGGGACGAGACACTCATGTGGCGGACGGCTTCACCCGACCATGGAGAGACCCCAATGATTGGTTGCCTCACCCTCCGGTGTCTTGAGTACTGGCATGATTACATTCGGTGCGAACCGCCATATGGAGCGGTTCTCCAGCTGGCTGCCGGACCCTCAGTGAGGCGAGGGAGGCGTTTTCCAAGCTTGGTCTCTTTCAGGGCGTACGCATCCCGTTTACCTACAGGATACTTCGGGCTTTGCTTCAGACCGAATTCCTGGGAGTGTCGTTTCGCCTGGCCACACCACTTCGGAGGGGTCCTCCGTGCTTTCCCCTTTTTGCTGGAGTTTGCCATGGGAAGGCAATCTATGACTCCCTGTCTCTTAATGTGCCGTGTGGGATCCGCAGGGGTAGCCTGCCACGACTGGTGTCTGGAGAGATGTTTGGGTCCCTATGGCGGTCCTTATCATGGCTGTCCCCATTGTCTGGCTGAGTTGCCCTCTCAGGGTAGGATCGTATGGGGCCATTCACGTCCTATATCAGCTAGTGGACGACTCTTGTGCGTTTTCTCAAGACTCTGGCATTAGTAAGGATCTCTTGGTCTGCAGTCTACCAAGAGGAGTATACCTTACGGGAGCCCTATCGCTCGCTATTCCTCAATTCTAGTGGTATCGTGTGTTCTGCATTTCCTTGAGGAATGACCTGATGACAAGGACTTGCCTGGCGCCAGTTTTTCCGCTTACGGTTTTCTCCAGTACATCTTTTATTTCATCGCGTTCTGACATCATGGTATCGACAGTGTCTTCTTCCTTCTTGCCGTTCAGTACATCGGCTTCTGCTCCACACATTTCATTTCAATTCGTCCTCTGTGTCGTACCCCTATTCTCCGGATAGGCCACAGCTCTGTTGACAGGTTGTACACGACCATGTAGATCCAGGATCTGGTTCTTTCGTCCGTCTACTCATGGACAGCTGTTGGTTTCTGCGTACGGCCGTTTTGGACTGTTTCTGTATCTTCGCTCACCCGTTGGATTTGGTGGCTACTCTCATTGGCTGACCTTGAGAGTTCCTCTGGGACACTTTTGGTTCGGGGTGCTGTCACCTCAACAACTTTGGAAGCCGTTGGGTCCCTTCTGCATTTTCTCCACACCGCTGTTTGGTTTAGGGAATCGTTTTTTCCATTCTCCTTTTATTTCAGTCCTCTATCTCATATTGCTTCAGGGTCTACTATTTGGGTGTTAAAATTGCAAATATGAAGCATCCTGTCCTGCCATAAAATTAGGGATTATTCTAGCCTCGGTGAGGGAATAATCTAAATTTTATTAAAGACAGGAGGCGAATATTCCCCCCCCCCATTTTTTACGTTCCCTCCCTGGATTTGGGTCTTATTCTATTATAATTAATCGGGGATATTGTTATGTTTTGTGAATGCATGGTTGTAAATAATAAAGATTATTTCTATTATTCAGTGATGATTGTCCGTGTGCATTTTATTCATCATGTTTGTGTTGTAATTATGTTTCGTCAATGCCTTTTAGTTTAGGTACATACTAGATACCAGGTCTTCATAAGATCTGTAGACTTTGTTTATTCATCAGGTATTATGATTTTTCTACTCTCTCACTCCTACCCATAATCGATCTCATCCTAGACCCCATGCATACAAAACCCATTCACACCTCCTGTCACTTTCTCTCCTCCTGCTTCTAGCAGCTGTCTCTCCCAATCCAGGGCCCTTCACCTTCTCTACACACACACTAAGAAAACAAGAAACCCCACACACCTCATCACAATTCCCTGCCCTTTACCCTCACTTACCAACATTCAGTGTGCACTCTGAAATGCCTGCTCCATCTGCAGTAATTTAAAATCAACAGCCTTTTTCATCTCAAACTCACTCACACTACTGGCACTTACAGAGACCCTCTGATAGCGCTACTCCTGCCTCTTTATGTTTTGGTGGGCTACAATTCTCTCACACTCCCAGACTCAACTGTAAAGGAGGTGCTGTAGGCATCCTTCTCTCCCCTCAATGTGCCTTTCAACCAATCATAACTCCCCCTGCCCTATCTTTTTCTTCTTTTGAAGTACACCCTGTTTGCCTATTTAAACCCACTCCTTTAAGAATTGCTATCATCTACCGCCCCCCAGTCATTCTAGGCTATTTATTGAGCACTTTTCTTCCTGGCTTCCCCACTTCCTCTCATCTAGCACTCCTTCCCTTATACTTGGGGATTTCAATATACCAATCAACAACCCCAACTGCACTGATGACTCTCGTCTGCTCTCTGTAACCTCCTCCTTTGGCCTTACGCGATGGTCCAATTTAGCAACCCGTACAGCGGGAAACACTTGATTGATCTCGCCTTCACCAGTCTCTGTACCGCCTCTAATTTCTCCAATATTCCCTGTGACGAAAGCAACTTTGCCACTGGTTTTTGGAGGGGCCTGTTTGCCATCCTCCTACCCTGGGACTATGGGCCCTGTGATAACCCTTCAGAGAGCGAAGCAGGAAAAGTTCTAAGAAGTGCAAGTGATTAACATCCAGGGGAGGGTCTGTTACATTGGTGGAAGCAGTGGGATGGCCTCCTGGTGAGAGGGGAAGCATCCTGGAGACACCGGTAATGTGTTGATCATAGTGAGGGCAATGCTAGCATTCGTGCAGCACCCCTGGAAGCAGAGGTGTCCATTGACTTGGAGCAGGCAAGTATGGCATTGTCAGGGATCTTACCTGGAGTGGGAGTCCGGCACGCAGAGTTGAGGCACCCTTTGCAATTCGACACAGACCGAGGGGACTCAGGACAGAAATCCCCAAGGCTGTGACACAGTGCACTGGGGCTGAAATAACCAGTGCTTCCTGGAACGCAGTACAGACAAGGATATCCAGAAGAGTAGTCAGTATCAGAATCAGAAGTCAGGACGGGCGGCAATCAGGCGAAAACAGTAGACGAGCAGGAGATCAAAAGCAGGAGTCAGATGAACAGCAGTGAAACCAAACAGGAACAGGAAACACGATCTGACAACGAGAACCAGCCTTGCGGGGTTTAAATAGGGAGTCTCAGCCAATCATCAAGGAACCAGGAACAGGTGTGCACATTCCAGGCGTACAGGCTCAGACTACAGGATACCAAGAACAACCAGAAACAGTCAAAGATGCGTGGAGCTCAATGCAAGGATACCGACTGGGATGCAGGAAACTCAGGTTTGATCCCAGCCAGACCCAAATACACAATATTGTGTAAAGCACAATGGTGATCCTGACATTACCCCCCCTTCAAAGACGCCGTAGGCGAGAAGAGGAACGCAACTACGACCCAGGAGGTTACTTTTTGGATTTCTTGGCTTTGGTGGTACTAGTAGGAGCAGAGGTCATAGCTTGTAGGGCCTTTTCAAATACTTGCAAGTCCTCCTTCCGGACTAGAGTCCCATTAGAGGCATAGGTACAGCCAGAAAGAGGGTCTTCCTTGACAGGACTTGTAGTGGTTGTGGTGCTTGCCTTCTTAGAAGCAGAATCTTTAGTAGAAATAGAGATCTCAGGTTCTTTAGTAACAGATTCCTGCACAACCTCAGGAGCAACGACTGTAGAAGGATGAGGATTGGACAGAGTGGTCAAGCAAGGACAGGCAGCATGTTGGCAGACAGGTCTCATAGGATATGCCAGAGTAGTACCCAGACGGAGAACCCGAGGCCTAGATGGACGAATGGGACAAAAAGATATTAAATGTCCCATCTCCCCACAATAATAACACAGTCCATGCGCCATCCTTCTTGCCCTTTCTTGAGATGACTGACGGAACCTAACCAGTCCAATCTCCATGGGTTCCTCCGCCTCCCTGCCAGATGTATACGATGTTTCGGGAGACTTGGGAGCGGTAGGGTTAGCTGTAACATCAGTCCGAGTGAAAGGAGTAGTGTAGTCCATTTCCAGTCCGGGTTGCAATATGTGTGAAGCAACAGTAGGTGATCTATGTACATATGACTTTTGTGTCTTGTTGCATTGTAAACCCAGGGACCGAATAAAGGACTCCCAGGAATCTAGGACTGGGCTTTTGGCGAGTAACAACTGGTGGGCCCAGATCTTAAGGTGCCCCGACAATAAGGTAATCGCTGTCCTCACTTTAATGACGTCTGTGGCATAGGTAAGTGGTCTCAGGGAGAACAGGACCTCGCAATCAACTTTGAAGGTATCATACTTAGACCGGATCCCAGAAAATTTCTCGGGTAGAGCAACCAGCGGTTCAGAGAGTCCAGAGTCATAGGTTACTCTCCCTTTAAGGGAAGCCAGCTCCTGCTGTAAGCCCTGCAAAGCCTGGGTGAGCTGGGAAACTTGCTGGGTCAAGGCTGCAACGGTAATCTTCAACTCTGCAGACTCCATTTGGTCAGATCGTACTGTCAAGGATCTTACCTGAAGTGGGAGTCCGGCACGCAGAGTTGAGGCACCCTTTGCAATTCGACACAGACCGAGGGGACTCAGGACAGAAATCCCCAAGGCTGTGACACAGTGCACTGGGGCTGAAATAACCAGTGCTTCCTGGAACGCAGTACAGACAAGGATATCCAGAAGAGTAGTCAGTATCAGAATCAGAAGTCAGGACGGGCAGCAATCAGGCGAAAACAGTAGACGAGCAGGAGATCAAAAAGCAGGAGTCAGATGAACAGCAGTGAAACCAAACAGGAACAGGAAACACGATCTGACAACGAGAACCAGCCTTGCGGGGTTTAAATAGGGAGTCTCAGCCAATCATCAAGGAACCAGGAACAGGTGTGCACATTCCAGGCGTACAGGCTCAGACTACAGGATACCAAGAACAACCAGAAACAGTCAAAGATGTGTGGAGCTCAATGCAAGGATACCGACTGGGATGCAGGAAACTCAGGTTTGATCCCAGCCAGACCCAAATACACAATATTGTGTAAAGCACAATGGCGATCCTGACAGGCATACTCTGACTCTTGCGAAGATTTTCTGGCTGAGGTGAAGTAGCGAGTGGTCTGGTATGGCCCTGATGTGTCCGTGGATACCTTCCAGGCGATCTGGAACCAGGTAACCATCGAAAGACAAGCAAAGAGGGACCAAGAGTTCCTGCTGGCTAAAGCGAGGAAAAGAAGCCTCCAACGAAAGGAGGTTAGCCTCTCTCCCCAGAGGCAGCCAGAGGTACCTGAAGTAGGGGACCTCATAGACTGGTCCTGTGAGGAACCCCAACAGGCAGGTGGAGATGGGACCAAAGTCTCTTCACCGACCCCACAGGGATGCTGGGCAGCCGGCCCAGATCCCCAACTGCACCTGGAGCTACCGGCAGAGGAGGCAGGTGGTCCTTATTCCCAAGTCCTGGGAGACCTCATAGACTGGCACTGGGAGGAACCTCAAATGGCAAGTGGAGATGGGACCAAGGTCTCTCCACCGGCCCAGATTCCAAGTGGCAGCTGGAGTTACAGGGAGAAGAGACAACCGGTCTCTCCCCCCAGCGGCAGTGCATCTCACAGGGAGAGGAGACAACCGGCCTCTCTCCCCAGCGGCAGCATATCGTACAGGGAGTGGAGACAAGCGGTCTTCCTCCCCTGCAGCAGTGTGCATCCCAGGGGGCCGAAGGTGTCGTCCTTCCCCCCCAGTGGCAGTTTACTTTGCAGGAAGAGGAGATAACCGGTCTCTCTCCCCAGCGGCAGTGTAAATTGCAGAGAGAGGAGGCAGCCGGCCTCTCTCCCCAGCGGCAGAGAAAGGGCTAGGGTGGCAAGAAGAGGACAGGGGAGAAGCCATGTTCTCTGAGTCTGTATAAAGAAAGTGTGTTCTTACCTGTTTCAATGATCTATTACTGCTGGGACAGTGAGATAAAAACAGGGGAAGGCTAGTGCACTGCTACTACAAGAAGTTGGACACTGTCTACTGCTCTGCTAGGAGAATTAGAAGACTTATTTTATGTTCAGCTCCCTGCAGATTCTGGAACTTTCTGCAGGAGTGTGAATGAGCTCTTGCATCCTGTCAGCAGAAGGAAGAGAAACGATTGCCATTGCTGCTCTGCTGCTGTTCTACATTCTCTCTGGAGATATCTGCAGTTACAGAAGTCACTCAAAGGTACTGTCTCCAGAGATTGCCTCAGGATTCTCCCTTATAACTGTATCTGGTAGTGCTACAATGCCAATGTTGTGCACAAGTGGAGATGGGACCGAGGTCTCTCTACTGGCCCAGATTCCAAGTGGCAGCTGGAGTTACAGGGAGAGGAGACAACCGGTCTCTCCCCCCAGCGACTGCGTATCCTACAGGGAGTGGAGACAAGCGGTCTCCCTCCCCAGCAGCAGTGTGCATCCCAGGGGGCCGAAGGTGTGTAGGTACTTATGAGTTTAACTGTTCAGATGTAGTTATTGATGTTTAATACCCTTAGATATATATAGAATGTCATTCTATCTATATTTTAAATACAAATAACTACAAATATATATATAGATAAATATATAAAATTATATAAATGATTACATAAGTATACACGTAGAATTTAAATACATATATATTAAAATTCTACGTGTATATTTAAGCAATCTTTTAACATAATTATGTGATTTAATAATTAAAATTTGATTGACATGCCTGACAACCCAGGCAAAAAGTGCAGAGAATTTAATTCACAAGCACTATATTTAACCCTGTAACTTTCCAAGACACCATAATACCTGTACATGGAGGGTACTGTTTTACTCGGGAGACTTTGCTGAACACAAATATTAGTGTTTCAAATTGATAAATTGTATTACAATGATGATATTTTCAGTAAAAGTTAAGTTTTTTGCATTTTTCACATACGAACAGCACTTTTACTGACAATATTATTGTTGTAATATGTTTTACTGTTTTGAAACACTTATGTTTGTGTTCAGTGAAGTCTCCCAAGTATAACAGCACCCCCCATGTACAGTTTTTATGGTGTTTTGGAAAGTTAGAGAGTCACATATAAGGCCAGTGTTTGTGACTAAGTGGCTACTAAAAAAGACTGGACATACCCCACTTGAAATACCTTGGGTTGTGTACTTTTGCAAATGGTATGCCATCATGTTTCGTCAATGCCTTTTAGTTTAGTTCTCATTCCTGGGCTACCACATGGTCTCAAACGTAACATTACTAATATGGCAAATTTTAATGTGAAAATAAATGCTAAATGGAATGTACTATATTTGACCCTGTAACTTTCCAAAACACTGTAAAACCTGATAATGGGGGGTGCTGTTTTACTCGTGAGACATTGCTGAATACAAATATGTGCATTTTATTGCAGTAAAAGCGAACAGTATCATGACATTTACAGCTAAAATGTCAGGAGGAACTACAAATTTTTTTTCAAATCTTAATTTCTCACAGTTTTTTTTTCCAATTTTATTCATAATAAGTTATGTTTCATATATGAATAGTTCATGAGAAATTAAAGCCCTGTTTCTCCTAAACAAAATTATATATAATAAGTGTGGGTGCACTTAAAATGAAAGAGGCGAGTTACGGTTGAACAGACATATAGCGCAAATTACAGTTTTTGTTTACATTGTGTTTTGATCAGAATGTGTACTATTGACTCCGTCCTGAAGGGGTTAAGTATGAATAATGTGGTTCAAGGTGAAAGTCAAATGTTAGGTTAATAGACTTTTCCCAATATGACTATTGTGCCCTGAAGTTTGAGATTGACCTTGAATTTCTGACAGTTCACACATTCATGAAAAACCTTGTCAGATTTGTGTTAAATATTAATTCAATTTTTTTTTGTAATACTATACTTTTATTTAAACTGTTTTTACTTTTTACACAGGCCTGTGGAGTGGAATGATCCTCTGTGGGATCTTCTTGTCTGTTTTTTTCACAGTATATCTCCTAAGAATAAATTGGAAGGATATCTCATTTGAGGTAAGCCTCCTGTATTAAAATTTGAATGTATCACTTTAAATGTGGCTTCTTTTTTTTTTTTTTGGAACAGCCTGCCTACCCCATCAGACTCTCCCCCTAGTCTTCAATTGTGTAAGAAGTCCCTCAAAACACATCTGTTCAAAAATGCTCATGGACTCCCAGAGTAACTTATCTACACTTACTTATCCAAATCTGTCTCTTGCTCTCCTAAAGAGCCACACTTCACTCTCACCTCCAGCTCTGCTACCTTTCCACCTTGTTTGGTGGCTGTCACCCTTGCTGCCCTGTTGTGTATTAGTACCCCACCTCCTCTAGGCTGTAAGCTCGTTTAAGTAGGGCCCTCATCTACCTATTGTTCCTGTGTCACTGTGTAATTGTCTCATGTATTGTAAATTTCCCCCCTTTCATAATATTGTAAAGTCCTGCAGAATTAGTTGGCACTATATAAATACCAGTAATAATAATAATAATAATAATAAAAAAATGTATGCATCTACAATCTCTGCACATTACTTGTGCAACTTATGCATTTATGCTGTCAGTGCAGACTTAAAAAATACCAATTAGATCTGAAGGTAGCTGTCTATGCACAGCAGAAAGTTTGCACTTGCCATGGGCATCACTTCCTTTGAACCAAGAGCATTGAAGGAGTGGCAAAATAGTGTAGGTAAGGACTTCCGTTCTAAAGCTAAAGCTTGGGGGGTGGGGGGGAAAACATTTATTGAATGTAAATAACTTAACTAGATACACAGAAAAAAATACTATGCAACAAATAAATATTTAATTAAAGGTTCAAAGCTTAACGAGACACTATAGTCCCCAAAACAACTTTAGCTTAATGAAGCAGATTTGATGTATAGATTATGTATCTGAAGTCTCACTGCTCCCATCTGCCATTCAGGAATTAAATCACTTTTGTTTCTGATTATGCAGCCTTAGTCACACCTCCACTGGCTGTGACTGACACAGCCTGCATGAAAACATGAAAGCATGAAATAGTTTCACTTTCAATCAGATGTAACTTACTATAGAAGTTTTTATCTTCTTCTCTGTAAATTGAATTTTAATCACACACAGCAGACTACTGTATGGTGTAGCAAGCTATTAACAGAGCAGGAGATAAGAAATTTTAAATTAAACAGAATTTGTAATAAAGGAAGTGTAAACATTAGATGATTCTTTACATGAAATGTTTAAGAGGCTGTGTAAGTCACATGCAGGGAGGTGTGGCCAGGGCTGTATAAATAAAATGTTATTTAATTCTTAAATGGCAAAGAACTGAGCAGTGAGACTGAAGGGGCATGATCTATACACCAAAACTGTTTCATTAAGCTAAAGTTGCTTTGGTGACTACAGTGTCCATTTAACAGTAGTAACAGGCATTTTAGTAAGTTGCTAACCAGTAAAAAGTAGTGATAAGCTTCTAAACAAGCACCTGGATGTGAGCCTTGTCATCCACATATTTATAGAAGACAAACCAAATAAAAAGTAAACAAAAATTGATTAAAAGAGTGCTAGTGTCCTTTTCATACCATGCATATTTTTGTATCCTTTTTTTTTTTTTTTTTAAGGCCCAACAACGAGCTGGAGTTGCCTATAAAGAAACATCTCCCTCAGGTATATATTCAAGCAGATCTATTGAATAAAATGTTTTCCAATTTACAATGTGTTAAAGTGTAAACAACAATCTTAAGTGTGTGATTTGCAGTATCGATACAAAGCAAAAGGTTTACATGGGTATTTCCGATTTCTGTTGCTATGGAAAGCTGACAAAAACAGGATTGTCTGTGCCTTCAGCACTATGTTGGGAAGCACTGTCTAGAGAAATTGTGTCACTTGAATGGCCACTTCATATTTCTTTAGTTTTGCTAAAGGCTTTGCTCCTTATTGTAAGGTAAATCCACCTCCTTAGCCATGCCCTCTCTATTCACAAAGGAACTTCCTTATTAGATATTAGAGTATGTACTCAGTTTAGCCAATAAAATGCAATAAGTACATCTGTGTGAATATTAAGCCACATATTATGGGCTCTAATCCATGTGCATTTATCCACAATATCACCCTGCATTTGTCACATTTCAGCACCATCTGCATTATATAGGTTTTTTTCTCTGTTTTACATGTTTTATGATACTGTTAAGATTTTCACTTGTCCACACTTAGTAAAGGGTAAGACAAGCCCCTGATTGATATTTTATCTCTAGCGCTCCACTACTGTTTTTTTAAGTAGCTCCCTTATAAACACATGTTGTTTTTGTATTAATATAGAGACAGGCCACATCTCTAGGCAAATAATGGTAAGAAGACTTAAATTGGAGTGTGCAAAGTATGTGTGTGTTTGCCACCTGTATGGCACACACAAGAGTATGTTTGTCATTGTGTGTGAGATTGTGTATGGATCATTACATTTATGTGTGTCTGGGTCAGTGAGTGAGTGTGTGTCATTGAATCTCTGTGTCAGTGATAGATGGTGAATGTGTGTCAAAGATTGTTGGTTTTTCCCCTTAAAAGGACGAAGTTTAAATGAAAAAACTTAAATAGCTTTAATTGATGTGACAGTAACAATTGCTGCGCAGTTGCTAGATTTCATTACAGTGAGCCATCAGTGGAGGCTCACTGTAATGAAACACATAGACATAAGTGTATTTTTGCTAAATTTTGGTTCGTCCAACTAGCTTTCTCATAACAATCGCATGGATGAAAATTGTCCGTACCCAATGGTCACATGGATGAAATTCTGTGGCACATAATGCCTGGCTAGTAACTTAAGTTGTGTGATTTTGAGCCTTGCATACCTGCTTTCACACACTAACACATGCACACACTTTCATATACTGGAACCAAGCACAAATACACCTTTGCTTTTATGCTGGACAAACACACACTTGCATTCACACACTGAAACTCGGCATAAATACACTGCTACATTCACACACATTGACACATTGCTCAAATACATGATGCAACTATATCCCCTATAATTGAAACACAGGTGCATTGACACAAAATACAAATGTAATCCCCTGCTTTCATGCACAGATACACACAAGCAGTAGGGGTGGGCTTGGGTGCTGATAAATTCCGAGGGCCCATACTGACAGGTTCTTTGCATATTTATCATTACAAGAAACTGTAGTAGCTCTGGTAACTGGAGTGTCAGTTTTAAAATCTATGTGGAGGAAGGGTTTAAAGGACCCCATAATGGATCCCTCACTAAATCTAGAGCTGCCTAAGCACTGCCTTTCTAAGTGATTTTGATTAGGAGCTGTGTTTACTTGACAGAAGATGACTCTCCTTTGCCTGGCAGTGTTCCAATGACATCCTCTGCATGCTCTATTTTCTCAGTTGTCAGTTAATGATTGACAATGAAGGCTAAAGTCATTGTGAACACACTGACAAGGGAAAGTGAGGAGGTGACATCTAGAGTGACAGTTTTCCTTTAAGAAAATGTAGTGTTCAGGAATCACACAGTAATAAGTACATCCCAATTTAGTCATAAAATATAGAAACAAACTGATACCCTTTGAAAATCACTAAATAGTGATTTATTTTTTCTCATGTGGTTATATAAACTATTAACATGCTACATTATTTAACATTTATTATCAGGGTTATTTACTGAGCTGGTATTGTTGGGAAGTCACAAGAAATTGCTAATTTAGGTCAAATAAATCATATTAGAAAATCTAGTTAGCTATGTTTCTATTCTGGCTAAGAATTAACTACATTTTTAAAATTTTAAATTGTAGCACTAGCCCAGCTAGTTGAGTTTGAAAAATAACTCTGCTGATGTATACTTGTTTTTAGGGCCTAACGTCACTTACCTGCCAATAACCGTTAGGGAATAAGCCCCTTGAAAATCATTAATTTAAATATGTAAGTGCACATCTTACTATTAGAGCAGCTCAACATGGTAACTTTCTTTATCTCCTATTTGCAGTAACACAGAATGCAACAAATAATATACAATTATCAGATGTCGCTATAAATTCTAAGCAAACTGGACAGGTGAAATTGCAAGAAGAGCCTCCAGTCTACGGAAGCCGGCAAGCAAAGATAGAGTTAATAATTCGCAGAGGACTTGCTCTCGCCTTGGGAGTAGTTGTGTTGCTCATAGGAGTTCTAGTCAAAGTCTGGACATCTAGCAATTAATTTAATAAATTCAGTTAACTGGTTGGGAAGCAAAGTAAACCCACTGCTCAATCTAGGGTGAGATATATACTGATATTTTACTCTCAGCTTTATGCCAATAATAAATGTCCAGAGTCATCAGGATGTAGAGGACATGCTGGTTTTCCACCCATTGCTAGTGGCCAAGTCCCAGACATTGGACATCTAGATCTGTTTCATAACCTAAATGCACAAAGGAGGCCAGAATCCAAATATGACATTACACTTTGGACTAAAAATGCTTATTGTGTAATAAAATTCATGATTGGTAAATGTTTGCAATCTTTCTTTACTGTAGGCTCCATTAATCATTTACAGGGTTACTCAATAAACATTGGATTTTTGTGGTTTTTCTCATCTGACCCCTATACCTTATAGTATAGGATTTGGAAGATTCACAAATCATCGAAATTAATAAAATCCGATACTGAATGCATGCAGGGTGCTTCTTCGCATATTATCGTTCACTTGCATTTTTGCTAGTTAATTTATCATTAGAAGTACTATTTGCTGGCAGGGTGAAAGAATTTACTTTGATTCCAAGGTTCAAGCTTATAGGTGTCATATTAGGTAGCCTTTATTAAAACTGGCTAACTTGGACTCAGGAAATGCTTAATGCCTAAAACGACACTTAAGACCATATATGTCTAGTTCTGGGAGCAGATAGGCCCCACCTGAGCTGTCTCTCCTAAATCGGTCTGTTCCTTCTCTTTCCCGGAACTTATCAGTTATGTGTACATGATGTTCATCCCTATGTCTTATCTGTACTCCTCCCCTGTTATTTCATTCCCTTGCTTCTACTGTTCTATAAATATTTGCATGTAAGCACTTACTTTTAAATGTATAAAAAAAAACAACTGACAAAATAAAGGTCAGAGGCTTATTTTGATAACCAAAACGAGTCTGGTGTCTAATTCATGCTTCTCCAAGTGCACTTGAAAATAACACAGGGTAGGCCTCTTGTGCTATTAGTGTTGCACAATCAAGTGGTATCTGGGCTCCAGCTAACTCATCTGGTGAAAGTGAATTAACAAAAAGATCAGAAGTACAAGTACCATCTCCATTGGTTGAATTAACTAAATGTGGTTGTAGAGAAAAAAACAGAAACGGTATACCATATTATCAATGTTTTGGACCTCTAGGGTCCCAGAGTAGGCAAGATCCTGGTAAAAATCTTGTAAACCCACCCCCTTACCCGGGTAAGACAGGGACTCCTTTGGTCCCTAAAGACCAGGCGATTTCCCAAAATCAGGCATCTCTTGGTTCTACTACCACTATTCAGAAAGAATATTGGATCTGTCCACGGTGCAAATGGATAAATTCTTGGGGGGAAGAAAAGTGTACAAGTTGTGGTAAACCCTAAACCCCCAGCTCACATATTGGCCCTTTGACAGAAATCAGAACCTCTCTTTCCAGTAATATGACGCAGTGGGAGTTCATATAGTTCCCCATCCGCCCCAGTAAGACCTATGGGTTCATTAGAGGAAGAGGATATTCCACCAGATGTAAGGGTGGCCCCCCTAGACACCCTAGTGGGGCCATTAGCTTCACAATATACTACTCCCATGATACCTAAAGTTGAGAGACTCTACCATGAGAAGCTCAGGTATCCAATACTGGGAAGAATATAAGCCCTGGACACCCAGTGAACAACTGGCAATGATACAGCAGCTGCCAGATGTAGAAAAGGCCCCCTTAGCTCTATTCCAGTCTCTATCCACCATTCAAGCTACTTACCAGTGTACTTGGATGGATTTAAAACAGATTGTCGCCCTAAAAGCTGGCCCCTTTTAGGCTAAAATAATTGCGAGATATACCGATGCCCATGAAGATAACCTCATAAGAAGCAACATGCAAACATATGAATGGTTTATAATGAAGTCTGCATCTGGAGCATGTTATGTCACTGCAATGAGAGAATGGGCTAAAGTAAAAACAGAGGTTATGGATGGTCTTCACATACCCATAAGGGCTGGTCTCCAAAATGCTAGACCTGAGTGGAGAAGTTTAACCTGTGGTGATCGGGCAAAAGTGGCTATGAGAGTGGAAGCCAATCTAAATACTAGTAAGAAGAGAACACTGTCTCCAGCAGCTCTGTCCCTAGAGCTGCTGGAGACAGAAGGCAGGATTTGTGGCAGGAAAGGACACATTTGTCAGGGTGACGGTGCGGTGCCCGGGACCCAGACTCTGTCCAGGCGGCGGAGCGAGGTTCGGGACCCAGTATGCCTGATGTTATAAGTAGGTGTCACAGTGTGGAGGTGGATTAGCAGGGTCTGGTGCAGGGTAACCGCATGCCCCCTGATGTTGAGCACCAGCATTTGTGCAGCCACATACCAGAACCCTGATTCAGCTTCAGCTGATCCCAGGAATTAGGAGCAGGAATTAAGCAGACCTCCCAGGAGCTGAATAGGGAGGCTCTGCAGCAGGAGTGTATCCAGTACAGAAACAAGGCAAGGCTCGGAAAGGCACCAAACATGAAAACAAGATAAAACTAGGAGAACCCAGAACCGGAGAAGGATAGGAAGCTAAACCCAGAACATGTACACAAGACATGAGGGAAACATGAACATAACATGGGCATGACTGTACAGGGCTGTACATGGACTGGGTATACAAACTAAAACAAGACAAGATAAGATAGGCAAAACAAGAGGAGAAATAACCAAGTACTATATATGAAAATCATGGGGATTTAGTCACATTATATGATCATACATTGCATAAGCCTGCCAACAACGCCAATGTACCCCATATCTGGCAGGTCCTACTCTGCCTAATGTAAGCTAAACCAACCAAAGAAAACACACATAGTACTGTCTGCCCTTAATGCAAATATCCAGTATAGCCACACTGGAAAAGTAACATTGTCTGTGCCTTTAGAGGATAAACAACTGATATCCCTCTCAAATGTTCTGGCAACTCTCACTATGCACAGCCATGTGCCAGAACCTGCCATTGACTTGTCCTCAGTCCCTGATTCTCTATGGGCTGCAGGTAAGACAGATACAGACAGACTCTCTGTGCCCCCAGTCAAAGTGAATCTCCTGCCCGGAGCAACCCCTCCCTGTCAAAGACAATACCCGCTAAGCCCTGGGCCGTCTTTGAATTTGATTGGGCCCTGGGCAAGCTTTTACCTGGGCCCCCTGACTACATATAGATACACACAAGAACATACAGATACACACAGACTACATATAGATACACTGACAAACATGCAGATACAAAGGTACACACACTGACTACATATAGATACACTGACACACAGATACACAACCTGACACATATGCAGATATACACATACAAACACTGACACATACATATACACACACACAAACACAAATGGACAACATCCAGATACAGAGACACATTCTGACAGACATACTGACACAGACTCACACACAGACAGCCATACTGAAACACAAAGACATACTGAACCACACAGACACTGACGGACTCTCACACACACAGACATACAGATACACTGACCGACATACTGAAACACACATACACACAGACACTGACAGACATACATACATTTTGACACCCACACCATACTGAAACACACACACACTGAACCACACAGACACTGACAGACTCACACACACAGACATACTGGCACACATACAGACATACTGAAACACACATACACTGACAGACAAACACACAGACATTTTGACACACACAGACAGCCATACTGAAACACACATACACACATACAAATTGAACCACACAGACACTGACAGACTCACACACACACAGACATACTGACAGACATGCACACATACAGACATAATGAACCACACAGACAGACACACAAACATACACTGACAGACTCTCACACATACAGATACACTGACAGACATACTGGCACACTGACAGACATACATAGACCCATACATACATACATACTGACACACACACTCAGACACTCATGCAAAATTTGATAACCACCCTCCAGTTTCTTACCACTTCCTGGAGGGTGGCTTCCCTGGGGTCCAGTGGGCTGGCTGGGAGTTAAGCTCTCGCTCTCTCCCGGCCTGGCCTCCTCCGGAACAGCTCCTTCCTCCCGGGCGGCTCCTGTTTCTGTGGGAGGAAGTGACGCGCGGCTGTCACTTCCTCCCAGTGCAGCCGAAAAGCAAGGGCCCGGTCACGCTGTGAAAGCGCCACAATGCCCGACCGAGCCCCTGCTGACACAGGCCCACCGGGTGGCCCTAAGTGCATGGGCCACCCGATGGACCCTCATAGTTTGAGGGCAGAGAGCAAACGGGGCAGCTGCCTTGGGCCCCCCCAGCATGGACAGGGCCCGGGGCAGCTGCCCCGTTTGCCCCGTGTTAAAGACGGCCCTGGCTAAGCCCTGCACAGGAAGATGCTTCTGTGCAAGAATAACTGCAGGCAGAGGTAATTGTCCAGACCACCTCCCCTTGTAACACACCATTGTAGCCATTAAGAAAAAGCTAGGGTAAGGGAAACCTGTGGTCTACCGTATGGTACATGATTTGAGGGCATTTAATGCTGTAACTGAACTCATTGCCCCTAATGTTCCCAACCCTCACACTTGGTCACAGATACCACCTTCCTCTAAGGTATTTACTGTTATTGACTTGGCAAATGCATTCTTCTCTGTCCCTTTGCATCTTGACAGTCAGTACCTATTTGCATTTACACATAAACACAAGCAGTACACTTGGACAGTATTGCCCCAGGGCGCACAAAACTCACCCACTATGTACAGCATAGCTATGGCCCAAATTCTTGAGGTTTGGCCAAGGGCAGAGGACGTAATATTATTGCAATATATCAATGACTTACTTTTGTGCTGCCAACACTATTTTGTACTGTAAACACTATTTCCTTGCTGAATTTTCTGGCACAAGCAGGATGCAAAGCTACCAAAACCAAGAGAGGGGAATGGAGATGGTACTTGTACTTCTGATCTTTTTGTAAATTCACTTTCACCAGATGAGATGTTGTCTGAATGCTCTTGATAGGGATACGAATATTTCTTCCTCACTTACATCCTCCAAATGGAGCATGTGTGGGAAGGGATTCTCTAGGTACAGCCACCCCATTTGAACAGGGTTATCTTTAAGCTCCTTCTACAGCCATACGAGTTGATAAAATTATTTGACGTTGGATGATGCTTGTGGACAGAAGTCAGTGGTCACACCAAGACGGGGATTGAAGGATTCCCTAGCCTTGCCTCGAACAGACACACGTTAGCTAGACGGACATCATTTCCGGCTTGAAGTCTGTGGTAATAGTATCCGCACATTAGGGAGGTAAAATAATACATCACAGTTCAGCCCCCTTCCCATGTCGTCGATGACGCGAGTCCAAGGAGGACTCTTGTCTGTGATAGGTGGATTGGGCTCCCCCTTTTTAATGCCGGGATTTTCCTGACAGAAGATTACACCCTGACGAAGGTGCAGTTGCTAGCACCGAAACGTGCGTCAGGTTTTCTCACTTCACTTTATTATTTTTGCACTATGCATTAAATCACGGTTTACATGTTTTTATTTATGTCTTAGTAGTGTTATGGGCAAATGCAAATATTACAAGTTTTAGAATGAAATGTTGTATTTCTTAAACTGTCTACTTTGTCTATGAGAGATATTGCGAACTGACAAGGTGTTAGAAATGGAACATATTGTTTTTCATACAATGTTTCTTTAAAGGATCACTATAGGGTCAGGAACACAAACATGTATTCCTGGCCCCATAGTGTTAAAACCACCATCTAGCCCCCCTAGACCCCTCATGCATCTATAAATATAGCAAAATCTTACTGTATTCAAGCCAGAAGCTGTAACTCTGCATGCTGTCTGCCTCAGAAAAACAAGCAGTCTGCTGACATCATCAGAAGTGGTAGCCTGATCCAATCACAATGCTTCTCCATAGGATTGGCTGAGACTGACAAAGAGGCAGATCAGGGGCAAAGCTAACATGATTCAAACACAGCCCTGGCCAATCAGCATCTCCTCATAGAGCTGAACTGAATCAATGAATCTCTATGAGGAAAGTTCAGTGTCTGCATGCAGAGGGAGGAGATATTGAATGTTTGGATGCATTTTAGGCAGCCATGACCCAGGAAGGATCTCTAACAGCCATCTAAGGAGTGGCCAGTGAAGTTATCACTAGGCTGTAATGTAAACACTGCGTTTTCTCTGAAAATACAGTGTTTACAGCGAAAACACTGAAGGTAATGATTCTACCCACTAGAACAAATTACAATAAGCTGTAGTTGTTCTGGTGACTATAGTGTCCCTTTAATAAATTACCTCTTACCCATATTCAGTAAATAAGATGTTCAGACTTTAAGACACCATCTTGTCTCAAGTTAGTGGAACTTCCCCAAATCCGGGAATTTCCCATGACGTGTGCACTTACGTTTTTGTTATGGCCTTGTGTCTTTGCCAAGTTAAGGGAGGTCCTAAAATGAACATCTAAGATATAAATATGTGTACCCTTTTAATGTTAACTCAAAAAACAAGGAATGCACACCAACTGATACACTAGTATCTATCTATAAATATATATTTATTGCAATACACGTGTAGAAAATACATACAATATATAATATAATAGTGACCACATAGGCTAAACAACTAAACAGGTATATTTACCAAATTCCACAAGCCTATCTGGGCAGAAACACGAGTCAAAAACAATCCCCCAACGTTTTGGCTCCTCCTGGTAACCTTTACCAAATTCCACAAGCCTATCTGGGCAGAAACACGAGTCAAAAACAATCCCCCAACGTTTCGGCTCCTCCTGGTAGCCCAGATAGGCTTGTGGAATTTGGTAAATATACCTGTTTAGTTGTTTAGCCTATGTGATCACTATTATATTATATATTGTATGTATTTTCTACACTTGTATTGCAATAAATATATATGTATAGATAGATACTAGTGTATCAGTTGGTGTGCATTCCTTGTTTTTTGAGTTATTATTATATTGGTATTTGAGGGAGTACTGCTTTGGAGTAGCACCCTTAACTATAGTGGTGGTTACATTAAGTGTCTCTCCACACAGTATATTTTTGAACCCTTTTAATGTTAAGACACAGAGAGGAGATTTGGAGACAGACGCTCCACCTTAAAATGACAGAGAGGCTGACATGATGACATGTTCAGGAGGGTATGTTTATCTATTAAGATATTGCAAGCATCTAGTTTTATTTTATAAACTCTGCAATAAATTATTGTAATGGATTTAATATGTCTATATTTATATTTTTATATAATAAATATCTAAAAAGACAAAACTTTATTGCTTCCAAGACAATCCTTATTTTATATTGTATTCTCAATTATTTATATATTTTAAATAGAGGATATCTTACTAACTACATAAAATTATGGCTAAAATATCTGTATGGTTAGCCCTGCTAAGATCCATGCTTTAAGACGTTATAGTGGTAAATAGGGGAACCAGCTGCGGTTACAGTAGGACAAAGAGGAAAGGATGCTACTCAAGCGGGAGACAGTAAATAGATTAGAACACCCACGAAGGTGTTTCTCTAGGAGATTAGAGGGACAGTTGTATTAAATTTGAGAGCAGTCTTTGAAGTTGTTGATGCTATTGATTTCTTTTTCCCTACATTTGATGGAGACCTGGCCAGTTTGTAGCAGGCGGCTAATTTGGAAACTGTCTTTCTTTTAGAAGGATTATTCATAGTGTATTCCTTCACGACTGAGCTTTCACTGCTCCCTTTTCGCCATTGGACGTAGGATCTATTACACTGTGATATAATATATCTAGCCTTCCCTCTACCGTTTATGCTATGGTATCCTTTCAATTCACCTGCATATGTATTTAGTTGGTTCGGGAGTTGGAAGTTTAGCTATTCCTTCCCTTACCTTTTCGTCAATTAAGGATACAGCTTGATTACACTTTTCTATCAAGGTGGATGAGTATTTACCACGCGTGAATAGAGAGTAGATAATGTCTGTGGTATTTATTATAAGGAATTGGGGATGTGGCAAAAGTAACCTAGCCAGTGGTTCTTGGAGGAGCCTGCTTGCCAGCCTAATGTTTTCCAAACTACCGAACTAAACTGACCGAAGACAGTGGTGGGCTAAGGGAGGGCGGAGGGGGCGGTCCGTCCCAGGTGCCACTAGGGTGGGGGGTGCCATGACCCTGGTGTGGGAGCTGGAGGGGGCTGTGTGAGCTGTGGCCGCACAGTGACCCATGGCAGTTAGGGTGCCATGCGGCCAGAACAGCTCACACACTAAGAGCAGCTGAACTGGCCGCACGGAGGTAAATTGGGGGCGGGGCTAGTTAAAAATCAGGGCGGAGCCAAACCGGCAGTGGGGGCGGGGCTTGCTATGGCCCTTACCGGTTACTGCTGTCTCTCTCCACAGGCCAGCCCACTGTCTGTAAGTAATGGTGTGTGACAGTGTGTGTAAAACTGTCTGTAACTGTGTGTGTCTGTGTGTGTAAAACTGTCTGTAACTGTGTGTGTATGTATGTGTGTGTGTGTGTGTGTGTGTGTGTAAAACTGTCTGTAACTGTGTGTGTCTGTATGTGTGTGTGTGTGCAAAACTGTAACTGTGTGTGTGTGGGTAAAACTGTCTGTAACTGTGTGTGTGTATGTGTGTGTATGTGTGTGTGTGTAAAACTGTCTGTAACTATGTGTGTGTGTGTGTGTAAAACTGTCTCTAACTGTGTGTGTATGTATGTGTGTAAAACTGTCTGTAACTGTGTGTGTGTGTGTGTGTGTGTGTAAAACTGTCGGTAACTGTGTATGTATGTGTGTGTGTGAGACTTTCTGCCTGTAACTTTGTGTGTATGTGTCTGCCTGTAAGTGTGTGTGTGTGTGTGTGTGTGTAACTCTCTGCTTGTGACTGTGTGTGAGTGACTATATATGTGACTGTCTGTCTGTAACTGTGTGTGACTGTCTGGCTATGACTGTGTGTGACTACCTGTAACTGACTGTGTGTGTAACTGTCTACCTATAACTGTGTGTGTAACTGCATGTGACTATGTATGTGTGACTATCTGTCTGTGACTGTGTGCTTGTGACTGTCTACTGCTGTCGTGTGTGTGTGTGTCAATGTATATGTGACTGTCTGCCTGTAACTATGTGCATGACTGTCTGTGACTGTGTGACTGTCTGCATGTGACTGTGTGTCTGTAACTGTAAGTGTGTGTGCAACTCTCTGCCTGTGACTGTGTGTGTGAGTGACTGTATATGTGACTGTCTGTAACTGTGTGCGTGACTGTCTGGCTATGACTGTGTGTGACTACATGTAACTGACTGTGTGTGTAACTGTCTGCCTATAACTGTGTGTGAGACTGCATGTGACTATGTATGTGTGACTGTCTGCCTGTGACTGTTTGATGTTGCCTGTAACCATGTGTGCGATTATCTGTCTGTGACTGTGTGCGTGTGACTGTCTGCTGCTGCCGTGTGTGTCAATGTAAATGTGACTGTCTGCCTGTAACTGTGTGCATGACTGTCTGCATCTGACTGTGTGCGTGTGACTGTCTGCCTGTAACTGTGTGTGACTGTATGCCTGTAACTGTGTGTGTGACTGTCTACCTATAAATGTGTGTGTGGGTCTCCAGGGATTTTGTAAAAGGGGGAAGGGGTTTTGTATTGGGACAGGAGTCTTTACAAGTGGGGATAAGCAGGGGATTTGTGGAAGGGGGTTGCGGGAGTTTTGTAGATGGGGCAGTACAGGATTTGTAGAAGTGGGCAGGACAGGGGTTTAAAAAGAGGGAGTGGGGAAGGACAAGGGTTTTGTAGGAGGGGCTGACAGCGGTTTTGCAAAGTTTACAAATTGTAAAAAAAAGAAAACATTTCAAAAAATTTACAGGATTTTTTTTTTTTTGGGGGGGGAGGAGTGGAGAGGCGAGGGGGTGCCAATCACAGGATCCGCCCTGGGTGCCAAATGCTCTAGGTACGCCCCTGACCGAAGCCCTGATTCTATGGAACTGTTTTGAGCATGAGACCATGCGTGCGGTCGGTCAAAGAAATGACTTCCAGGAAATTCTTGAACCCCTGAACTGATCTGGGTGATTTTTGGAAATGTTGGTCACCCAGATAAGGGCTATCAGGGGATGTAACTTTTGTGGAGGTTTTGTGTGTTTTAAGGTATTTTGGAGGTTTTATAAAAATGTGTGTTTTTCTGCCTGGAAATAATTGAGTTAGTACTGTCCATGACTCAATTATCTCCCAGGTACAGAGGAGAGATTATTGGATTATGTATGGGAGTGTCCTGGATCTGAGAGCCAATGTGGTTGTGCAATTGTTTATACTGTGGTTTACTCTCAGGTCCAGGGGGGAGTGCCCCTTGCATGGGGACTTGCATATAAGGCCAGTTGTGGCTCCCATTAAATGAGTTCCTGCTTACCCTCAACATAGAGTCTCATCTCATGTGTGGGGGAAACAGCTGTATCTACCTTGAGGATGCTATATCACTATACTCCCCTGGGATTATAATCACTTGCTCTTTTAAGAGCATATTTCTATACTCTTGGAGGAGAGGTCTACCCACTGGAAGCTGGATCCTGGTCTTGGGTCCAGGATGGGAAGGAGGACAGCGAGACCCCAACCAAGCTGTAACGCTGGAAGTAGGGACTACAGATCTGATGGTGTCTGGTGGTGTGCTTGGTGTACTCAGTGAGCACTAGGAGCAGCGATTGGTGGGGGCAACCGGTCGGGGTGCCAGGCAGTCCGTCACAGGGGATATTTATCTAAACTCTAGGAGGTTACCCCCTTTTTCTAAGCACAAGGAATACTTTACATCCTCTCAGGTTTCTTTTTGACAATGGTGAATAAAGTCTAGTGAGCCACTGGATACTTTATAAAGTATAAGTGTAGAAATAAGTGAACCTCTGTTTTTAATCTTTCAAGATTCTTTTCTTTCAGGAAGTGTTCCGGAGGATTGGAGGAAGGCAGATGTGGTTCCTATATTCAAAAAGGGTTCAAAATCCTTGCCTGGAAATTATAGACCTGTGAGCTTAACTTCTGTGGCTGGTAAAATATTTGAAAGGTTATTAAGGGATAATATTCAAGAATTCCTTGAGAAGAACATTGTTATCAGCAAAAATCAGCACGGTTTTATGAAGCACAGGTCATGTCAAACTAACTTGATTGCGTTCTACGAAGAAGTAAGTAGAAGTATAGATCAGGGTGTTGCAGTGGATGTGATCTATTTGGATTTTGCCAAGGCATTTGATACAGTTCCACACAATAGATTAGTGTTCAAACTCAAGGAAATCGGTCTAGATGAAAATGCTTGTTCTTGGGTAGAACATTGGCTTAAAAACAGAGTACAAAGAGTTGTCATTAATGGTAAATTTTCAAGCTGGACAGAGGTGGCAAGTGGTGTCCCTCAGGGGTCTGTTCTGGGACCCCTTCTATTTAACATGTTTATAAATGATCTTGAAGACAGCATTGAAAGTCATGTTTCAGTGTTTGCAGATGACACAAAACTTTGTAAAATAATACAATGTGAGCAAGATATTACTTTGCTGCAGAGGGATTTAGATAGACTGGGGGACTGGGCACTCAAATGGCAGATGACATTTAATGTTGAAAAATGCAAAGTTATGCACTTCGGCGTAAAGAATACACAAGCAACGTATACCCTTAATGGAAGCGAATTAGGGATAACAACACACGAAAAGGACTTGGGAATTGTTATAGACAACAAACTATGCAACAATGTGCAATGTCAATCAGCAGTGGCCAAGGCCAGTAAGGTATTGTCATGCATGAAAAAGGGCATTCATTCTCAGGACGAGAATATCAATTTTGCCTCTTTATAAATCACTGGTAAGACCCCATATTGAATATGCTGTGCAATTTTGGGCACCTGTTCTAAAGAAGGATATTATGGCACTAGAAAAAGTGCAGAGGTGGGCTACAAAATTAATAAAAGGAATGGAACATATCGGCTATGAAGAAAGGTTAACAAATTTAAAACTATTTAGTTTAGAAAAACGTCGCCTGAGAGGGGATATGATAACATTATACAAATATATTCGGGGCCAATACAAACCATTTTGTGGAAATCTATTCACAAACCGGACTTTACATAGGACACAAGGCCATGCGTTTAGACTAGAAGAAAGAAGATTTCGTCTAAGGCAAAAGAACGTTTTTTTACTGTAAGAACAATCAGGATGAGGAATTCTCTGCCTGAAGAAGTAGGTTTATCAGAGTCCATACAGATGTTCAAACAGCTACTAGATGCATTCTTGCAAAAACAGAATATTCAAGGATATACTCTTTCAATGTAGGGTAATAACTGCTTGATCCAAGGATAAATCTGACTGCCATTCTGGGGTCAAGAAGGAATTTTTTTCCTAGCTTGTTGCAAAATTGTGCTTCAAAGTGTTTTTTGCCTTCTTTTGGATCAACAGCAAAAAACAAATGTGAGGAAGGCTGAACTTGATGGACGCAAGTCTCTTTTCAGCCATGTAATTATGTAACTAGTTCCTGCTGCATCAATTTCCTACTAAGTATCAATAGACACACTGTCTATCAATCAAAGTTTTATTCCTTTTATAAATACCAGTTAGGAATCCCATGTGGGATCCCTTCTATTTCTTGAATTTAATCACTGTAATAATAATAATCTGTCATTATTACCTATAGATTACTGAATAAATCAGGAGAAACAGATGTTTAAAGGGACACTATAGTCACCAAAACAACTTTAGCTTAATGAAGCAGTTTTTTTATATATAGATTCCCCATGCAGTCTCGCTGCTCAATTCTCTGCCATTTATGAGTTAAATTAGTTTTGTTCCTGTTTATGTAGCCTGTTTATGTAGCCATAGCCACACCTCCCCAGTTGTGATTGACACAGCCTGCATGAAAAAAATGTATTTCATTTCCAATCAGATGTTAACTTACTTAACTTTTATCTTCTGCTCTGTAACTGAACTTTAATCACACAAAGGAGGCTCCTGCAGGGTCTACCAGACTATTAACAGAGCAGGAGATAACACATTTCTAAATTAAACAGAATTTGCAATAAAGGAAGTGTAAACATTAGATGACTCTCTACAGGAAGTGTTTAGGAAAGCTGTGTAAGTCACATGCAGGGAGGTGTGACTAGGGCTGCATAAACAATGTGATTTAACTCCTAAATGGCAGAGAAATTGAGCAGTGTGACTGCAGGGGCATGATCTATTCACTAAAACTGCTTCACTTGGCTGTTGTTTTGGCCCTTTTAAGTTCTAGAAAGAGAGCCAGCGGCACTGCATGGCAGGTCACACAGAGTGTCAGACATGGAGGGGATGGGTATGCTGTGTGCAGATCGACAGAGCACTTACTGTAACACAATACTGGTAGTCAGTGGGTATGGATATGCAAATTAGCTATACTTTGCATTTCACACACCTAGAACTGTCATAGATAATCTAATTGAATTGAACAAAGTCTGAGGCTAACTTTTTATATTTATACTATTTAATGAGTAAACAGTTCATTGTTTAGCTCATCTCTGATAATTCAGGCATTCACAGTGATTCGCCATAAATTTAATAATCCCTCACAGCCTGCACTTCAGTTGCAGCAGAAGCTGTATGTCACAGGAGATGGGACTCCTTGTATGTGTTCTCTTAAAATATACTTTGTATCATCTAATGATTCGATTGGAATTGTTCCCTTCTGTTCTGTTACCGAACAGATTCTGTATGGTCCCTCTTGTTAACAGCTTGTAATTACTGACCACCCCCTGGATGTTAACCACAAAACAAGCATTCCCTGCATGGCCGCCATTTGTATATAGGAATGCGTGTGTGCAAACAAATGGCAGACATTTTGTCTCCCGAATGTGGGCAGCGGTACATGGTCGTCAATGGCATGGGACTGTTTTTGGCTACCCTGCTGAAACTTGTACCGCTGCCTGTTCAACTTCCCGACCAGCAATGATACCCTACATGTATACAGGGCCACTGCAATGATTTTTGACTACACAGATGAAGATGCATTTTGCTACCCCCCTCCGGTAATTTTAGAAAGGGGACTAGTAGGTTATTTAAAGGAGCAATCCAGGCACAACTACCACTACAGCTCTCTGTGGTGCCATGAGTGCTGTGTGGTGCCATGGTGCCATGAGTGCTGTAATGCCCTCCCAGAATAAGTAGTCACGCTATTTAAGAATAGTTTCACAATTTACCAGGGGTCTGCCAGGATAGGGGCTTTAATAGGGGCAGTAGTATGTGTTTGTGTGTGTGTGTAAGGGGTGCAATGAGTGTGTGAGGGGTGCAGTGCAGGAGGGATGGAGTGTGTGGGGAGGTAATGTCTCTGTGTGGTGTGCAGTGTGTGAGGGGTAAAATGTGTAAGAGGTGTGCAGTGTTTTTGTGTGAGGGGTGAAGTGTGTTAGGTGCAGTATGTGTGGGATGTAATATGTAAGGGGTGCAGTTTGTGCGTGAGAGATGCAGTTGTTTGTGAGGGGTGCAGCTGCTGAGTGAGCTTGACCTATTAACTGTTGAACCAGCTGATAGAGGGTACCCTTAGGTATCCAAAAATACCTGGGATTCCTTAGTACCAGCAGGGATTTAATGGAGCACTCTAGTGCTCGAAGTACAAAGCTGTATAACACTATAGTGTCCCTCTGCCCCCTTCCCTGTGGATAAATAATAATGACTCAACCTCTGCGATCAGCCGAAGGGGGGAGCCCAATACGCATGTGTGGCAAGCACCACCCGTGCATTAGGCCTTTGACAGAGTCAAACTCTGTGAACCTGCAAAAAGCACTTCTAGTTACTGTCTGGTAGACAGCCACTAGAGGCAATCTTAACCCTTTAATGTAAACATTGCAGTTTCTTTAAAAACCTTTATTCTATAATTCACTTGGGCTATTGCAGGGTCTGAGCCTGTATAACCATAAGTAACAAAACACAGTAGCCAGTTGCGGGGTAGCTCTCATACCCCAACTAAATACATTTGCCCAGTCCACTTCCTTACTGCTTTCAGGGACCTTGGAATGCTTTAGCCCCAGTCGCTAAAGCTTAATTGTCCATCTAAGGAACACTTGTAACAGACCATGCTGCAGTTCTCCTCTACACATGTATAACTTGGATTATTCAGCTCCTTTCCTACACCTCTACCTGAACTGTGGCAAGCTACTGCCTTTAGAAATATAGTTGTGGTCCTTATAACTGGATTTTAATGATTTGTCCCAAGTCAAAGGACTTAACATCCAGCCAACAGGTTCAATGACAAACTTACAGGACTTTATGACTAACAAACCAGAGGACCCAAATTCAATAGAAACTTACACACTCAGCTATATTTTTACTTGGGACTAGTTTGTATTCTCATTCCATAAAACTTATAGTGACAAACTAATTTTAACTTAAATAGAAACATGCAGGGACTCAAAATAACACATTCACAAAATTACTAGAAAACCCTTATTATCCAGTAGATATTACTAGTAAGGGTTGGTCAGCATTGGTTGTACCAATTCCACCCTAGCGCTGAACCCTAATTAACTTAGAATGGTTAGATTTCAAGAGATCCCAGAAGTGTTCCTTATAAATACCAATCTAGGGATCTCCTTCTGGGATCCCCTGCCTGCAGAATTCTTAATATGCAAATCTACCTGAATATGCAAATGAACAAGCCTTGCTATTAAGGAATATAACTGTTTCAGGATCCTTACAACCAACAGATGGCGCTGTACAGCATCCACATCCAAATTTTAACACCAAACAACTACATTACACACACCCTGCACCCAAACTGGGTACAGGGTGACTTAAACATAGTGGTTATCCAGACACCTACTTGAAGTGTCCATGGTGACGGTGACTGCCGTTACACCAGTTAAGTGATCCCACTTAAAAATAAGTAAAAATTAAAAAAGGTTAACACAGAATACCTTTATTGCTTTATATTTAAATGGGTCATACAAAGTGACTTAAAATAACCTATTTTAGCAAACAAATATGGGGATTCAGTTCCACCATTTGGTCAATTGGTCATATTGTGTTAAGCCCACCACTTCGCTACAGTACCCCAATATCAATGGGCCCTGCAAACATTTTAATTAAACATGGGAGACAAATTAAATAGTGCTAATTTTCCAAACGTTCCAGCCCCATTACTGCTGCAAGAAAGTCAGTGCTCCATCAGCTGATCATCTGCAATAAGCAAAGCCTGATTTCAAAACTTTCCAGCCCCAATACTGCTGTAAGAAACTCAGTGCTCCATTCAGTGGTGTATCCTGGTTTTGTGCTGCCTTCTTGCTTTCAAATCTCTACATAATGCTACTCCCACCTATCTATCCTCCCTAATACACAAGTATGTCCCGTCTAGGCCCCTACGCTCTGCCGAAGACCTGCGTGTATCCTCTGTTCGTACTCCCACTTTTGATGCTTGTATCCAAGACTTCTCTAGGGCTGCACCGTGCCTTAGGAACTCCTTTCCCTTTTTATGTTAGACACTCACCCAGTCTCCACTCCTTCACAAAATCATTAAAAACTCACTTTTTCACAAAATCATATCAATTAAAAAAAAACACACTAAGTCTTTATTGAATACTATTCTACCGATCTATTACCCTAATATTTCCCTTACCTTTTGAGTCACTTTACCCCATTCCCTCTATCACGTAAGCTCATTGAGCAGGGCCCTCAACCCCTTTGTTTCTGTTTGTCAAACCTGTCTGGTTACAATTACATGTTTGCTAGTCTACCCATTGTAAAGCGCTATGAAATTTGTTGTCGCTATATAAATATAATTATAAATGAACTAAAGTGTATTTAATTAATCTGTTGTAATAGCATTGTGAATAAATATCACGCAAAATTAATGTGATGAAAAAACATAATTAAAAAGAAATACAGTCATAACCAAATAATTAAAGTGATAGTGCTTTAAAGTGTATATAGTCATAATGCATTTCATATACCTGCTCTATATCAAACAAAAAATATTATTAAAGTGACATTGCTATGTAAAACCTCCTCAAATATATACTTTCCTGTGATCACCTCCAAAGGGGCATTAGAGACTTGCTGCTGAAGTGCCTTTGAGGCCTGAAATGCATATGCATCATTGTGGTTGTGACTATCCCCTGCTGAACAGTCTTAGCCAAGAATTTTAATATGAAGCAATACAGATTTTACATTGTACTAAGGATGTAATATAAAACAAAAGTACAAAACTCTTTAAAAGTATCTGTGGTTATGGTAGTTGGGTTTAAAGAAAACGAAAAGATCTGTTAAATTACAGTTGAAAAAAACAGCATAAATTCAAGATTTTGTTTTGGTTCACAAGTTGGTCAAATACCTCCATTCTTCAATGGTTAATATTATTTATAAAGTGCCAACATTTTCTACAGAGTTGTACAATAGCTGGACTAATATAAAAGTAGTTGCAACAAGACGGGTTGAATGTGTTATTGTGAATGCATGGGTGTGTTATAGTATGTATTCTTGTTAGTCTGTATTTGGGCATTAATAAAGGTCTTATCCCGGTAGATCTGCTCTATGTATGTTGCAAATCTAACAGTGATGAACTTTTCAGATATGTGTATTATTGTGTACATGTGATGTGATATGTAATTTGTTATCATGGAGGTGATGGATGTGTGCTTAAAGCTACACTATAGTCACCAGAACAACTACAGCTTATTGAATTTGTTCTGGTGAGCAGAATCATTACCTTGATAGAAAGAAAGGACAGTGACCGCAGGACTGGAGACAATCCACTCCTGGAGTCAAAGAAGAACTAAATGGGCAACATAGGAGGGGTTAACCCAACAAAAACACTAATAGAAAAGTACCCAAAGATAAGGGTGTATGGAGAGAAGAGCCAACGTCTATCTCTCACAATACACTCAACTAAGGGTGTGCCCACTAAGAGGGTATATAACATCCCCTGGTTAACAAAAGTGAATAAAATAAAAAATAAAAAATACTTTATTGAAAAATGATTAGATTATCTGCCTGGCTGCCTCCTTTTTGTACCATTACAATCTCACGAACTATGGGCCATCCCCCCATCCCGGACCCCATGTATTTTATCTAATCTCATTTTTCAATAAAGTATTTTTTATTTTTTATTTTATTCACTTTTGTTAACCAGGGGATGTTATATACCCTCTTAGTGGGCATACCCTTAGTTGAGTGTATTGTGAGAGATAGACGTTGGCTCTTCTCTCCATACACCCTTATCTTTGGGTACTTTTCTATCAGAATCATTACCTTCAGGCTTTTTGCTGTAAACACTGTCTTTTCAGAGAAAATGTAGGGTTTACATTACAGCCTAGTGATAACTTCACTGGCCACTCCTCAGATAGCTGTTAGAGATCCTTCCTGGGTCATGGCTGCCTAAAATGCATCCAAACATTCAGTATCTCCTCTCTCTGAATGCAGACACTGAACTTTCCTTATAGAGATTCATTGATTCAATTTATCTCTATGAGGAGATGCTGATTGGCCAGGGCTGTGTTTGAATCATGCTGGCTCTGCCCCTGATCTGCCACTTTGTCAGTCTCAGCCAATCCTATGTGGAAGCATTGTGATTGGATCAGGCTACCACTTCTGAAAATGTCAGCAGACTGCTTGTTTTTTTTTTAGGCAAACAGCATGCAGATCTACAGCTTCTGGTTTGAATACAGTAAGATTTTGCTATATTTATGGAGGCATGAGGGGCCCAGGGGGCTAGATGGTGGTTTTACATGTTTGTGTTCCTGACCTTATAGTGATCCTTTAAGTTAAGTCTCTTGTAGTTGAAGAGTCAAGGGAAACTTATGTAAGATAATTAAAAAAATCTTGACTTGAAATTAGTCAAATCTGGTAATTTTATTAAATGACATGGAGGCTCATGTAATGCTAGTTCAAAGCTCTGTTACCACCTTAGAAGAAATATGTGGAACTGGACGAAAATAGAACTCCCGAAAAAGTAGATTCTCTGGACCAATCAGCAGCACATAGGAGGTCCTCCAATCTACACCCCAATGAGAAGGCTTTAGATGCCATAGCGCCTCTAACCGAGTGTGCTCCGTACGTGGAAGTGTCAATGCCAGCTGCCATCATAATCCATCTAACCCATCTAGATATTGTAACCTTGGTAACAGGTCGATGTGCATGTCGAAGAGCTATAAATAAATCAGGCTATGAATTGTCCCGTACTGAGGATGTCCTGTCTTCATATTCCTTGAGACAATCCACCAGACATAGGTTGATATTATGTGGGAATGCCGGGTAACAAACCGATGTCATGGATGTCTTAGCACATCTGGAGATGTTAAAGGTGATGCCATCTGGAGTAAAAGAACGTGTTATAATATCCAGTGCCAGAACATCTGAGACACGTTTACAGGAAATTAAACAGAATAACATGACCAGCTTAGCCATGAGTAGTTTGAGTGAAAGGTATTTGTTCTGAGGCCAAATATCAAAAATCTGAGAACGATGTTAACATCCCACACCGAGGAATATTTAGGGCAAGCTGGGTGAGCAAAACAGAATAAGGGACAGCGCTAGCAGGCCACAGAGAATATAGAGAGAGTGTAGGCAGCACACCTATAGGTAGAGGGGTTCCCTCTTATCCCCTCTTAAATGGATAGGATGAAAAGAATAACAAAAAGAAAGGGTGCGCCTTTAGGAAATAGTATTATTATAATAATGGTATTAGAGAAAATTTATTGATACTTACCGTAATTTTCTAATCTCATTTTTCAATAAAGTATTTTTTATTTTTTATTTTATTCACTTTTGTTAACCAGGGGATGTTATATACCCTCTTAGTGGGCATACCCTTAGTTGAGTGTATTGTGAGAGATAGACGTTGGCTCTTCTCTCCATACACCCTTATCTTTGGGTACTTTTCTATCAGAATCATTACCTTCAGGCTTTTTGCTGTAAACACTGTCTTTTCAGAGAAAATGTAGGGTTTACATTACAGCCTAGTGATAACTTCACTGGCCACTCCTCAGATAGCTGTTAGAGATCCTTCCTGGGTCATGGCTGCCTAAAATGCATCCAAACATTCAGTATCTCCTCTCTCTGAATGCAGACACTGAACTTTCCTTATAGAGATTCATTGATTCAATTTATCTCTATGAGGAGATGCTGATTGGCCAGGGCTGTGTTTGAATCATGCTGGCTCTGCCCCTGATCTGCCACTTTGTCAGTCTCAGCCAATCCTATGTGGAAGCATTGTGATTGGATCAGGCTACCACTTCTGAAAATGTCAGCAGACTGCTTGTTTTTTTTTTAGGCAAACAGCATGCAGATCTACAGCTTCTGGTTTGAATACAGTAAGATTTTGCTATATTTATGGAGGCATGAGGGGCCCAGGGGGCTAGATGGTGGTTTTACATGTTTGTGTTCCTGACCTTATAGTGATCCTTTAAGTTAAGTCTCTTGTAGTTGAAGAGTCAAGGGAAACTTATGTAAGATAATTAAAAAAATCTTGACTTGAAATTAGTCAAATCTGGTAATTTTATTAAATGACATGGAGGCTCATGTAATGCTAGTTCAAAGCTCTGTTACCACCTTAGAAGAAATATGTGGAACTGGACGAAAATAGAACTCCCGAAAAAGTAGATTCTCTGGACCAATCAGCAGCACATAGGAGGTCCTCCAATCTACACCCCAATGAGAAGGCTTTAGATGCCATAGCGCCTCTAACCGAGTGTGCTCCGTACGTGGAAGTGTCAATGCCAGCTGCCATCATAATCCATCTAACCCATCTAGATATTGTAACCTTGGTAACAGGTCGATGTGCATGTCGAAGAGCTATAAATAAATCAGGCTATGAATTGTCCCGTACTGAGGATGTCCTGTCTTCATATTCCTTGAGACAATCCACCAGACATAGGTTGATATTATGTGGGAATGCCGGGTAACAAACCGATGTCATGGATGTCTTAGCACATCTGGAGATGTTAAAGGTGATGCCATCTGGAGTAAAAGAACGTGTTATAATATCCAGTGCCAGAACATCTGAGACACGTTTACAGGAAATTAAACAGAATAACATGACCAGCTTAGCCATGAGTAGTTTGAGTGAAAGGTATTTGTTCTGAGGCCAAATATCAAAAATCTGAGAACGATGTTAACATCCCACACCGAGGAATATTTAGGGCAAGCTGGGTGAGCAAAACAGAATAAGGGACAGCGCTAGCAGGCCACAGAGAATATAGAGAGAGTGTAGGCAGCACACCTATAGGTAGAGGGGTTCCCTCTTATCCCCTCTTAAATGGATAGGATGAAAAGAATAACAAAAAGAAAGGGTGCGCCTTTAGGAAATAGTATTATTATAATAATGGTATTAGAGAAAATTTATTGATACTTACCGTAATTTTCTTTTCCTGGCTATTATTCATGGCAGCATTTAACATATGGGTTTAGCTCCTCCCTCCAACCCTAGGACAGGAAACACAATCAATTAAACAATTAAGCCTACCTTCCCCTAGTATATTAGGTACCCCAGTATCCCCCATACCTCAGTCTAGTAACAAGACAAATAAACTAAGAGAGGGTGGGAGACCAAATGCTGCCATGAATAATAGCCAGGAAAAGAAAATTACGGTAAGTATCAATAAATTTTCTCTATTCCTGGCTAATCATGGCAGCATTTAACATATGGGATTACCAAAGCAATAACCACTCAGGGAGGGTAAGTCATGCTACAAAAACTGTTTAATATCCACTTAAGGCTTATAAGAGTTCAGGACCGATAGGCCAAACTCTGAATCAGAACGAGATGAGATATCCACTCTGTAGTGGTGTACAAAGGTTTTTAAAGATGACCAATTGGCAGCTTTACAGATGCTCTCTGCAGGAACTCCTGACTCTGCAGCCCATGAAGTAGCAATGGACCTTGTGGAATGTGCCTTGATGTCCTTGGGAACTGGAACCTGTTTAGCTCTGTAAGCTTTAGAAATAGCCTGAACCGTCCAAGAACGAAGGGTTGCGACAGAGGCAGCTTCACCTTTACGAGAACCCCAAGGTATCACAAACAATTGGGTAGACTTCCTCCAATCAGCTGAGCGTGAAATATATGTGGAAACACACCTCCTTAGGTCTACGGAATGACATCTTTCTTCCTCAGGAGACGATGGCTCCTGAAAATACCCTGGCAGGACAATCTCTTGATTCAGATGAAAGGATGTAACCACCTTAGGAAGGAACTCAGGTCTAGGCCGTAGCACAACCCTATCATCGAAGAAGGTAGTGAACGGTTCTTCAGACGACAGTGCTCTAATATCTGACATTCTCCAAGCAGATACCAAGGCCAGTAACAACAGGGTCTTGAGAGAAAGAACCTGCATAGAGACCTCATCAATAGGTTCGAAGGGATGTTCCGTCAAGGCCTGCAGAACCAGAGGCAAATTCCAAGGAGCAGAGAAAACCTTGATAGGAGGTCTGATCCTAATGACTGCTTTGAAGAAGCGAATTACAATAGGATTCAATGCCCAACGAACACCGGAAAGAGCTGAAAGAGCAGAGCAGTGCACTTTAAGCGTGTTAAGTTGAAGGCCCCTCTCCAGGCCTGCTTGCAGGAAACCCAAAACCTGAGACACGGAAGGGGAACCTAATTCTTGAACCGTGGAATTACACCATCGAGCAAAGGTTTCCCATACCTTATGGTACGTAGAAGAAGTAGAAGGATTCCTGGAACGTAACAGGGTAGAGATAACCTGGTCCGAAAGGCCATGTTCAACTAGAGACTTCCTCTCAATAGCCATGCATGGAGCCTGAATTTGTGAGGCTCCGGATGAAACACTGGACCCTGAATCAGCAGGTCTTCTGAGACTGGAAGTTCCCAAGGCAGGTCCACTGATAACCTCTGTAACAGGGGAAACCAAGGGCGACGAGGCCAGAATGGAAGTACAGCTATCACCTTGCAATGTTCCTTGGAGATCTTTCTCAGAACAGCGTGGATGAGGGGAATTGGAGGAAAAACGTAAGCCAGATCGAATACCCAATTGATGGATAGAGCATCCTGAGCAACCGCCTTTGGATGGTATCTCCTCGACACAAAGCATGGAACCTGCGCATTCCGAAAGGTCGCCATGAGGTCTACTTGGGGAAGACCCCACTTCTGGACCAACCGAGCAAAGATCCTCCTAGAAAGTTGCCATTCTGAAGCCTCTATCCGATGTCTGCTGAGGAAATCCGCTATTACATTCTCCTTCCCTGGGAGATAGATGGCACACAGGCCTTCCACATGATTCTGAGCCCAGGTCATAATGGGAACTATCTCTCTCATCAGGGCTACACTCCTTGTTCCGCCTTGATGGTTTATGTAGGCAGCCGCCGCTTTGTTGTCCACTCTCAACTTGACCCAGCAATGCCTGATGAGATGCTGAAAATGAAGAAGCGCCAGAAAGGTTGCTCTTAGCTCCCTGATGTTGGAAGGCAAGCATTGAGTTCTTGGAGGCCAATTTGCTTGAAAAAATGGATTGCCTAAATGTGCCCCCCAACCTGTCAGACTGGCATCTGTCGTAATGACCACCCAATCTATTTCCCGCAAGGGGAACCCTCTGGAGAGATTTTCCCACGACATCCACCAAAGGAGCTTCTGCTTCAGAATCAAAGGAATGCGAATCAGCGTCTCCCACTCCCTCGAGTCGGTCCTGAAATTTTTTAGGAAAAATTGTTGAATAGGGCGAAGGTTCCACTGAGCCCATCTGACAAGTTCTATCGTAGAGGAAAGAGTCCCCAGAAGCCTCATAAACTCTCTTGCCGAGGCTGAAGTCTTTAGTCTGAAGTCCCTTATCCGATCTCGAAGTCTGATCTTTCTGTCGTGTGAGAGGGATACAATCGCTGTGTCTGTATTGAAATTTGCTCCCAGGAATATCAGTTCTCTTGAAGGATTCAAGTGACTCTTCTCGTAATTGATGAGCCAACCGAAATGAGATAGAGTGTCAAGGACTAATTGCCTGTGTTGGAATATTGATGCTAGGTCCGGAGCCACTACCAGGATGTCGTCCAGGTAGTGAAACACAGCTACACCTTCTTTTCTGAGCAAAGCAATGATGGTGACCAGAACCTTCGAGAAGGTCCTCGGGGCCGTACTTATACCAAAAGGAAGGGCCTGAAATTGAAAGTGTTCCTTCCGGACACAAAACCTGAGAAACCTTTGATGGGTGAACGTGATAGGGACATGAAAATATGCATCCCTGATGTCTACTGATATCATCCAATCTTGGTGATGAACAACCGGAATGATGGAGCGAATGGATTCCATCCGAAATTTTCTGACTCTCAGATAAAGGTTGAGCTGGTGGAGATCTAAAATAGGCCTCCATTTTCCCTCTGGCTTCTTGACCAAGAACAGGGGGGAATAATATCCCTGGAATCTTTCTTTTATGGGTACAGGTATGATGGCTTCTTCCGTAAGAAGATTGTTGACATAAAGAGTCAAAACCTCTCTTTTTTGGATGTTGGCTGGAAGCCTTGTGCGAATAAACCTTGGTGGAGGTGGATATTCGTCGAATTCCAGATGATAACCTCCGGTGATAATGGATCTTACCCAAGCATCTGGAATTATTTCCCAGGCCCTCTGAAAGAATGAAAGACGTGCTCCCACTCGAGGAACCTGGAGTAAGCCACCTTCAGAATTGCTTGTTGGGGCGAAAGGAAGAGGTCTGCGTCTTGCCCCTAGAGGATTTCCCATTCAGGCCGCTCTTCCAATTGGAATTCCTTGAGAATTCTCTACCTGGCCTGTAAGTCTTACTTTCCCTAAAGTAGCCTTGATCCCTAAAAGGTCTACGGTCCAGACGAGGTCTCTTTGGACGCCTATCTTGTGGCAGCATGACCTGTTTAACCTCGGCCGCCTTTTTAATCGCTTCATCCAGAGGTTTCCCAAAAAGCACTTCTCCCATAAAGGGAAGTGAGCATAAATTATTCTTGGATGACAGGTCTGCTCCCCAGGATCTCAGCCAAAGCGCCCTTCTAGCGGTGACTGAATGTGCCATAACCTTAGAAAGAATTCTAATGAGGTCAGTGGAGGATTCCAAAAGCCAGTCACTGGCGAGTTTGATATCCCTTAAGGATTCCGCCATCTGACGTCTACTGACCCCTTTATCTATGTCATCCTCCAAGTCAAGCAACCAGGAACGCATGGCTCTAGACAAAGCTGAAATGGACACAGCTGGATGGCAACCTAAACCCGCTGTCATGAAAGCTTTAGATAAATCGGCATCAATCCTTTTATCCATAGGCTCCTTAAGCGAAGCATTGCTATCAATTGGTAGCGTGGATCTTTTAGCAACCTTAATGATAGGAGCATCAACCTTGGGGACCGTAGTCCACAATCTGGAATCCTCCTCTTTAATCGGATATAACTTCGAAAGCCGACCCTGACTAGTAATCCTCTTACTAGGAATTTGCCACTCGTTCCTCATCAGGTCTTTAATAGAGCTGTGGACTGGAAAGGAAGGTCTTTTCTTATGTAAATCTCCAAAGTGTCTGTCAGAAGCTGAACATTCTCTGGTTTCTTCCGGCAAATCCAATGTTCTTCTAACAGCCATAATCAAATGCTCCATAGCTTTGGAGTCCAAGGAGCAAGGTTGTTCCATATACTCCTCTTCACTGGACGAGATTGGCTCCAAATCCAGGTAAGATGAAGTTTGTCTGTATTCATCTTCAGACTGATCTGAATCCATGCTGAAGTTTTCCCCTCTTGATCTCTTAATCTTGTGGGATTCAGCAATTCCTTCAACCACTGCCTGCTTAATCCAATAAGCAATATCCTTGGCTGAGGAGGTAGAGGCTTGCGGTGACCTCTGGCGATCAGATTCTCCTGCGGCCATGTTTAAGCATTTTCTGCAGAGCCTGCAGTTATCCAAAGGCCTTGCTCCACATCCAGGGCAGGCTGCCGGCTTCTCCCTTCTCCTCGATGGGGATCTGGGACAGGACCGGTCACGAGGGCTGTAAGATACAGAAGTCATAAGACTGTACCCTCTGTGCACTCTTTTTAGTAACGTGAAGAAACCAAGAAAAAATATTGCTCACCTATGACCTATAGCAGATCTTGTTGATCTTGCAGAAGGGGATGAAGGATCCATACTGACTGTAGGGCTAAGAATGTTGAAATAATAAGAAAAATATTCCCAGCCCAATATTATGTTGATTTTAAAATATAAGTAATTCTCTTACCTGCAGAGCTTTAAGAACAGTCTACTAGAGCACTGTATCTTTAAAGGGAACGGAAACGAGCGTTTTTAAAGCTAAATACCGCCATTTCAAATTTCCCGCTCTGTACCTTTAAATGATCGTGCATGCGCACTTCGGTCGCGAGATCGCTAAACCGCCATTTTGGAAAGGGGCAAACTTCACTCTGGGTCCGGTCGGATGCATTGCGCATGCGCGGGCGTCTTACCGTTATGCTGATCGTCTGATCGAGGTCTGCAGCACACACTGGACGGCAGAGGAGAATCCCATAGCCTGTGGAACTAACCACCCAGGCTCCCAGGGGTTCCCAACTCCATGGAGATTGGGCTACATGTGCCTGGGCTTCCTGAGGAGGGAGGCTGACCTCCAAAGGGACAAGACCATATAAAACATGGTCAGGTGAGCAAAAAATAAAAAATAATTCAGAAGAAACTGAAAAAAGAAAAAAAAAATATTTAAACTGTCCTAGGGCTAGGAGGACAGGAAAAGACTGAGGTATGGGGGATACTGGGGTACCTAATATACTAGGGGACGGTAGGCTTAATTGTTTAATTGATTGTGTTTCCTGTCCTGAGGGTTGGAGGGAGGAGCTAAACCCAGATGTTAAATGCTGCCATGATTAGCCAGGAAATACAGCATATAAAATTATAATAATAAATAAATAAATAAAAAATAGTCCAGATGACTTAGCACTGATCCATTCAAAGTAGTCCGCCAACAGTGGAAAAAGTTCTTATAAAGCCAGCTTATGGAGTGGATGGTCGCAAGTGGAAGCTTGTGATCCGATGAGATATATGGATAAAAAACAGAAGAGAACTCCATGGTACAGTATGTATGAAAATTAAGTACTTGGAAGTAATTATGAACTACTCACAATATTAAGAGCTAAATCCAGCTCTGGTGTGGATAACGTGAAGTGGAACAATCCCCACTCAAGGATATGCAGAATTTTCTTTAGTCTCCAGGAGTGCAGGGCTTTTCAGGTTACTCAGTATGGTGGAGTAGTATACCCAAAAGAAAAGGGATAATAGAATATAGTGCTCACTGTAAATGTGAAAAGTGAACAGAGATATGTGATATGTACTTACAATATACCGAGCAAACCTGATGCCACAAAGTAGTCGACACAGTAACCATTCCAACCTTGGTGGCTTGCCGATATAGCCGATCTATAGAGATTCAACGTACGGTATGCCAATCCGCGTTCAAGAAGTTCAGTAAGAAAACTCAAAAACTTGACTCACTGGTGTAGATAAGGGATCCAGTTGTCGTTCCATGCACCAACCATTCCATGAGTTCCAGGCATGGATATATGATTTCCTTGTTCATGGAGCCCAAGCTCCTGCCAAGAGCTCCATAGTTGCTTGCAAAACTTCTGTGAGGAGACTGAATCCCCGGAGAGGAGCCAAGCCAATAGTCTGAGATGCCCTTGGAGTTTAAGTGGATGACAGTTCCCGTTGAGATCTAGAAAAAGGTATGAGAATGCTGGGAGTAACCTCAGCTAATCTATTGACATTTCCAGGAGATTACGGAACGAGGGTTTATTCGTCCAAAACGAGGCAATGAGAATCAGTGAAGTCTGGTAACGTCTGAGATGAAGAAGTGTCCGTGCAATCAGAGAAAATGGAGGGAAAGCCTAATGGCGAGTGTTTGGCCATGATTGTAGGAAAGCATCTGACACCAGGGCTTCCAGATTGAGTCTCCAGCTGAAAAAACGTGGTAGTTGGGCATTCAACCATGAAGCGAAAAGGTCGATGTCTAGGAGTCCCCACAGTGTCTGCAGGTGAAGAAATACAGAAGGACTCAGATGCCAATCGCTGGTATCCCTTAAATGTCTGGAATTCCAATCTGCCACAATGTTGGACATTTCTGGGATGTACTCAGCTCGTACTGAGATGTTGCACCAGGCAGAATTGCCAGAATTCCTTCGCTAGTTCCAGCAAGACTGTAGATTTTGTGCCCCCGAGGTGATTGGTGTAACGCACAGCTGATACGTTGTCCATCCATACCAGGATGGAGCAGTTGGTCGATACACCTAGGAGGCTTTGCAGGGCAAACAAACCCGCAATTCGAGGCAATTGATATGCATTGTCTGTTCTTCCATGGACCATTTCCCACCTGTGGAGATATGGCTGCAGCGTGCGCCCCAGCCGAGCATACTTGCATCTGATTCTATTGTGAAGTCCGGGGTGGTGCCGAAGAGTGTGAGTTCGACGGATCTCCTTTTTGATGGACTTGACTTTGGAGGGTGGTAGGAGAAGTGTCCCACACATGGAATCTATGGTGAATCCTAGGAATTCTATAGATTGTGAAGGTTCGGTGATCGATTTTTCCCAGTTGATGAGGAATCCTAGGTTGTCTATGAGAGTTATCGTCCAATACAGATGTTTCTGAAGTTGATGAGGGTCCTGTGCCATCAGGAGTATATTGTCCAAGTATATTATGAGGCAAACTCCTCTGCTGCATAGCAGCGCAACCACTGGTTTCATACGTTTTGTGAAACACCATTGGGCTGAAGAAAGACCGAATGGGAGGCAGTTGAATCGCCACATGGTCCATTCCCATTGGAGATATTGTTGGCAATCTTCGGCCATCGGTATGGTGAGATAGGCATCTTGTAGGTTCAGTTTGACCATCCAGTCCCCTGAGAGGAGAAGATCTCGGAGGGAGTATATACTTTCCATCTTAAAGTGGTGGTATGTGGCAAATGCGTTCAGTGGAACGAAGGAGTCGAAGGTTGATGACCGGTTGAACGCCTCCCCCATTTTTGGGGACCAGGAACATATTGCTCAAGAAACCCCAGTCAGGGGTTGAATTTCCCGAATTGCACCTATGGATGCGAGGGATTGAATTTCTTGTGACACCAAACCCCGGTCGTGTGTAGAGAACACGATGCGGTTTAAGAGGGACCACTGAACGTGGTTGTTGAACAAAATTATATAGAATATCCCATGACAGTACGGAGGACCTAAGCATCTGAGGTTAACATGTGCCAAGCATGTGCAAATCTTTATAATCTGCCCCCCACCATAGGTATAGTAGAAACATGAATTGATCTTACCATAAGGCCGTCGGCCATAGGAAGAACCTCTGTGTCCACGAGCCTGACAAGGTCTGCCACGAACTGGAAAGAACAGTGAGGCGGACATTTGTTCAGGTAGTTGAAACCTGAATTGTTCAGAGCCTCGGGATCCCCAGTATGATCCCCTGGAGGGACGGCCCTGATATCTGCCGGCCCCACTAAAAACTCTCTGAGAGAACACCCGCTTCATGTTGGCTTGTGCCTTATTCAGTGCCGTGAATGTCCCTACGTATGTGCCTAACTCCTTCACTAAGTTGTCCCCAAATAAAAGACCTTTGGCCTGTGCTCCAGGCTCTGAGAGCGCAAGGTTTACTAACTTTGGGTCTAGTTTCATCAAAATGGACTTGCGTCTCTCTGTGGCCACTGCCGCATTAGCGTTACCTAGTAAGTACACAGATCTTTGTATCCAGCCCCTGATGGCCATTAAATCAGCGGGGGCACCCCCTGCCAATGCCGTTTCGACCATTTTGAAAATCTTGGCACTTGGTCCCAGAGCGCCCAGGATTTTGTCCTGGCAACTTCGCAGGGAGAAATACATCCTTCCATCGTGTTTTGTCAAGAAATGGGGCTATTTTGGGATCCATGTCTCGTGTGGTACAGGTCATCTTAGGGAGATTGGGACATGGGCATTCCACTCTGAGTTTATTCCGTGCCTCTTTGTTAAGTGGTTTCCTTATAGGTGCGGCAATGTATTTAGCCACGTGATCCAAAGGGTACCACTCTGAAGAACGTGGCTGCTGTAAGCTGTCCGGATCAGAGTCATAAGAGTCCCCATCGGACTCGTTCAGTGCCTCCTCTTGTTCCAATTCTAAGTAGGAAAATTCACTGAGGGCTTTTGCCCTCTTCCAGGTCCTGACCAATGTTGCCTGGTGGGGGGCTCTCTGTAGTGGTGTAACCACATCCTTAGTGACAGGACGTACCTCTCCGTCTCAAAAGTTTTGGAGGACTCCTCGTCTATATGACGGGATTTCTTAGTGGATTTATGCCCACTAGGGACTACTGTCTTACTCTCCAGGGGGTTCAGAGCCATTAGGACAGGTGGTCTCTGGGCGGACAGCAGGGCCCGAGTGATGGAGTGTGACAGGGTATCTGCATAGGCGTGTGCAGCCTATTGCGAGACACACTAACACTAGTAAAGTGATGTAGGAGAATGATTACCCCAGAAAAAAAAAGACACCACAGAAACTAGGCACAACAAAATACAAGCAATTAACAATCTCACAGAGTGTTCCCTCAGGAATAAGCCCTGGGGAAAACTGGGAGCTTGCCCAGCAATGCCGTCAGCCAATCAGAGTTGGCCCACCCCCCAAAACGTTTGGCTAATGGCCACACAAAAGCGCGGCAAAATTTTCAGTCAAAACATGGCTGCCGCAATGCGCACGAGCGGCGAAAATTTCCCTCACACGAAACCGTGACCCGCCATGACCGTCGGAATGTCGGCACCCGGTGGTGATGCTCGCGGACCGAGAGAGGTGTGTGAGGCAGTCAGGTGAATGAACAAAGTCGACAAATAAACAAACCAACGAGCAACAGGAGAAGGAGGGGGGAGGGAGGCTGGGTGCAGGGAAAAGCGATGGCCCAGAGTGCCAAAGTAGAGTGAAGGCTAGTGAAGCCACAGAAAATAATAAAATATACCATACAAAATACAATAAGAATGTTAAAATACAATAAATATATACAAGCTAAGTTTAGAGAAATATGGAGGCAGCAGCTCAGGAGGCAGCAGCAAAGAAAGAGGAGTGGCTTAAGGTCACATGGGACATTATTGTGCAAGGAACATTATTATTGGATAATATGTTTATAATGTAGTTAACCCATTGGGGTACATGTTATTTGTTTTTTCTTTGAATATTTCAATATACTTTCTTTGCTGCTGAGGAATAAAGAAAGAGATAAAGCATAATATGAGCCTTGTTGTGTCCTTTAACCCCTTAAGGACACAACTTCTGTAATAAAATGGAATCATGACAGAATATATCTGTCATGTGTCCTTAAGGGGTTAATAAAATTAATAAACATATTAAATTAGATTAACGTGGTGATGGCTTCCCTTGGACACCTAACTTTGTGACTGCAATACTATAAGTCATAGACAGAGGGCACTCAAGAGCAGAATATAATCAATAGGTGAACACGCTCATATATGGAACATAATAAAGATATTGTAAGCCGATTAAAATCTTTGCAGCACATAACATCATACATGTCTTGCATTACTTATTCTATTTGCTGTCTTAAGAAGAGGATTGAGAGACACATGTCCTGTCTCAGGCATTTGACTTGTTCTTCATCTTTAAACCCAGCTCAGCATTTTGTTTTATCTGTTGCCAATAATAATTATTACTGTTTTATAGCCTATTTAGTTTACAGCATTACAGGTCACGATAGCTCTGGTATATTTCAAAGTGGAAACTGTGGGCTTGATAAGCATTGTGGGTTTATTTACTAAAACGTGAGATGTAGTGAACTGACAATTGAAATGCAAGATTTAACCTATGAACATTTAGTGGCCTTATACAGGGAGTGCAGAATTATTAGGCAAGTTGTATTTTTGAGGATTAATTTTATTATTGAACAACAACCATGTTCTCAATGAACCCAAAAAACTCATTAATATCAAAGCTGAATATTTTTGGAAGTAGTTTTTAGTTTGTTTTTAGTTTTAGCTATGTTAGGGGGATATCTGTGTGTGCAGGTGACTATTACTGTGCATAATTATTAGGCAACTTAACAAAAAACAAATATATACCCATTTCAATTATTTATTATTACCAGTGAAACCAATATAACATCTCAACATTCACAAATATACATTTCTGACATTCAAAAACAAAACAAAAACAAATCAGTGACCAATATAGCCACCTTTCTTTGCAAGGACACTCAAAAGCCTGCCATCCATGGATTCTGTCAGTGTTTTGATCTGTTCACCATCAACATTGCGTGCAGCAGCAACCACAGCCTCCCAGACACTGTTCAGAGAGGTGTACTGTTTTCCCTCCTTGTAAATCTCACATTTGATGATGGACCACAGGTTCTCAATGGGGTTCAGATCAGGTGAACAAGGAGGCCATGTCATTAGATTTTCTTCTTTTATACCCTTTCTTGCCAGCCACGCTGTGGAGTACTTGGACGCGTGTGATGGAGCATTGTCCTGCATGAAAATCATGTTTTTCTTGAAGGATGCAGACTTCTTCCTGTACCACTGCTTGAAGAAGGTGTCTTCCAGGAACTGACAGTAGGACTGGGAGTTGAGCTTGACTCCATCCTCAACCCGAAAAGGCCCCACAAGCTCATCTTTGATGATACCAGCCCAAACCAGTACTCCACCTCCACCTTGCTGGCGTCTGAGTCGGACTGGAGCTCTCTGCCCTTTACCAATCCAGCCACGGGCCCATCCATCTGGCCCATCAAGACTCACTCTCATTTTATCAGTCCATAAAACCTTAGAAAAATCAGTCTTGAGATATTTCTTGGCCCAGTCTTGACGTTTCAGCTTGTGTGTCTTGTTCAGTGGTGGTCGTCTTTCAGCCTTTCTTACCTTGGCCATGTCTCTGAGTATTGCACACCTTGTGCTTTTGGGCACTCCAGTGATGTTGCAGCTCTGAAATATGGCCAAACTGGTGGCAAGTGGCATCGTGGCAGCTGCACGCTTGACTTTTCTCAGTTCATGGGCAGTTATTTTGCGCCTTGGTTTTTCCACACGCTTCTTGCGACCCTGTTGACTATTTTGAATGAAACGCTTGATTGTTCGATGATCACGCTTCAGAAGCTTTGCAATTTTAAGAGTGCTGCATCCCTCTGCAAGATATCTCACTATTTTTGACTTTTCTGAGCCTGTCAAGTCCTTCTTTTGACCCATTTTGCCAAAGGAAAGGAAGTTGCCTAATAATTATGCACACCTGATATAGGGTGTTGATGTCATTAGACCACACCCTTCTCATTACAGAGATGCACATCACCTAATATGCTTAATTGGTAGTAGGCTTTCGAGCCTATACAGCTTGGAGTAAGACAACATGCATAAAGAGGATGATGTGGTCAAAATACTCATTTGCCTAATAATTCTGCACTCCCTGTAGTTCCAAAAGTGGAATTTCTAACTGATAACTTAGCTCTCAAAATGTAACGTAATTATTATGTGTTTGATTCATCTGAAAGAAGACACAAAGAGGGGTAAGAGCAAAAGTGGCAAACGGGCATTAAGCGAAACACAAGCTACACTGATGAAGACTTATTTTGGGGGTGGCAAAGTGTGTCTTCATCTGTATATCCAGAAATCCTTGCACTGGCCCTGACAGCAGGGAGATGGCTAATTATTATTATTATTATTATTGCCATTTATATAGCGCTTTACAATATTATGAGAGGAGGGATGTGGAATGTGGCGAGAAAGGGAGGCTACGTTTCCATGCATCTGTCCATGCCTTGAATTATATACAGTACTGCATTAACAGAGCAAGCCCTACTTCTATTTCCTTTATATTATGGGTTAAGTGCCTGTATATTCTGCAGCGTTGTACCAACAAGTAGTTGCAACAATACAAGTTGGACAGTACAGGAGATGTGAGTATATAAATATCACAATCAGGCACAACACACAGTAAGAGCAATAAAATAAAAAAATATATACAGTGAAAACTTTATTTGTGGCTCCACCATGATCGGGGCATCCTATTATTGGTTCCCTACTGAAAAAAAACATCATAATAATAATCTCTTTTTACTCTGAAACAGCACAGCTGTCATTGGTTTTGACTTATCTTGCCATCACTTGAAATCCCTATAACCATATAAACGTCTATCTAGACTCAGTCACTGTGTGTTAGGGAGAGCAGCATGGAAGCTGCACGAAACACATTGGAAGGATTAACTACAGCAAACTGAAAGCTGTGCTCTGATTGGCTAATGGGCGTGCCATGTGCAAAATAGTCTCTTCTTGTTTTTACAGCGATAAATCAAATAAATTCTAAATAAAACAATGAAGGACAGTGAAAATATACATTTAATAGTCTTCAAAAATATGTTTTCCCATTATTATAATTTAAGGAAAGGTGTACAAAATGTCACCACATACTTAATAGCAATGCCTCACAACCTGTTCCTTGGTTGCAGCAGTGATTAGTTGAGGCTATACTTTCAGCAATCATTTCTATAATTTGTAACTGGTGAAATGTGCTCGAAAGTGTCCAAATTTAGCAACCATGACGAAGAGCTTAAGTGATCACTCCTGAGCGTGAAGTGGGTGTTTAGTGCTGCTTAAAGGACCACTATAGTGCCCTGAGGGTGCCCCCACCCTCAGGGACCCCCCTCCCGCCCGGCTCTGGGGAGAGGAAAGGGTTAAAAACTTACCTTTTTCCAGTGCTGGGCTGGGAGCTCTCTGCCTCCTCTCCTCCTCCTGGGCTGAATGCGCACGCGCGGCAAGAGCTGCGCGCGCATTCAGCCCGTCGCATAGGAAAGTATTTACAATGCTTTCCTATGGACGCTTGCGTGCTCTCACTGTGAAAATCACAGTGAGAAGCACGCAAGCGCCTCTAGTGGCTGTCAATGAGACAGCCTCTAGAGGGAATAGGGGGAAGGCTTAACCCATATTCATAAACATAGCAGTTTCTCTGAAACTGCTATGTTTATTAAAAAATGGGTTAACCCTAGCTGGACCAGGCACCCAGACCACTTCACTAAGCTGAAGTGGTCTGGGTGCCTAGAGTGGTCCTTTAATAGTAGTTGGTAGATGCTATTGATGATTGTTCCACTCTTCAGTAATGGAGAGAATACAAGCTGAGTGGCTACTAACCAACTGGTTAATAATAGCATGGATTTAAAAAGTAGTAATAAAGTTTGAGGGAAGTTGAGATAGGAAGTCATTAGAAGTATTCTTGATAAATGCTATATGTTCATTAAAAAATGATCGCTGTGCGATTGGTTGATATATGTAAGGAAAAAAAAAACGTTACTTATTTTATTGCTATGATCTAAAGGATATTGGTGGTAAGGTTATACAAAAGGATGTACCTGTAGTTATCCAAATATATAGCATGGTGATACGTTAATGTCATTAGTGTTAGAATCGCATACTTATTTCAAATGCAGAGTAAATGTAGCAGAACGTAAATACACCATCTATTGGCAGCTAGGTGTATTATATTCCGAATGAAACAACGTTACTCCTAGCACTATGGAAAGAGTTAACATTCTAGATCGGTGTGTTCTTTTTACCAGTACTACCCAGGAATACTCAGCAATAATTCAATGCTAGTTATATTAATCTATTAATATCGGGGCAGTGAGAGGGTCTGCATAACTCATGCAATATGTGTGTGCATCATGTGACTAAGTTTAGCTGTTTCACTATAAATCGCTTATCTGTGTGGATGGACATTACATGTAAAGCAAGGAATCAAGCCATGAACTATACAGCAACCCTGCAGCACATTACTTCTTCATACTGCAGAGTAACGCCATGTATTGCCCAGGAAGAAATGTCAGTTCAGGGAAACGTGAGAGATTTGGCAGCCCTGCAATACCCATACTGAGCACCATGTGAGGCGTAATGTCACACGTGACGCCTGTCAGAGAGCGAGTCATGGCGTTGAGCGCTAAACACTAGAGAACTGTCCGTATACAGTGGTCACAATTCCTATCAGTCTCCAGTAGCCGTACATTACACTGAACGTCGACCCGTGTGCTGTCGGGTGGACGCTGGTACCAACTCTGTGAATGCCCTGTGTGTGTCTCCAACACTGGGCTTCACCGACGTCACCAGAATTATCGTCATTGGAGGAAGCCGCGGCCATCTTTGATCAGGGCAGGTTTGCTATAAAACGGATGAGATTTTTTTTTTTTTTAAATTAAGTGTGGGCTGAAAATGATATAAAACATAATGAAATAATCAAATGCTGAATTCCGCTCCTATACCACACGCTACATCAACACAATACTTCCTGTCTACCAGGACTGCTGTATAGTCTCCATGGTAACACCCCCCCTCCCGACTTCCCAGAGTGCTTCGCGGTCCAGGAAGCTGCTGCGTCGTCCAGTGGGGAGCAGCTGGTTGTAGAGATGGACGAGGATGAGCTGGAGGTGGTGGAGGAGTTGGAGGCCGTGTTACACCTGTCCCCAGAGGTGCAGCAAGCCATAGAGCAGGTGGGGCACCCTCACACTATTATATATTAGCCTTGGAGGACTTGTTTAACCCTTTAGTTAACTTGTGTCAGCTCATCATTCTGGCTATCAGAGGGTTAATGCTGTGGGTGACAGTAAAATAAAACCAACCAACCAACCTGTCTACAACATGAATTTACAACATGTTCTACTTGGGCTCATATGTCTTGTATGTAGCCCATTTCTTGTATAATTTTTCTTTACCTAATGTTGGTTTTTGAATGGAGTGATACATGGGCAGTAGGATGGAACGAAGTGTTTATATTTTCTTTTAATTTCATTTAAATCATTTAATTTCATTGCCAGCTGTATGCCTATAGCAAATATTAAATGGTTACTGCAAGCACCATAACCACTTCAGCGATTTGAAATAGTCATGGTGCCTGGAGTCTGTATATGCGCGTTTTGTCATGAAGCTACAAATACAGCGTTTAAAGGACCACTATAGTGCCAGGAAAACAAACTCGTTTTCCTGACACTATGTAGTCCTTAGGTCCCCCACCCTCATGGTCCCCCTTCAACCACTTACCTTTCTCCAGAGCGGGGCTCCATCGGTGCTGGCGACCTCTCCTCCTGCCGACGTCAGCGCCGAATGCGCATGCGTGGCAAGAGCCGCACATGCATTCAAACCGCCCATAGGAAAGCATTACTCAATGCTTTCCTATGGATGTCAATGTCTTCTCACTGCGATTTTCACAGTGAGAATCGCGGAAGCACCTCTAGCGGCTGTCAGTGAGACAGCCACTAGAGGCTGGATTAACCCTCTCTGAAACTGCTATGTTTTCAGCTGCAGGGTTAAAACTTGAGGGACCTGGCACCCAGACCACTTCATTGAGCTGAAGTGGTCTAGGTGCCTATAGTGGTCCTTTAATCCCTCTACTGCCAGAGATGTTACTCCACCTCATTTGTCAGCATCGCGGGTAATGTCAATTCTGTGCGACTTTCCATGCACAGAATTGCAATCATGGGCTGAGAGCAGGCAGCTGTCATATTCATCCAATGAATAGCAAAAAATCTCTGTTTCCAGGGTCTGCAACTTTGCAGAAGCCATAAACCCATCCACCAGGCAACCTCAGGGCCTGTTAGGAACCCAGGTAAGAAGGCAAACCGCTGCTAATCAGTTGGCTCTATTCCCGGAAACCAGGCTAGGGTACTGGCATCATGACCAATACAGCGGACTGCAGTAGTTATGATGATAGGAGTATCCCTATAAAGTGGTCTGACACCTTCAGGGGTCTTTATATACTTTGTAAAGGTATCATTCATGCTTGGGGTGCTGAGGCCTGGTGTTCCTTTGAAGGGTAAAAGCTGGTCAGTGTGGGTGCCGCTACGCCATCTTTTGTATTCAGCCTCTGGCACTTCATTCACCAATAGCCGCATTAGTGTTGTTCTGTTCTGCGCAAGTACAACACTGTCTATTGAGGATTCTGCAATATGGGAGCCTAAGCAAAAAAAAAACCTCTCACAGCCCATGAGAGCAAGCCTCGTCGTTAACAATGGCTAGAGGAATTGACAAAACTTGGCCGTAGAAGCAATGCGTTTTGTCAGCCTCAGCCTTCACCATAAGACAGGCAGATCCTGCTGCTTCTTATGGTATCTTAAATTATTCAAGTCAGTGAAACTCCAACACCATCAGTGTAAGTATTTCATAATGAATGTGTTTTAAAGAAATACTCACATTTTAGTGAGGTTATAAAGCAAATTTAAATTGAACCTGTATTTAAAACAGTAATAGCGGTGTTTAAGAGTATAATATTAAGTGAATGTAATAATGCAACTTTGTGTTCTACTTAAGCATGAACAACCTATACTTAACAATAAGTGGAATGCCTACATAAATGCATATCTTGTTTAATTTTTAGGTTTTTGTGTTTTTTTTTTTGTTTTTTTTAAACAAAAAAAACACATGTACTGCAATTTTCTTTACCCACTTGTAAAGTTTATTGCGTTTTCATAATAAAATTACAAGAGTCGGTGTACAATTATATGGTTTGCAGACAGTATACATCTCTAAATATGGGTTACAGTATCAATTCTGATATTTACATAATAACATGTGACAATTACAAAATAGCTTAGTTCTTTTTCCTGCCACTGTATAGATCTCCCTCCCCCCTCCCATAGTAGGACCATGGATGTCTATTGATGAAGGATTAAGATGAGCAAACTTTGAAACAGATTCACAGCGAGCCCTTTAGACCCTCCCTATAGGAAAGCATTGCATCAATTTTTACTGACGCTGGATGTCCTCATGGGACTTCCAGCGTCAGTTAGGCGACCAAAAGTTTAAATTTAGATTGACAGCCTGGAGGTTGGCATTGATCTTTGCGATGGTGGAGTCAATAAGACTGTATGGATCCTGCCCCGTGTTAGATTAGAGTACTCTATATCTAGCCATTGGACCTGCGTTTGTGGAGCCAAGAAGAGAAAGCTTTGGCATAATAGTGAAGTTTGGTAATAGGATACGGGGAGCTGAGAGTCCCCTTTTCTCACTGCTTTTGTAAAGCGTGCGTCTGAAAATTCGCCTGCCTTTTTTGACGTGACTTTAAATGTATTTATCATTCCTTGAATCAAATTTAGAGTCTCGTCTGGTACCTGGATTGGAATTGTGCGGAATGGGTATAAAAGTTTTGGTATTACATTTGCAATTCTACCAGGCCACGATAAATCACACCCCCTCCATTTAAACATGTCACCTTGAATGTGTTTCCATTTAGCCTCTATATTAGGGATCAGAGCACCTGGGGTCTTTGTAATTTTGAAATTTGATTTATGTATTTTAAATAGTCCTCCAATAATATTGGGATGATTGTTTAAGTTGGTTTATATCCCTTTTGGATATGCCCAGTGGAAGAACTATTGATTTGGTGACCGCTAACTTTATTATATGAAACTGCTGAATTCTGTTGGTGTTATCTGCAGGTTAGAGAGAGACATAAAGGCTTTAGTCAGATACGGTATATCAATATGTCTGCAAACATTTATCTTTTGCATGTTACTGAGAGGGAGAATGTAAATCCTTTAAAGGGACACTATAGTCACCAGTGCAACTACATGTATTCCTGACCCTATAGGGTTAACACCACAATCTAGCCCCCTTGGGCCCCTCATGCCTCCATAAATATAATACAAATCTTACTGTATTCAAGCCAGAAGCTGTAACTCTGCATGCTGTTTGCCTAAAAAAAAAATAAAAAAAATCAGAAGTGGTAGCCTGATCCAATCATAATGCTTCCCCATAGGATTGGCTGAGACTGACAAGGAGGCAGATCAGGGGCAGAGCCAGCATGATTCAAACACAGCCCTGGCCAATCAGCATCTCCTCATAGAGATCAATGAATCTATATGGGGAAAGTTCAGTGTCTGCATGCAGTGGGAGGAGATACTGAATCACAGGATGCTCGTGCACAGCAGATCTGAGTGGATGGAGGCATATTATGCCTCCATCAACTCCAAAGTCCACCTGGTTCACTGTGAGTGACTGTTCCTAGCTTTCAATGTAAATACTGTATTTTCTCAGAAAATACAGTGTTTACATGAGAGGCTGCAGGGAGCTATAGTTCTCACCTGAACAACCTCATTAAGCTGAAGTTGTTCAGGTGACTATAGTGTCACTTTAATGTTAAAGTTGTCCCTTATTACTAGTGGGTCCAGGGCTAGGTCTTATAATAATGAGGACAATGGATATATGAAGTTTAGGGGAGAATAATCCTGTTGTGAGGACAGAGGCTGATAGATTAGCGAATACGATTTTTATTGATGTTATGAAAGTTACTGGTATTCCGAATTTCTAAGTTTTGAACATATATTGCCAATGTACTTTATCAAATGCATTTCAACATCTAAAGAGATTAGTAAACAGGGGCTTTATTTGTATACGAGTGGTAGAGTAGTTTGATACATTTTCTGGAGTTATCGACCGGTTGGTGAGTTGATACAAATCCCACATGATCGTTCTGCAATAAGTGAGATAGGAGAGGGTCCAGTCTGTCCACCAGGACACTCGCAAATATCTTCATGTCTATGTTTTAAAGAAAGGTTGGAGTAAAAGTTATGGCAAACATTTATTTCTTTCCCTTGTTTTGGGAGGGTGACAATATGGGCACCTGTGAAGTCTGTCAATGTGTATGTCTCTGTGAGTGTGTGTATGTATGTCAGTATTTGTGTGTGTCTGTTTAGGTACCTGACTCCCTCCGAACACATTTTGTCACTTTTGATGATCTTAGCCAGGCCAATGTTTTCCCATAGGAAGCATCGGTAGTCTATTGCCCATGCGTGAAAAAACTCTGCGCCGTGCCAATCAGCATCTCCTCATAAAGATGCGTTAAATCAGTCCATCTCTATAGAGAACAATAAGCACCTCTATACAGAGTGTGGAGCTGCTGAACCTAGGTGCTGTACACCTTGAAATTACAGTGTCATGGGCACCAGCTAGGAAATCTCATTTTTATTAGATTTAAAACTCCGTTCACCAGAGCTGTGGCAAGCTCAGTGGTTGCTTTGGGAGCTACAGATCAGATCTGAGAAGAAATTATGCTGTCTTTATTTTTATTTATTTTTTTAAAACATTACAGATTAGTTGTCTTAGCTTTAGAAGATTCTTCATTTAGGCAAAATGTGTTGTAAGTGGTAGTTTCCCAAGTGTCTTTCTCTAATTTGTTGTGTTCGTGGTTTTTTTTTTTTTTTGCATTTCTTTTCACTGTCTTGTGATTACTACGAATAGTTGTGCAGTTGGATGGTTTATGGCCTATGGGGAATATCGTGACCTGGACCAAGGGTTTCTATTTTTATGGGAGTACGTGTCTAGAGGTCAAGATGAATACCCGCTTCTGATTACTACTAAGCGGGAAAAAAATATTTACATTAAAATTAATGTTTACTGTTTTCTGAATTGGCATACTCTAACATACTGTATTCTAAATTCTCTCTTTGTAGGTTTTTCCAAGTCAGGACCCTCTGGATCGTTCAGATTTCAATGCTGTTGAATATATCAATACTCTGTTTCCAACTGAACAGGTGCGTTTAACCAGTGTTCCTAAACATTTCTTATTCTCCTTGTTTTGTTTTACAATAGATACATATAGAAGGAAAATAAATCAGCTCTCTTGTATTACAGTAAAATGCTTTAATCCTACAAACTTTATAAGGTAGCACAACAAAAACTCTTCTCAAGTCTAAGCAAATACACATTAGACATCATGACAATAGCGATTAGCAATTGACAAAGGTGTGTGTGTTTATGGTTTGTTGATCTGTTATTTCACTGCTCATGCCATTTGCTCCCTATTCCCAAATAGCAGTAGCTGTTCTCTATGCATTGTATTAATGTTCTACATGTTGATGATGATATGAATGTTATTTGTTCTGTAATGTGTATAACTATGTGACAGTGTGATGTAGACTTTTTTTTTTTTTTTAAAGCCAGACTTTGTCAAAATACATTATATAAAGGGAAAGTTCTTGCTACTTCTGTTGGTTCACAGTCAAGAAATAGAAAGCCCATCTCAGACCAAGAACAAATTCCACCTATCAGGAGCCTTTCATTCAGATCCAGCAGAGGTTTAAGAAAGATGCCTTGGGTGGGAGTTCCAATCTACATCTAATGAAGTAAAACTGTAAGCTAGGTCTCAAAGGCCACACAGAAGAAAACGTTTTTTGGTTTTGTTTCTTTACTCTAAAGTAATCAAGAACATTAAAACAGACAATGGACGAGGAAATAGCCGCAGCAAATTTTCTGAAGGACTGCTGACTATACTGGTCCTTATTCCCAGATCACCTTGAGTGATAACAACAGTATATTTTTATAGAGGTGATTTTTATGAACATGGCTGAAACTCATTGGGGGTTAGAGACTTATATGGCAGATGCTCCTCAAGTTTATACAATGAACACACAACTTGGGCAGGTTTTGGTAAAGTGAAAGCTGCCACCGTTTGTACGAAAAAGAGCAGTCTTTTAGCTTTAGTGATGTTTTTATTAATTTTTAAAAAATGATTGTTGTTTGCAGGGACACTTTTACAATGAATCTTCTATTACACATGCAAAGACTAAGGTTGTTATGGTGATTGGAGTGACCTTTTAAAATATATCTTTCATGGTACCCATTACTTACATTAATTTTAAAGAGCATTTAAAGGACACTAAAGATCCCAGCTGAGATCATGAAGATTGATGATATCAGCAAATCTAATGCTTCCTTACAGAGAAGCTTTTTAAGACTGGTGCAGAATGTGCTGCAAATTGTCACACTGTGTGCATCAAATGCTCTCTATCAGCAGCATTTGATTAAGAGCGGGGTATGATTTGGAGCTCAGAGGGGAGGCAAGCACTAGAGGTGTGTTAACTCTGCAATCATAACATTTATCTACTAAACGGCAATGTTAGATTGAAGGGATGAAGTGGTCTGGTTGCCTTTGGGGTCCTTTAAATTCAATTTATACTTTATGCTTGCAGAAATGTTTGCAAATGTATAGATTTAAATTTGCTGCTTTTTTTTTTTTTTTTTTTTTTAAATGTTGGCCAGTCCCCATCTGCCAATCCTTTGCATTAAGACCTAGATGCGTCTTTGTGATTGAGATAGAGGGGGAACAAGAGAAAGTTCACCAGGCAGTACATTTGTTCCCTGTCAAAGAGTTACTCCCACTCCAGAGTTTATGGTGTCCTATAGCTGATGTGCTTGCACATTGGCAGCAGTGATTATTACCCTGCTTGGTTAATTGTCATAACAGGAAGCAGCAAAAGAGGGTGAATTTACAAAGTGTAACACTCACAGACCCCCCATAAATAATGGTGCAGGATTGAGGGGGAGCAGGTAAGTAAAAAAGATATAACTGCTCCCAAAGCAATCAAATAAATAATTTACCACAAGGAAAAATTCTATGTTTTACTGCAATGGGAGCCTTAATCTGTTAAAATGAAGCTGTCATGACAGGTTCAGTTTTAGTATTCCATGGCATTAAATTCATATACTGTACTAATTTCTTGAAGCCTAGAGAGTGTTTTACAGTGCATATGTAAACATACGGCATCATCAAGCCCACTTATCTAAAGCAAGTTCTATAACAGTAGCAGTCAAGATTTTATTTGTGAACAGCACAATTTAAAAACATGTGGCAAAATTTCTAAAGGCTGTCCATCATATTTCATGGACTGGTTGTGGAGGACATACGTCAGACTCAGAAAACAAGAGAACAGAGGTAACTCTGAAGGTGCGTGGAAATATACACAGACAGGATGGTAGAAACCTGTGTATAAAAACAAACCAATAAAAGCCAAAAAAAAAAAAAAATATTTCCCTGTTAGTGCACAAAGCTGGTCTTTATGGAAATGAAAACAATAATTTCTTAAATAAATAACAAAATCTTTTCACAACTTTTTTTTTTTTTTTTTTTCAAGTGTAAAGTTGAACACACACAAAATAGGAAGCACAAAGTTGATCCCATTTAAATGGGCTACTACTGAAGTAGAACTTTTGGCTTATTCAGTAATTACCCTCACCACATATCTGGTGAATGAAACTGCTACTAATGAATGAAATACAAATGCAGACTCCCCTAAACAGAATTCTGTGGACAGGGTCAAACTTTATAGACCAGGATGGCATGTTAATGATTGGTAGAGCCTCTTCATGGTCAGGGCAGAGCTGTGCGGTTTCTGTTTGCGTGGTCATGTGCTAGTTCATCAGCTGCTGGGATTTTAATGGGACGCATCCTTTATGTGTTTTTTCTTTGTTTTTATGTGTGCATATTTCTATTGTATTCTCTATAAAAAAAATTATAAAAAATGAAGCTGCATCCAGCCTGACCTTCCATTTAAGCAGTATAATATATTCTCCAGTTTTAACTTTATTCTGGTATTTTTGACTGTGCCATATTGCATGCGTTGGCAAGATTTGTTTTAAGAAAGAATATCTGAAACATGTATGTGCTGTTCTCTTCATTTCCACTAGAGGTCTCCATTTACCTATGTATTTTTATGGAGTCCTGTTCGCTGTGCAATTACTGCATTCACTTTTCAGACGTTTATTGATATGCATACAAAAATATTGTATAAATATACATTTTGGAAAGATTCAGAATGGGTTAAAGGGATAGTCTAAAGACCCTATCACTAACAAAAATAATTTGTGTGCTATTAAATTAAGCTTAGACACCGCATTGTCAAAATAATATGTTGAGAACTTTGGTAAAATAAAAAAAAAATATATAAATATATATATATATATATATATATATATATATAATAAACTTGAGTTGTAATCTCATTGATGCTTGTAGGTAATTTCCTAGTACCTCAAAACACAGCATTCAGTATTTATAGTGTCCCCAAAAGGAAGTGCATTATGATAAAAAATAACGGGGTTGCAAAATATGGATAAGTACTGATTTGACAAATACGTTCCAAATTGTCTATAGTCACAGCTTGGCTATTTTGGCTTAAATTTAGCAATTTCGTTTTCAGTTAGTACAATTGTGTGTTTATTGAAATATGCCATATGTATTGAGGTTAAAGGGACACTATAGTCACCAGAACAACTACAGCTTATTGAATTTGTTCTGGTGAGTAGAATCATTACCTTCAGGCTTTTTGCTGTAAACACTGTCTTTTCAGAGAAAATGCTGTGTTTACATTGCAGCCTAGTGATAACTTCACTAGCCACTCCTCAGCTGTTAGAGATCCTTCCTGGGTCATGGCTGCCTAAAATGCATCCAAACATTCTGTATCTCCTCTCTCTGCATGCAGACACTGAACTTTCCTAATAGAGATTCATTGATTCAATTAATCTCTATGAGGAGATGCTGATTGGCCAGGGCTGTGTTTGAATCATGCTGGCTCTGCCCCTGATCTGCCTTCTTGTCAGTCTCCCCCAATCCTATGGGGAAGCACTGTGATTGGATCAGGCTACCACTTCTGATAATGTCAGCAGACTGCTTGTTTGTTTTTTTTTGAGGCAAACAGCATGCAGATCTACAGCTTCTGGTTTGAATACAGTAAGAGTTTTCTATATTTATGGAGGCATGAGGGGCACGGGGGGATAGATGGTGGTTTTAACACTATAGGGTCAGGAATGCATGCTTGTGTTTCTGACCCTATAGTGATCCTTTAAAATTCAGTGCAAAAGTTAAAAATAATTCTAAAATAAGTATTTAATAGCTATATATCAAATACACAGACAGCTGCTCTTTCATAAATGGAATTTCTTAAGGTTTTTGTAAAATGTGTAAATTTGGAGCCCCACTTTTTTTTCCTCATCTGTGGATTTTGATTATTATTTCTATAGATTAAATGGTGTGTGGGTGTATTGTGCACATGTCCATATATGATCACTCTTGAAAATATCCATACTTATTATCAGTGTATTGTTTATTTTATTTTCCATTTATATGTGCATAGTACTTCTCCACTTTAATGTTCAACTAATACCAACATATATAAATCTTTACTAAAACTTTTTGTAGGATCATATAAAACCATCCATAGTGTATTAAAATGTTTATTCATGTATGTGTTAATATTAAAATAAAAAGAGCTATTGAGATGTGCCATGTGTCTTATTTCCCTCTGTTCTTTTCTTCCAGTCCCTGTCCAATATTGACGACGTAGTGAGCAAAATTCGGTTGAAAATAAGGTAAACACTTTATTATTTCATCGTTGTGGTGAAGCCAAGTTGTGATAAATGGGTACCTCAAGGCCTAGGAGCTGTTTCTGTGTTGTATAGAATATTTTTAGTTGTTTGACAGTAAAGCTTGTAAACTTTAATGCCCATATCCTAAATGTGACTGTAATGTCATAAAAAAGTAATAACTCCATTTTTGTCAGATTTTTCTAAATGCACAGGAATTATACATAATACAGCATATAAGCCTGCAATTGAGATAATAAGGTGTGGCTGCCTCAGATTTCGCTGTTCAAGTCATCAAGAGCATGAAAATAGCATTGCTCTCTTCAAGGTGTAGTTTGACACAAATGTGGGTAATTTTATTATAGTTTTCTAACTTGTTGCAAATGTTTTATAGTTCTCTATATGAAAAGCATTGTGTCAGCTTTATTCACTAAACTAGAAAATGTGGGAAAATTGGCAAGGCACTTCTAATACTAGAATAGCACAACTGGAGAAAACAAATATATTGCCTTAAAAGTGTCCATTCTTCCATTATTGTTTGTTTTCCACAATCCCTGGGTTTTGTGGATAACTTTATTTTGTTTGTTTTTATATTATTTGTAATTTTTTTTTTTCTTCCAGGCGTTTGGATGAAAATATTCGAACAGTGGTTCGAGGTCAAACTAACGTAGGACAAGATGGACGACAGGTATTTTCATTTTCTCTCCAGGCTGACTTAATCCTCAATAAACATGCTTCATAGCTATACATTATAGAATGTTTAACTTTGACATTATATAGCTGGTTCATTTTCTCTATAGCTCTTGTCATGCTTTTTATAAAAAATTTTTGTTTTTTGTTTTTTTTATTACCTGTGCTGAAACAAGATATAAATATAAAGCTTTCTCATTTGTATTTTGGAAAAGAGTAAGAGCATCACTTTGCAGTCTGCTTACAGCAAGCATGTGAAACTTGCGGCCCGTGTGCCGTATTCGGCCCACAATGAATATATTTGCGGCCCTCCTGCCCTGGGCCACTTTGTGCTGTGGCTCTGTCTGTTCCTTGTTTTCCCTACGGCAGCCACAAGAGGGCAGAGGCCACCACTCCCCCTTCCCTCCTGCTCGCAGTGCCAGAAAAGCGTCTGGTGTGCTAGAGCAGAGCTGAAACTGGAGGACGGGGAAGAGAGGCTTAGGGAACCTTCCTGTGTAGTGTGTTAAATTGGGCAGGGGGGCCAGTGTATTAATTTGGGGGACGGAGAGAGCAGGGTATTAATTTGGGGGACGGAGAGAGCAGGGTATTAATTTGGGGGAGAGAGCAGGGTATTAATTTGGGGGACGGAGAGAGCAGGGTATTAATTTGGGGGAGGAGAGAGGCAGGGTATTAATTTGGGGGCGGAGAGAGCAGGGTATTAATTTGGGGGACGGAGAGAGCAGGGTATTAATTTGGGGGACGGAGAGAGCAGGGTATTAATTTGGGGGACGGAGAGAGCAGGGTATTAATTTGGGGGAGGCAGAGAGCAGGGTATTAATTTGGGGGAGGCAGAGAGCAGGGTATTAATTTGGGGGAGGCAGAGAGCAGGGTATTAATTTGGGGGAGGCAGAGAGCAGGGTATTAATTTGGGGGAGGCAGAGAGCAGGGTATTAATTTGGGGGAGGGAGAGAGCAGGGTATTCATTTGGGGGAGGGCGAGAGCAGTGTATTCATTTAAGGGAAGGGCAGTGTATTAAATTTGGGAGTGGTAAAAGAGGGGGCAGTGTATTATGGTGGGTGGAGGCAGTTTATTAGAGTGGTGGGAGGGGGGCAGTGTAATAAATTTGAGGAGGGAGGGGACAGGGTTTTAAATTAGGGGGAAAGAGGGGGACCGTGCATTCGATTAGAGTGGAGAGACTGGGGCAGTGTATTGGATGTGTGTTGTGGAGACATTCTCAAGCACCGGGTGTAGTGGTATTATGGAGACAAGCTTGGATACTATGGTGAAGCCTTATAGAAAGCAGTTGTTGGGGGATTTTATCATAAGAGGCGTGGAGCTGGACAATAGTGGTTTTGTGAGATGTCTTCCCGGAGCTACTGCTCACAGAGACACGTATTTGTAATTGGATGTACTTGTCCATCTAGGGACAAATGACTTGGCTTGCAATGAGGTTTCAGAGGTAAAGGAAGTTTTTTTTGTGTTTTTGCCAATTATATAAGGCAGGTTGCTTCCACACTGTCTCTGAAGTTCTGCCTGTGCATAACACTCAGAAAGACAGGCGGATGCATATTAGGGACTTTAACTTGTGGCTTGATGAATGGTGTCGGGAGCCAGGATTTGGCTTCATTTCTCATGGTAGCTCTGTTTAGAATGAAAATAAACTGTACAAAAAAGATGGATTGCATCTTTCTCAAAAGGGAACAAATGTTCTCAGTGAGACGTTTAGAGGTAATGGCAACTGATAATTTTAGATTACATTTAGTCGCTGTTACTGAGACATGGTATAATGAGAAAAATGACTGGGACATAGCAATACCAGGGTACTCTTTATATAGAAAAGAAAGGGGGAGGGGTGGCCCTGTATGTGAAGGATAGCATAAAATCTAGCCTAATAAGTTAGTGAGTCAAACATAGAGTCCATTTGGGGTACGTTAGAATTTGGTAATCACACAGTACCCCGTGTAGGTGTGATTTATAGGCCCCCAGGACAAATAGAAGAGTTAGATAATCTACTAGTTGAGGAAATAGCTAAAATGACAATAAAGGAGGAAGTTATCATCATGGGGGACTTTAATCTTCCTGTCCTCACTTGGAGTATTGTACGCAGTACTGGAGACCATATCTTCAGAAGGATATTGATACTTTAGAGAGAGTTCAGAGAAGGACTGCTAAACTGGTTCATGGATTGTAGGATAAAACTTACAAGGAAAGGTTAAAGGATCTTAACATGTATAGCTTGAAGGAAAGACAAGACGGGGGGATATGATAGAAACATTTAAATACATAAAGGGAAACAACACAGTAAAGGAGGAGACTATATTTAAAAGAAGAAAAACTACCACAACAAGAGGACAGTGTCTTAAATTAGAGGGACAAAGTTTTAAAAATAATATCAGGAAGTATTACTTTACTGAGAGGGTAGTGGATGCATAAAACAGCCATCCAGGTGAAGTGGTAGGGGTTAACACAGTAAAGGAGTTTAAGCATGCGTTCGATAGGCATAAGGCTATCCTAACTATAAGATAAGGCCAGGGACTAATTTTAAAGTATTTATTTAGAAAATTGGACAGACTAGATGGGCCGAATGGTCCTTATCTGCCGTCACATTCTATGATTTGGGGGAAGTGTATTGGATTTGGAGCCAATGTATTAGAATGGAGGAAAAGGGTAGTGTATTAGATTGGATCTGCATGGAGGCGCTGGACACTGCCCATGGAGATGCTGATTGGCCCTGCAGCGTTTTTCCACACATGCGGAATAGCATGTCTGATCTCAGCCAAAGTGAAGAACACTCATAGGACTTCAGAATCAACAAGATAACGTCATTTGTTTTTTTACCAAACTTTTCTTAATATGTCAAGGTAGTTGGACTGGAACGTTGCTTAGATGCAAATACAGTCTGCTTAAAAAAAAGTTGGCTCTTTTGTTTACTTTGAAGCCCCACGAGCATGAGGACATCCATCTATGTTTCTATGAAAACTGAAGTTTTTTTATTTTTTTTGTGGCCCACATAAACGTAAACCTTGTTTATTTGGCCAGTGTTAGCCTATGAGTTTGACATGCTTGGTTTACAGTGTCTAACTGTACGTATGATTTACTGCAATTTTAAGCATTTTCCCATATTTATTGCTACGAAAAAATACAGATATGAATATTAAAGTCACCAAAACAACTTTAACCTAATTAATCAATTTTGGTATATTGCCCATGCCCCGGCAATCCTACTGCTCAGTTCTCTGCTGTATATTTGTTAAATCATTTGGTTTATGCAGCCATAGTCACTAATCCCTGCATGTGACTTACACAACCTTCCTAAGCTGTAAAGAGTCATCTAATGTTTATACTTCTTTTAAGGTCTGTTTATTTAGAATGTTGTACCTTTTGCTCTGTTAAAAGCTTGCTAGACACTGCAAGAACCTCTTGTATGTAATTAAAGTTCAATTTACAATATCTGATTGAAAATTAAACCATTTTTCTTCATGCAGGCTGAGAGGTGTGCCTATGGCTTCATAAACAGAAACAAAAGTGTTAAACTTTTAAATGAGTGCGAACTGAGCGGTGAAACTTCAAAAGGCATGATCTATACACCAAAACGGCTTCATTAAGCTAAAGTTGCTTTGGTGATTATAGTGTCCCTTTAACGTAAAAGGTGAGCCAAGCAAGTCCAAATGTAACTAGTTTATTTTCATGGGATGGATTACTTATATTGGTAAAGGTCAAGGCCTAAAAAACAGAGGTAAAGAACTCCCTGATCTCCCGAGATACACCTTCAGTGAATAATGGAGTGGGTTGTCTCTCCCACTTATAAACTCTGGATCCAACTGGAAACTAGTTTTTTAAGTGTACATATCAGATTGATTACCACTTGAAAAATGGTCCAGAACCAAAGTGCAAATGCACTTTCCCTAACGAGGTATAAAGACAATTTCATAGTTAAGTTTAGATTGATTATTAGCATTGTTTGAGTAGAATGACTGGCATCTCTCCGAGCTTGGTGAACAACTGTAAATTTTACATGTTATTGTAATACGAGGGATTGCACAACCTTTACTGACAAATTTCTTACAGTTTGACAATACCATTGTCTTAAAGGGAACTAATAGTTCCGAAAATAACAAACTTTATTTTGAAACTATTAATTCTCTTCTGTTCACCCCCCTTTGAATCTAAAAATAAAATTTTAAGAGATTACTCACTTTATTTCCAGAGACTGTACTCCATTGCTATGACAAAGACATTGTGACAAATTGAGGAGAAACTGAGATTTAAAAAATAAAAATAAAAGTGTCCCTAATCCTATTTTGTCCTAATTTTACATGCTAATTGTCAGTTTGCTAAAGGCACTGTTTAATAAGTAAATCACTTTGTGTCTGGTAAGCCTTTGAGTTAATTCCTGCTTACAGTGACACACCTTTTGGTATTAGCTAGGCATGTTACCTAGAACTTGTTATACTAAATAGAGCATACAAGTATAGTAGTTGTGTTATTTACAGTCTCTTGATTTATAATGAACAATTTAACTTAAAACAACAAAATAAGGACATATATTTGACAGGTGATCGTCATCCAGCAGGTTTTTGAAACTTAAAACCAGAATCATCTTAATGGGACTTTGAAATGTAAAAAGGGCATACATGACGCTGTCCACAGAAACCCACATGTAATAAGTATTTGGCGGTCTTTAGGGAGAGAGAGTAAGGTCATCGCTTACGTGGATAACTTACTCTTCTCCATCTCAAACCTGGCATCCTTTTCTCTTTCCATCTTGCAAGAATTCATGCTATATGGCCACCTCTCAAATCTGAAAATTAATTTTTCTAAATCATAATTCCCCAACTTTAATTTTGACTCTACCCTAACATCCACCTTGCAAGGTGCATATTAATTTCAGTGTTGCCGGGAAGCAAATATCTCATGGCCATGACCCCGGCTGACCTTTCGTCATACAATTTAATTTCCGGCCACTATTAGAAAAAATAAAACAAGACCTGCATTCTTGGATGCTCCCAAATATAACATGACTTGGAAAAATCCGTATTCTAAAAATGAATGTTCTGCTGTGTTTCTTACATTTACTTAAGACTCTCCCAGTCCACATCCCACAAATTTTCATTACACAGGCTGTAAGATATTTTCAGAAAACACTTGGCACCATCGAAAAGCACTACTGAAGTATGACATACTGACAACGCCTAAAAAACATAGAGGCAAAGGACTCCCTGATCTCCCGAGATACCACAAAGCAGTTCACCTTCAGTGAATAAGGGAGTGGGTCGTCTCTCCCACTTATAAACTCTGGATCCAACTGGAAACTAGTTTTTTTGGGATATTCCTTTATTTGAACACTGAACACTGGGACCAAGAAAACAAACAACCACTCAGCCAAACCCAATGCACTATCCATTTGGAGAAGGCTATCTGGATCTAGTGACCTGTCTCCCCTGTTACCTGTGACAGGAAACTCTGAGATTACACTATCCTTGCTGAGTATATCAACAGTAGGCTACTCACACTGACAGACCTTGGCATACCACAACCTCCTGGACTGCTGGGTAGATTTAAATTCCACCAGCTAAGACAATTTGTTAAGCATATTACAGACATCGAGATAACCAATGGTTTGAAATCAATTATCAATCTTCAAATCCTTGTGTACTGCGTTCCCCGACCACCCAAACTTGTGCTTTTTCGCAACTGTACAAGATTTCTCCACAAGATGATGCGTAGCTTCCTTACTTTGTAAAATACTGGGAAAGAGACCTGGGTAACACCCTCTCCACCTAGCAATGGATAGAATTCTTTATGCTTACTCATAAATCATCCATTAGCACCAGATACCAAGAATCTGGATATAAAATGCTCTCACACTGGTATAAAACTCCAGAAAAACTGTTGTCCGTATCCTCGAGTTGTGACCAGGAGATGTACAAGGAAGCTTGGCACTTTGTATCCTATATGGTGGTCTTGTCCCCTCATACAGCCCTTTTGGAGGGATATACATGTGATTCTCAATACACTTACAGACATTTCTGTAACTTTCTCCCCTGGGGACTACATGGTACATTCCTTCCTTATTCCGATCACCAGTTATATGAAAACAGTGCTACCTCTACCTTGTCAATGCTGCTCGTAATTATATCCTGGGATTCTGAAAGAAGAGCATAGTGTCCAAGCCATGAGACTTGATGCACTTGTTTAATAGGGAGACTTTTGAAGATTTGATCCAATCAGCCAAAGGTATGAATTTGGCATAGTCTATTGGCTTTATTTCTTGTCCTCTGGGTCTGTTAACTCTAACATTATCCCCCTTCCTGACATTGTTCCCCTGAATATAAGTAATGCCCATACACTAACATTTTTAGTGGTTAAATTTTTATTTTATTATTTATTTATTTTTTATTCTTTATTTTTGTTGTCTAATTGCTTATTACAAGTGACGAAGATGCCACAACAGCTCTCTGTTAGTCAAACATATAACATAGATGAACAGTTGGCATTAAAAGACAGTGCACAGGTTTTTTTATAAGGTTAATTTTACATGTTACAACAATCGTGCTTGATCTATCGTTGTGTCGCCATAGGTCCCCCTAAGGTGATAAGTTACATGTAGTTATCTTGGTGATGCATAGCATGTTCAGCTCTGATTGGTGTACTGTGGTCGCTTATTTCGTGTAAGTGGGTCCTAGTGGATGCTCTGGCGACACAGGTTCGTACCACACTACTCAACAATGTATCCCTACTCCAGGGCATTGTGGCTGGGTGTATTGTGTGCGTGAACTTGGGTCTCTCTATCATTAAGTTGTCCTGTGTGCCTTGTAGATGATTGCACGGTGTGTGTGTGTGTTTGTGTGTGTTCCTTGACCCCTAGCTAAGGGGGGCTCAGGGGGGTGGTGGACATGTACTATTAGTATATGAGCAGGCGGTGGCTTTTGTGGGTATTGCGGTGCCTGGTAATTGTGTTATTGGTATGTGGATCATCGCCTGTGAGGTGGCCCTTTAACTTAAGGAAGTGTTAAATGGGTGTGTACCCTGCTGGGTTCGCTAATTGGTGCTAAACCCTTGGTATATAAGTAATCGTAGAACTGGTAAAAGAAAAACATTATTGTTAACTTTTTGTCAGCGGGCTGAGCAGCAGTCATTTACGTCAAGTGTCCACTATCGGGATTTCCCTTCTTCTCGGTACAAAGGGGACAGTTCTGTTCTGGTGGGGTCCCATGTATGGGAGCTGGTTGGCTCGTCAGTTGCATCTGGTCTTGGTGGGAGCTTCAGCGCCTGGAGGAAGGAGCTGAGTTGAGTGAGAGGATTTTAGTTGTAATACTGTTTCTTTAAGGCCTTTTATTTCTTGTTGTATGTCGTTTATATCTTCCTCTGTGGATTTCACGTGGTCCGTGACCGCTTGAACCTCCGTTTTTATTATGGCCATGTCTGCCGCTGACATTTGTTTTAGTTCCAGTAAGAGGTTTTTAATGTCCAGTTTTGTGGCTGGTGTTAGCGCATCTGGGTCAGCCTGTATGTCATGGGGTGGCCGTTGGTCTAGAGTATCTCCCTCAGCATGATCCAAGTATGTGGAGTTAGTCTCTGGGTCAGGTGTGGCCGCCATCTTTGGGCCCGCCGGGTGCTGGAGCATGGCGTGTTTACACCTTATGAAAGTGCCAAATTAAGAGAAATTGCACCCTCCAGCCTATTAATCGAGAGGTCAGAAGGGTGCTCTTCCGAATTGCTTTAAATCCTAGCACAAAGTGGAAAGCAGTGCTTTTCATAGAGTAGCATGAAACTCTATGCTTCTCTATGAGAGGCATTGCTGGTGCAGCAAAGTAATTGTCACACATGCCCCCTGCCCCCAATGCTTCCATTTCTGAGCAAGTTAACACTTGTCCCTGGCCATCTAAAGCCCAGCCTTCACTGGAGTTATGGCTAAGGCAGAGATTGAAAGATTGAAACCTCGTTTGTACAGGGCCTTTTTTTTATATTGCCTTTCTCTAATTGTATAGTGCTGCAGAATATTTTGGCACAATATAAATGCTAATAATAATAATTACACACTTCCTTCTAGCCATACCAATTCATACCAGCAGTGGGTGCTGTAAGTGTATGGGCTGCTTAGGATTCTCATTTAGGATTAATATACTAACCAATTGAAAAATTCACCTGTATCACTTAATCTCCAAGAAGTGGTTTGGATGCAGTGGCCAGGTCTTTATAACCCTGCAGTGTTTAACCATTGCAGTTTTGTAGAAACACTCATCTTGCGGCTGTCTTCTCAGACGGCCTCTAGAGTCACTTCCTTTACAGCAGCCAAGTAAAACCTGGGCACATGATATTGCATCTCAATGCTTTCATTGTAGAAGCATGTTGATATGTGCAATTGTCATTCACAGTGCATGCGCATCAGTCCCCAGTGCTCCTCTATGAGGAGAATTAGATCAGAACATTGGCTTGAGAGCCAGATGACGTCAAGGGAGGAGGAATGGACGCCAGTGCAGAGAGATGAGGGAATCTATGCGCTGGAGAAACTGTATATGTATTCCTAATGCTATGGTGTATTGTGGTTTATATCTGCAAACCAGCACATTACATAGATTTGACTGCTCGCTGTAGCATCAATGGAGTTTTGCTTTGACAGGTGCACTTTGAAGTATGGATATGTTGTAGACACAACATCGCTTTAAATCATTCCATTTTCCATACATTTCCTTGTTAAATTGAGACATTTGGTTCTGGAAGAGCTAGCAGCTGGTCTTTGTAAAATAAAACTTCATTTTGAGAACGCCATAAAATAAGTCTGCAGAAGCTAGTCACATTATGCTCCCACAGCAGCAAAACTTCAACTTTGTAAAGCTGTATCATCTTTCCATAAGGAAGTTGTCATCACTAGTACTATGTAAAGCAGAACATAGGTCAAACAACGCACCCATTACAATTTTCCTGCTGTAAGTGTCCCCAGTTGAACCCCACATACCCGGGATAAAAAAATCTAATGATTTTCTGCATGGTTTATGCCATGGTCTGCAATGGCAGTTCAGACATTTTGGATGTTAATACCATAATTAGTGCTGTGTAGACATTCAGCATATAATGTACTGCCTTACTAAATCATTAAAAGTACAGTTTTAAGTTTATATTTGTCTAATTTACAACTTTTCTCATTATCTAAATAATCATGGAATGTATGCATGAATGTTGTATAATATCATATATGTCCTCCAATATGTTTTATTGGAGGATAATACAGTGCAATATTAAGCACATCCCCAAAAACTATTCATAATTACTGCAATAGTGAAAATATGTTTTTGTTTTTTTTAAAAAAATTTTTTTAACATAAATAAAAACAAATCACAACAGAATAGTGAGAATGGACAACAGCTTGCTCTTTCCTTGGTTCATGCTCCGTTCTCAAACCGGCTTCAGCAAGCCCAGACGATTGTTTTGGCTTTGTTGCCTCTCATTGTATGTGGAAAAATAAACATTTTACATACAGTGGTGTATCCTGGTTTTGTGCTGCCTTAGGCAGGACAAAACTCATGCGCTGTGTGTGTGGCTAACAAGACATTTGCCCTGGGCATTTGGGGCGGCTTTTTTTGCCGCCCCCTGGAAAATGCCGCCCAAGGCAAATGCCTTGTTTGCCTCGCGGCTAAAACGTCCCTGCTTACATACACAATATATAGTGTAATACAGCGATCTAAAAAGGTGGTCATAATAGGGAGTTGGTTAAAATGTTTTGCTACATGTAAAAATAAAGTTTTTGTTATTCTTTTAAAAAATAGTCAACAAAGTCTAGCATATTGAAAATGATGCAGTTTTTTGGTTGGCCATAGAGTCCCCTTAATATTTTCTGATACAGCTCTTCCTTCCTGCTATAGTACATGCTATAATTTGGTTAAAAACTCTAAAGTCAAAAGGCTACATAACTGTCTTGCTCTCCTTCTTGTAGATGCTACTCAAGATGTTTTTTCTTATTCTAATTTTGTAACATAAGAGCAATCCTCAGTTTGAAACTTAATTTGTTTGTGCCTAAATATCATTTGGATGGGAACTGTATGCTGGAATAACATTTATATAAATTAGCTATATAACCACAGTTAGCATCGTAGCTAAAGTGCTACTCTTTTTTTCCCCAGTAGATTTTCATATGTGCCATTTATATAGAAACATAGAATGTGAATGCTTACCATTGATATCCGTGTGCTGTGACTTGATTTACATTTTAGAGCGGTTTGGCGTTATGGCGAAATAACTGGAAAAGCTCCATAACATTGGAGTTATTACATAAACACTTTTAAAGGAAAGCTTTTCTATTGTTTTAATTGGGGGGTTCCTATTTGTCTATACCAATTCCAGCACTAAAGGGTTAAAAAGCTATTAAACTATTCCAGCGTTGGACAGCTTCGATCCGTCTCCCGTGAAAACATTACGGATGACTTATGTACAATCAAATGTTTCGCAAATAAAATGCATTCAGACAAGCGACACATGCGCGTCAATCACTGTTATTCACAAATAATGCTTCTCACTTATTCTTTGTACCACAGTTAAATGTGAGAAATGCAGGGTACCCTCCGTGCTCTGTTTAGAGCCATGAGATGTGCCTAAGGGGATTTTAGATGAAAAGATGTTAATAAATTATTTTTAAAAGTCAGAGAGGTCATGCGGTTAAACTTTAAAGCCCCTTAGCAAGCTGACATGCTTTAGGGGCCTGGAGTATCCTTTCAAAGCTTTTATGAATTTTCTCCGAAACTGCACTGTTATTCTCTCAACGGAACTACATCTCTCGTGTATAGTGTCTCAAACGATCGTGTTACTTAAACCACCATGGCCACTTCAGTGATTGGATTTTAACAAAATATGTCTTTTAATGCAGATTTCCTGTGTGCTTGTTTTTTTTTTTTGTTTTTTTTTAAATATGAAGAGCAAAATGTTTTTGTCATTTTACTCACTTGTGGGCACAAAGAGAAAGAAATGCACATGAGAAATGTGAGTGAACAAAATGCCACAGGAAAAATGTAATGAATGATGAAATTTACAACTAAAATGCAGCCTCCAAGGCTGAAGATTGACATGTGCACTGTCTTGAAAAGAGGAATTGAAATCTGTGCTTCATCTGCTGTGAATTTACAGGTGATATGTCTGAAATATATAAAGGATAACTGTAGAATGTGCATTCCCAAGTACCGTATATACTCTAATATAAGTCGAGACCCCTAATTTTACCCCCCAAAATTGGGAAAACGTATTGACTTGAGTATAAGACTAGGGTGGGAAATGCAGCAGCTACTGGTAAATTTCTATATAACATTAGAGTCCAAAAAAATTATATTAATTGAATATTTATTTACAGTGTGTGTATATAATGAATGAAGTGTGTGATGCAGAGCCTTGGTGGGGGGTGGGCATTTTTTTTATTTTTATATTTTTTTTATTATTATTATTATTTTAATATTTTTTTTTATATTCCTTTTATTTTATTTTGTATTATTTACATTTTTGTTCTGCTTAATACCTGGCCAGCGAGGGGGACTCTCATTCCCTGGTGGTCCAGTGGTGTGCACTGTGTAGGAGGGGGGCTGGCAGGAAGCGTTTACTTACCTTTCCTGCAGCTCCTGTCAGCTCCCTTCTCTCTCCTCCAGTCCGGTCAGCTCCCCTGTCAGCTCCACTGTAAGTCTTGCGATGTGACTGCCGCGCGGAGCGTTGCCACGGGTTACCCTCTCGCGAGACTTGCAGTGGAGCTGACCGGACCGGAGGAGAGTTTGCTGCCAGCCCCCAACAGGACCTTGCCTGTATTATGGCAATGTAAGTTGCCATAATACAGACAGTGACTCGAGTATAAGACGAGTGAGGGGTTTTTCAGCATAAAAAATGTGCCGAAAAACTTGTCTTATACTTGAGTATATACGGTATATAGGTAAACTGTGCAATTGATATACTGCCCAAAACGGCAATTTTGTATTTTTTTGAATTTAAAAAAAAAAAGTGATTTATTGATGTTTTAAATGTAGTTAAAGTAAGATGGGTGAAAATTGTAGAGTGCTTCTTCCTTCAGAGATAGTATCCCAAACTCTCTCTATGAAACATATAACCAATAGTAACTGGAAAAGAAAGCGCAAACGTTAAAATTCTTACACATACATTTTAAAATAAACACGTTTATTGGTCTTATTGTACCAAGAAGATGACAAAGTACAAATTAATTAATAAAACATTTAAAAGAAAAAAAGGTAAATTGCTGGTATTGTAATTATAGAATTCGAAGTGTGCACACTTGTATTTTAAAAAACAGGCTTATGTCAATATCGTATAAACCGGATAAAAGGGTTTGAGCCTGGTAATACTAAGAAAATAAAGAAACCCCATAATAAGCTAAATTTGAGACCACATTTATAACCGTATATTGAATAATATACCGAACTTTCATATACTATGAATAATCATATGGAAGAAAAAATTCCAGAAATATGGTTGAGTTTGCCGTATTATGTTAGTCCAGAGTAGATTAGGAACTTTCTGTGGAATCGATCATTTTCAGGGACAACCAGTTGTCCGCAATACTTAAGTGAAAATCTGCCAATTAGTTAAAGATAAACATATGAGTTGTTTTCTTTATTTGGGCACTGGCAGATATACATACTTGGGCAGAGTAGATAACGTGAATAGTGTAGTACTTTTACACCAGGTGGTCTGGGTGATAGAAAGTCAAAAACACATTTCCAAACAAAGAGCCTCACAATCCACTCTAAGGATCTGCATGCAGAGTAGTACAATCCCGATATAGGTATGGGTCTCTTTCCAAAAAATTTCTGTGGAATATAGAATATAAGCAAAAAAAACCCCCAAAACAACCCTATACTGCTCACTGTTTATGACTATGCTTAAAGGGATTCTATAATGTTAGAAATACAAAGTTGTATTCCTAACCTCTGAACCCCCCTTCCCTCAAGTTTACTCACCCGATTCCAGCGCCAATCTCCCTCTGCGCTAGGTTGTCGCTATGCCTCCGACAGGGGGCCTAATGCACATGTGCAGCGAGAGCATTAAGCCCTCCCCGTAGGAAAGCGTTGCCCCAATGCATTCCTATGGGGATTTCACTTATGCTGGATCCAGCGTCAGTTAGGTGACCCAGAGTCCGGTAAACTCCAGGAAGCTCCTCTAGTGGCTTTCGTAAGTGGTCAGGGTCAGTGACATTGCACCCAGACCACTTCAATGAGCTGAAGTGGTCTTGGTGCCTACAGTGTCCCTTTAAGGTAAGATGGAAGTTTACATACATTCAGCTGTGCTGTGATGTCTTCTTGGGTGGTATTGTGACGAAAGTACCTTCGTCACTGGGATTTGGAGAGTCCGGCTTGCCAGCCTCTTGCCCTGTGACTATGGCCTCTGGGATGTATTGCCCTTTAAAAGCTTTATTTGGGCATATTGGATTTTAAATCACTTTTTCTGCCTCTTTAACCCCTTAAGGACTCATGACATGTGTGACATGTCATGATTCCCTTTTATTCCAGAAGTTTGGTCCTTAAGGGGTTAAATCCATGGGAAAATGTGCCTCTCCCTCTCCCCCCTCTTTTTCCTGTCATATTGTTTCCCCAGCAGGGCGTTGTCCCAGGGACACTGCCAGACCAGTTTAAACTGGCTGCTTTGTCCCTCCTCAATCTCCCATCAGCCCTTGCTATTTTCTGACCCCACCCTTATTTGTACTATAGTGCACTTTTAACATTGGACATATTGAGCGCTCAGATCCAAGCTATCTGGGGACATGTTGGACATACAGGTTAAACATTGTATAATAAGAGTTATGTATTTTTATGTGGTTTTTGTAACAGTTTCTGACTTAGCGATATTTCCTGTACCTGGAGATAATTAAAGGGACACTCCAGGCACCCAGAGCACTTCTGCCCATTGGAGTGTTCTGGGTGCCAACTCCCACTACTCTTAACCCTGCAAGTGTAATTATTGCAGTTTTTATAAACTGCAATAATTACCTTGCAGGGTTAACTCCTTCTCTAGTGGCTGTCTAATAGACAGCCACTAGAGTACCCTTCCTGCATCATAGCACACGCTGTGTGAGGACCTCCAGCATCGCTCAATTCCCCATAGGAAAGCATTGAAAAGCATTTTCAATGCTTTCCTATGGGGAGCTCTAATGCGCATGCGCGGCATTGCTGCGCATGCGCATTAGGTTTCCCCAGCCGGTGGGCAGAATCAGTCTCGCCCACCGGCCAACGTAATACAGAGGAGGAGCGGCGGCGGAGGCAGAAGCAGCGACATGGGACATCGTCGCTGCCTCTGGTAAGTTACTGAAGGGATTTTCACCCCTTCAGCAACTGGGGATTGGAAGGTGGGAGGGAGAGGGGACCTGCAGTTTCCCTTTAGGTTACCACAGCCACTTAAGCCAGTTATCTCCAGGATAGATGAGACGATAGACCGTCAGCAGAGCCTAAATCTGTGGAACTGTTTTGGGCATGAAAGCCATGTTTGCAGTTGGGCAAATGTGACTTTCATAAAACTTTTGAAACCCTGCTCTGATCTGGGTGATTTTTGGATATGTTGTTCACCCAGGTCAGGGCTATCCAGGGATAGTGGGGATATGTTGTTGTTTTGGGGTGTTTCTGGACTTTGGGTAAAACTAGATATTTTCTGCCTGTAGTAATTGAGTTAGTCCATTGTGTTTGGTAATTGTATCACAAGCAGAGGGGAGGATTTGTGTACATTAGCTGGGAGTGTCTAACTGTACAATACTGTGTTGATTGGCAGTTGTGCTCCACAAAGTCCACGTGGGTAGTAACCTTGTGGGGAAAACTGTATAAAAGAAATGCCTTTGTGCTCATTAAACAGACCTGTTCTACCCTTCATTAAGTCTTGGCTCATCTATGGGGGATTGGAGAACCACACTCTGGGAATTGCTATAATCACTATACTCCCCAGAGTTTAATCACTAGCTCTTGTAAGAACTGTTCTCTGGACTAAGGAGAGGTTCACCCACTGGAAGCTGAAGCCTTGTCTTGGGTCCAGGGTCGGTGGAGGATGGCGAAACCCCAACCAAGCTGTGGCAGTTTGTCGGGTTTGCGGTGGTTATGGTGTCTAATGGAGTGCTTGGAGCCCTCGGGAAGCACTAGGAGCATCCATCAATGGAGGTACCCAGTCGGGGTGCCAGGCGACCCGTTACAGGTATAATCCCCAACTTGAATAACTTTAGGTAAATCCAGAGGTTTTGATGGCAGTTAATCTTTAATGAGGTAGAGAAGGTTAGAACAAAGACCCTGAACATAAACCAGTTCACTAGCGCAGGGAATCCAGCAAATCTATGTTTGTGGAAACGTCCCCGAACATAGACCAGCTCTGTAACGTGGGGAATCCACGCGCTAGAGAGCTGGTCGTAAAGTGAGGACCACCTGTATTTATAGGGAATCTCAAATCAAAAACCGATACCCTCACTCACGTGACTGCTTACAGAGTCACATGATTTTAACCAGTTAGGTAAAAGTGAAAAAGTAATGAGCTATTTTAAAAGTGTAAAATTTATTAAAGGAACATAAAAGTTAAACTTTTCTAAAATAGTGAATTGAAAACTACATTATGTGTGTAGTTCTGCGATGGGGACTACAAAGTCGATAATGTTTTACTTGGGAGCGGTCAAATGGTCACAAATACAAAAGGCATTACTGTAATCGAAGGATTGTAAATATATGTACTCAAGTGGTCACAGAGAAAAATGGATACAACAAAGGGGTAAAAATGACAAGGTGATATTACTACTCATGGAGCATTAAAAACAAAGTGAAAAATATGTGGCAAAAAATACACTACAAAATCTTATTAGGTCCGGGCACTTGATAGGAGAAGTGATCATGTGATAAGTGAAATACAGGGTCCAAAGCGCCCTGCATTTTAAAATATGAGATTATGTAAATAGAAATATGGTACAGATGTTTTTCAACATGGTTATGTGACCGTGGAAACTGTAGAGTCACCTGATAGGAGAGAGGGGGGGAAATCTCAAACAACTTCTGATGTCTTAGTGCTAGCAAACCCCCTAAATGTCTAGAGATCCAACCATAAATAAAAAAAATAAAAAAATTAAGATCAATTTCTTCAACAGTGTTGCGTTTTATTTTTTGTTTTGTAATTAAAAAAAAAATATTATCTTTCTGAAAAAAATATTGCATTTAAATTCACATACAAACAAATAATGTCATGAGATAAAGTAGCCCTTCTTTGGCCAGGGCTAATTTTGGCAAAATGTGGCCTTAGGCACAGCTTCCACTAATGCATCTTGGCAAGTTCTCATACTCCTGTGATGGATGAACATACAGGAATCTTGACATTAGTCGTGATGACTGAAGAGACAGACATCTTCTTGTGCAATATGTAATAGATGCCTTTGACATCCAATTTTGCTTGTGCAAGAGTACAAAAGTGGAGCAGTTCCTGGCAATTAAAGCGACCAGGACAAGTGCCAAAAAAAGAACGAGAGGTTCAGATGAGTGCATTTATTATCATTATTACTGGCATTTATAAAGTGCCAACATATTCTATAGCACTGTACAATCGGGGAAAATAGACAATACAATATAGATAAGTCAGTACAATCGCAATAGAGGACCCTGCACATGAGCGAAGATATAGCATTTAGATGTATCTTACCCCCTTTTCTCCACTTTTTTTATAGTGCTCTAAAGTAGTGCTCACACTAATTTAAAAGGTTTTTTGACATTTTTGGTACCTAAGCTCCACTAGCTGCTTGGTCTTTGTGGCTGTCATTGGGTCATGGGAGTTGTAGTCCAGTAGTAGTTGACTTGTTCAACTTGAATCATTGTATCTCACCAAATCACTATTAATAAGGCTCCACTGCAATTTAATATCCTTACTAAGAATTGTAATAACTAAATTCCAGTAAGATTGTCAGACATGATATTAAAATTTACAACTGCACCAAAAAGGTGCAATAAGAAGTTATAAATGGTCCAGTTTCTGAATGTTTGTCTTTGTCAGTTCCAAGGCTGCCGTTTATTTCCTGTATAGTATGTGTTAAGAATGGTGTGAACATACTTCAAAACTGATCCTGATAATGACCCCCTTTTATAGAAGGAAATGGTTCAAGCTGGGTGTGAAAATTCCTCCAAAGGGCGTTGCGTGTTTCCCTGCGATATCCTGCATTGCTGTTATTTTGGGTGCACTCAGAGGCTGGAAATTCAGAGCTGCGGCTCATTTTTTTGTAGATTGTTTTAAAATATTTTTTAAATGTTTCAAAATATATTTTCGCAATAATGCAGCTAGTTTTTTTCTTTTACATCTTGCCCTTTCCTGTTATAAATTTTTCTATATGAAAACTATAGCTATATAGCTATAGCTATATAATTTTCCTCGGTCATCTACAGAAATGCCTTAGACCAGGAGTTCCCAACCCAGTCCTAAAGTACCCCCTACCAGTCTAGGATTTAGGGATTACCCTGTTATGACTTAAGTGTTTTTTTTTTTTTTCTAAAAACACCTTAGATACAATTGGGTAATCCCTAAATCCAGGGCTATTAGGGCGTACTTGAGGATTGGGAACCCCTGCCTTAGACAAACTGTCTCCATACTTTTTACCCCATGTGTGTAAAAATACATTATGTGCATGATTTCTGCATGAATACCAATCCTATACCTGTGCAATATGTTTGATCTTTTATAGTTTTCTTAAATGTCCCACGTCGCCGCTTCTTCGCCCGCCTCCGCTCCTCCTTGTGATTGCGTCGGCCGGTGGCCGAGACTGATCCCGCCCACCGGCCAGGGGAGACGCATTAGAGCTCCCCATAGGAAAAGCATTGAATGCTTTTCAATGCTTTCCTATGGGGAAATGAGCGACGCTGGAGGTCCTCACACAGCGTGAGGACATCCAGCGACGCTCTTGCACAGGTTTTCTGTGCTAGAGACACGGAAGTGCCCTCTAGTGACTGTATAGTAGACAGCCATTAGAGGTGGAGTTAGCCCTGCAATGTAATTATTGCAGTTTATAAAAGGGTAGTGGGAGTTGGCACCCTGACCACTTCAATGGGCAGAAGTGGTCAGGGTGCCTGGAGTGTCCCTTTAAATTATGAAAAGTTTCCTTTTATATTCAGCTCTCCCCAGTGATTTGAAGTGGTCATTGGGTCTGGAGTCTGTGTATGCAGCATTTTTACTTTGAAACTCTGCACATTCAGAGATTAACCCCCATAGCTGCTGGAGGTGTAACTCCACCTCCGGCCATGTCCTATTGGTACCATCAACCATCCCTGAGCTGGAGTTCTAGGCTGGCTAGTGTCCATTCTTTGGCTGAGAGTGGTCAGCTGACAGGTTGTAGTGGGTATGATGCTTGGAGAACCCTTTAGCTAAAGAGTGAATAAATAGTGATGTGTGTGTTGGTTAATAATATTCTATATATCTCCCTAGCATACATTTCCGTACATTAGAAAACTTCATGGAAAAACAAATGTAGATTGCAAGCTCAGTGGTTCAGTTTGACTTTGTCATGAACCCAGAGATTTGTGCCCATCATGGCAACAAATTCAGAGAATGTGAAAGTTACAGTTCTAGCAGTTCTACTATTAAATAATTAAAAACATTTGAATCAATGCATCTCTATGAGGAAAATTAAGCGTCCCTATGTAGAGCTGCCTACTGTGCAGCACTGAGCCAGGAAGCACATCCAGTGGCCATCTGAGCAGTGGCCACTTGGAGGTGTCCAAAGGGGAAATGTAAACACTGCCTTTTCTCTGAATGATTATCAATGATTATACTCACCAGAACAACTAAATTGAGCTGTAGTTTTTCTGGTAACTATAGTGTCCCTTTAAGGATAGTTATTACTTTATTGTAAACTATCAATCAGAATTTTTTTGTTTCAGTTAAACGTCTACATTTTTATTTTAAATATACCTTATATTAAATAAACAGGTATACTTGTATGTCCCTAATACCTTCTGTTTGACTTCATGCTTTCAGTTTTAGTTGACTGCAGTATTTTTATTTTTCTGTTGTATTCATGTGACTTCTATTTGCAACGGTCTCACTGCAAAATGTTTTTCATTATTTTTCATTAACAATGTCAAATTTTTTTGTTTTGTTTAAAGCCGATTTCTTTTCTCATAACATTCCAATGGATATTTAAAGCTAGTTAATTGGAACTGTTTGATGTACGTTCATTACCACTGCCAAAGTAACACTTCCTTGAAAGGTTTTGATAAAATTACCTAAATTAAACCTCTAAAGAGCATTTCAAAAACCTATTTCACAAAAGTCAGCAATACATTGCAAAAAAATATTAAATCCATGCACTCATTGAATCTGAAATAAAACTATTTTTTATTTTCCTAGTCTTTTTGTCAAGACCTATTTTGATAGTGAATGTTAAAGGTGTCATGAAGCATGAAAGTTTCCACAGTTTTCAAAGCTGTCATTAGATTACAGTGTTATGTCTTCCAGACACTTTGTTGATGTTAGCCACTGCATGCTTTAGTCTTTATAATAAAATAAAACAAAAGTGGAAATACAGCTGTGTAAGGCAGAAAAAAAATGACCTGCAGGCTCCGCCAGCTCTTGGGAATGTATTTTCTGATACTTCTGCTATTTATTTTTATTGGAAATGTTATTAGGAAAGAACTAAATTGATGGTAACATTTTTCACGCTTAAAACAAAAAAAACAAAAAACAAATCTTTGACAATTTCTTCTTCTAATTTTCTTGAACCCATAGTTTGGTGTTTGCAGCTATTTCCATTCTTAAAGAACAAAAGCGTAAAAGTTCCCAGAGATGTATAAAACTGCTGCTGAGAACAAAAAAAAAGTCTATCCGAAATGTGAAGCATAACAAATATAAGTCATGGCATTGGGAAAATAATAATTTTTTTTTTTTTTTTTTTATGGTATGTTTAAAGGGGAAATTGTGTCCTCCTAAGAATTTTAATATTGTTAAGTTTACTCATTTCCGGTGTTGTGTTCACTTTTTATGCGTTTATTTTTTTTTTTTTTTTGCTTTTTTCTGGAAGAGGTAAATTATGGTTGAATAGACATAGAGATCAAATTCTAGCTTTTGTTTTTGTCAGAACTTTTAAAATTGCTTCCGTCCTTAATGGGTTAATGATTAACCCTGTCTATGTTAATATCAATTTAGTTTCAATTTGACTTTTGATAAATATTGGAATTTCCTTTTTTACTATAGTAAAGTTTGAGTTGTGGTTGCGTGTGTTTTTGTTTTTATTTGTATTTTCAGGTATAGCTGAATCAGTATGAAAATTTTTTTTTTATTTTTTTTCACGTCACTTAACATTCTCTTTATAATAAACTATATGTCTATTCTTCCTTGATGTTATATTTTAGTAATGGGTACTATTTTTGCTCTTGCTCCTTGCCAGAAAACATTTATTGTTGTTACGGTCTACAATTCTGCATCATGTTAACGAGAGCCGCATCCTGAAACTACGAATTTCCGATCCTGGAGAAAGCATTCTGGAAGTAATAAGTTAGACAGATGTGCCCCCCATATCCTATAAACTCAAAACAGATTTTAGAAGAGGGAGATAATATGGAAGATAAAAATGTAGATATTTTATTTTTTTGTACTTTACCATTCATTATCAAGTGTTATGTTGGAATATTTCATTAGAGTTTGTAAACCATTTGAGATGTATTGATTAATGTGTATAAAACAGCATGACATGTTATATTCATTTTCTTTTTATCACGTTAGACACTAAATAAAGGACCACTAAAGTCACCCAGACTAGTTTTAATGTTGCAATGTAAAACATGAATTCCATTAATTTATTTTTGGCCCTCTATTTCTCCATTTTCTGTAATTTTTTATTTAAAATTTATATATATTTTTAACATAAGAAGTAGGGGCTACTTTTTTCATGGGAAGCATGATCTTTGGAAAATTTTGGCAATGGGCAGAGCTTAAACAAAGTTCAATTGCAGATGCTAATCTGCTTTACCCACAATCTATCAGTCAAAAGAATCCCACAGAAGGGCAGACTGCTAATTTCACAGACGGGTTTGCTTCCTCACTTTCTACTATTAAATGGACACTCCAGAACCATATAGCACGTCAGCTTGCTGAAGTACTTTGTGTGTGAAGAGTGTTCTATTTTTTTCATTTGACAAAAATTGTTGATATCAATGGAAATTGGCATTTTTATAAACAAGCCTTGTTACACCACTGGATGTCAGACAGCCCAACTTCTTTCTTTGTTTAGCTCAGTGTGACTCACTCTTAGAGGCAGCAATTGCCCAGACCACCTGCCTTACAAAGACTTCTCATTCAACTGTCTTGGGAAGTCTGTGATTGGACAGAAACACAGAAAGTCCTGGTTTCATAAATGGGGGAGGACTTGCAAAGGCTTTAGACAAGTAATCTGTAGCTTTTGCAAGCTGTTTTTAGATATAACCCCTAATGGGAATAATTAAATGTCTTCATTGAGGGGATATTCATTAAACAGGGATTTTTAAGAGGTGCTCTGGGCAGTTGCCTGCCTCTTGAGTATAGCTCATCTGAGTAACAAGGTTATTAAAGTGCCAATTTGTATTGAAATCTGAACTTTTTGTAAAATAAAGAGGACACACTCAGGAAATTAAATTGCTTTAGGCGAAATGGGGTGTTCCTTTAACCATCAGGTTCTCTGCCCATCTAATAAATAAACAAAACAAAAAAAAAAACACAACCCCACAGAGTGCACATAATATAGATTCAGATCGTGATAATCCAAATTGGCTCTTCGGGTTTATTGCAGAGGGTTTACCTCTCATGCATCATTGCTAAAAAGCGAGTATGATCCCATCTAACCACATTGCTACCTTTCTATTCCCATTGACTTTGTTTTTCCTCACATTACTGTAGGGTTGTTTATTTTAAATGATGTCTATTTCTATGAGTAGAAAATCAAAATACATAGGCCTCAGTTGACTATCAAGATTAATACATTTTTAATTTTACAGGGTTATTTTGTAATCATATTTTTTTGGAGGGGAAGCCTTAGGCCGGTATTGAGTTATTTTCCACTTAGTTGCTGCAGGAATGCACTGGGCACAACATGACACTAATTTAGCGTGGTGCCACTGTGTTTATAAAAGGTGGATAAGGGACAATATATGTGCTTGGGGATATGGGGAACAATTTGATCTATTTTTATTCCAGAACAAGCAGATGAAATGTGCCAGGGGAAGATCATGAGGTGCCAGGGGAAAAAAAACAGTTACTGTAATACGTCATATCAGAATACTGCTTAGATACACAGGTTAAAAAAAAAATTGTGAATACTCAAAATAAAATAAATATAAATATTTTTTTAATTTTAAACCGCTATGAGCATCAGCTTATCATTCAATGTATCAGTCCCATCTGATGAAACGAATGGTAATGGTATTACAACGTGGACTGTATGCTGTTGCACACCTGATTAAAAAAATAAAATATATATATTATATATCTATTTTTATTTTTTTTAATTCTTAAATACTATAAGTGCGCTATTTGTTTGATATATTAAAGAGCTGGAGTTTGACACCAGGACAAGAAACACTGGGAGACGGGCAGGGTTATTCAAACGGAACTGCAAAATGTATGCTAAAATAGTCAAGCGACAGTATCACTATAGCGGATCTCAAAAGATCATTTTAAAGAATAGATGTACTCTGACACACACTCACTGTTGCTCACTAACATAGTTTCACTGACCCATATATGCTTACTGTCAGATACACATACAAGTGATCACTGACACAATCCCTGATGCCCATATACACTAGTATATACATTGATGCACATATAGTGACTCATACAATCATCAATGCACATACTCTGTGACACACTGGCACACATGATGACCCATACGGACACAATGACCAATGCAACCACACCAACACACAATCACCAGTGCCCACATGCACTCACTAACACACAATGGCACACTCACTCACATACACTCATTAACACATACTGACAAATGTGCACACATACAGTGACTCATACAAACATACTGACGCGCGCACACACACTGACAGACACTATGACTAATGCAAGCAATGGCACACATTGTGGGTATAGATGTCACTATGTGTGTGTCAAACTGAAACACACACAGGGATCAAAACAATCATACTGACAAAACAGTGACCCACACACACAGTTACACCCATTCAATTGTTGCAAAAGTCTTACCAGTTCCTAGCCTGCTGCCTATGCTGATGGAATATAACGTTTTAATGTATCCCGGGAACCTTCAGCTCTCTGCATTGTGAGGCGTGACTGTCCACATTTGCCCCAATGGAATAAATAACAAATATGTTATTTGCCTGTCCATTCCTATTCCAAATATTGATCCACGCAGTATAATCTATTTTATTTTATTTCTTTCCTTTTAATAACCTTGTTTTCAGCCACTGGTAATTCAAGCTGAAACAAAACAAATGTGGAAATGTTTTTTTAGCTTCATTTTTATTCTTGTACAGTGCTGTGACAGAGTTTTTTTTTTTTTAAAACGTCTGCAAGGTAAATAAAGGCATAAAAAGGCTCCCCTATATTGTTTAAAAAAAAAGGTTTTATCTCTTAACTTTCAGATTAACTTTTCCACATTTATCCTTTTTAATGGCTTTATATTACTCCCCATAAAAGCAAATGATAAAAACATTTTTTTTTTTGTAAATAGGTAAAACTATGTAACCATGATATGTGAATAATTACACTGGTGTTCCAAAGTTATTATTTAATAATAATTACAACTACAAAGTATTTAACCAGGAAATGGTACATTCAGATTGCTCTGGTTTTCAAATATGTCATGGGGATGTTACTATTGCCCACCATCCAGGGTATATTAATTCCATGAACACATTAGAAATATTGATTTTTTTTTTTCTTTAATGGAAATAAATTGGGTCCTTCAAACTTTGCTTTTGTCAAAGAATCCTCCATGTGCAGCAATTACAGCGCTGCAGATCTTGGCATTCTAGTCGGTCTAGTTTGTTGAGGTAGTTTGAAGATATTTCAATACATTGCTTCCTGAATCACCCCTCTCAGGTTGGATTGGCTTGATGGCCACTTCTTATGTACTACATGGCCAACCTTCTCAAACAGCTTTGAGATCTGGTAAAACACACAGACAGACAAGACAGAAAACTTCTTAAGTACATATGCTACATTTCCAACTTTAATCACTATCATTATTGTTGCAAAATGTGCTTGACACAAGTTTAAGATGGGATATGACCGATTTTAGGATAAAGTTTATTTGACCACTGCCAGTTTTCTCATCATCTTATTTATAAATTGTGATAACTGCAATAAACTTGGAAGAATATTATGTTCAATTAATTTTGTATCATGGGAAAAGTATGGAGATGACGTTTCCACAAAATGATCCCATTCACAATTTTCGTCACCCAAATAAAAGTCAATTAAAGGCATTCAATATATTTTTATATATTATAGATTCATGGATTGTGGAGTACAATACAATTGAGAACCAATGTAGAATATTCAGTGTGTGTGTGTCTCTCTCTCTCTCTCTCTCTCGGATGAGGTTACAAGCTGATTAACTCTCTTCAAAGGACATATAATTCTCAATTGTCTAAGCTTTACTTTCAAGGAGGTCCTTAACCTTGTAAAGCTGCTAAATGCCGGAGCCAGATTGGAACAGCTGTCAGCATTCCATGGGGCTATTTAATACAAGGACAAATTATCATTTATTAAAGGAAGTAAAAACTTGAAATCATAATAGCATCTTATTCTCCATCTGGGTTGCAGAAGTTTATTATTTTGCGTTGGGTTTTACTTGAGACATTAAATATAGGATGTATTTACATACATTTAATAAATCCGTATGTAAGATTTTTCTTTTTACTTATTACACAGGTACAATAACATCGGTACTGTGATGGGAGTAATTATTGGCATTTGAAGAGAAAATGTGGTTTACAGATCTAAATGTATTGCATTATCCAATAGTCCATTGTAGACCGTTCCACTTAAGAGATTCAGTGCCTGGTGGTTTGTCAACTGACCTTAACTGGAGACCCCAGGAAATGTAAAGCTAAATGTAGTTGTTATCTTGCTAGTAACTATATATAGAGTCCCATTGCACCCTACCAATCATTTTTAAAAATGTTAGAAAAAAACTTCCATATCTCCAGTGCCTAAGGCTGTTCAAGCACAAGGAAATTTCACTCCCCCACTCTCCTCCACAGTTTTTTAACTGTTTGAAAAAATGTCAGATCAGTATATTATATCTGACAGAATTTAAGTCTCTCTATGTGGAACCTTGAATTTTGTTTCTTGGTGGGGCTGTCAGTGTAATTTTGTATACATTGACAGCTTTTTTTCAAAACCAAATAATTTCAAATTATTCAAGACTTTATGGTCTTTGTTCCAGACATGGAAAGGAAAGATTGACCTGTGAATTTAATGCTGACTGTGCTCTAACTAGACTATAATTTACTATTGGCAACTCTTATTGTTCTTCCAAGTTCTATGACCACTTCTGCTGGAAGAGGTGTAACTCAACTTCCATCAGCAGCAAGAGTTCTGGGTGGCTAATGTCGATTCTGTGCATATTGAACATCTGATGTCAGCATGCTTGCAACAGGAACCCAATGGCATCTCTGCTCCCGTCAGTCTGCTTTCCCTGACATCCGTACCCTTCCAGTGAGGTGGGGTAATGTCAGTGGAAGAGAATCGGTCAGAGGGGAGAAGTTGGTCTCCGCACAGGAATAGACTTAAGGTTTAGCTTTATTTAATTTTAATTGGGTGCGTCAGAGATATGGTTTCTCTATCCAAAACCGGTTACAGATTGTGAAGCCTCTGTGTTGTAGCTGTGACCGCATGCACAGAATCACAGCTTTCCAATACTTGTCAATGAGTAGTAGTACAGCTCATTGAGAAGGTTGGAAGGGAGGCCCACACAGAGACAAATTAAACCGCAAATTCTTAAGGCAACCATATCCAGATCTAGCCCAATGGGCTAGGACCTAACCTGCCAAACTATTTTAACCAACCCCAGTAGTGTGTATTTATGAATTCGGGAATTACGACTTTTCCTTAGTCTGTTTCCATAATCAAATATGTTGTTCTTTCAATTATACCATTCCAGATAGGGCATATGACAGTAGTGAAATAAATATATGGAGAAATAGAATAGCAATTTCAGCAGAAGTCATATTCTGCCTCCTTTGCAGAATTATGTGGTCACCTCCTCCCATGCTGCATTCATTGTGTGTGTTATGTCTCTAGCTTAGTGGCATAAAATAATACTTATGATATTGTGACCTCTCTGGAAGAAGAACTTTTGGCAAAGGAGCGAGGAGTACACTAGTACTTACATTCACTGATACTGCACACATCTCTACCCTCATTCCTGCTTCAGCAGTCATAGTCAGTCATGTCTAGACCTTTCAATCCTTCTTAAATTTATATCCTACTCTTTGCCCCATCTACACAATTTCCATACCTACAATTGATGTGTCCCTATGTCAAATTGAACAGACATTTCTGCAAGCCTTTCTCTTTTCATGACCCCACCCTGAGCAACCAGGCCAATGTCTTTGCCTCGTTATCGGTCATATTTTTTCCTCAGCATTAATTTTAGAGGTTACAGTAGCCAAGGCTGTGTATTATTGCTGCTCCCCATCTGTCAGAGAGGTGAAGTGGATCTGCCCTTCTATTCCCGAGCATGTCAAAGAGATGTGATTCAGTATCTCTCTGTAGAGTGGATGGAATTTGCCTTCCTCCACCTCCCAAACATGCCATGCTAATCCAGATTGGCTGATATCTGGCTGCACTGAAATGTTTTCACCACTTACATACTTACATTCGTTTAACTTATGAAATTACGCATGGATTTGCCCCCATTATTACACACATTAACACAAATGTACTCATTATTTTAATTCTCCCGTGAGTTGCATATACTGACATGGCACACATATAAGCACACATGCAATCACAAAGCTACATAAATGCATGGGAAATGCATAACATTTTGTTCTTTGACATTTGTTCTTAATAAATGTTGTAGGCCGTTAGTCAGAAAAGTACCCTGTATGTAATCTGAAAATATTTTGGCAAACTTGTATTAAGATTACTCTGTCTATATTTTAACTCACTGTGTTGATTTCAGTCATGCATAAAAACACTTCCGAAATAAACGTAAGAAAATACATTTAGAAGGACAAAACAGATGTCTCATTGCTGGTTTCAGAAATGGCTTAGCTTTGTATTTTTAATAAAGCTGGCAATTACCAAAAAAAAAAAAAATCTGTACAAAATAAGACAAAGGAAGTTAATGTGTAATTCAATATCCTTTTATTTCCTGCCGTTTGTACTATTACCTGCCAAAGTAACTGATGCTCATTGGTAATTTGCTTGCTATATTTAAAAGGCCATTATTTACATCCACACTGTATCCTCTATTGGGTATTTGGAGCAGCAGAGGCATGTGGTATAAGATATGACTGCTGTTTTCTTGTTTTTTGAGGACTACACTATACCGCAGGCACTGTCTACATATAACTTTCATTTTGTGGGATCAGACTTGGCTTTCATTTTGTGGGATCAGACTTGGCCGTGCAATTGTATCAGTTTACTAAGTAAGTGTTTATGGCACCCTTGAGTAACATAGTGTTGGCATAAAACAGCATCTCCATTAAAAGAAACAAAGTATCAGATCTCTACTCACGTTTGCTCTTTTTTTTTGTTTTATAAGCATGCTGTATGTATTGGTTTTGAATAACTGACATTTTAAAATGACTTGACTAGACAATCCAAAAAATGTATCGCTTTTTCTCCTTTGATCATTTTTCCCCATTTTTCTTTCTTTGCCCTTTTCTATCTGATCGGAGTCCATTCAAAATGTTAACCCTTACATATAAAGCTCTAAACTGTAGCCTCTACTATATTTCTTCACTGATTCATAGATATGCCTCTTCTAGGTCTCTCCGCTCTGCAGGTGACCACCTCCTCTCCACTACTTGTACCCTTACTGTACAGGACTTCTCGCGTGTGGCTCCTTTAGTTTGGAACAGCCTGTCTATCCTCATCAATCTCTCCCCTAGTCTTCAATCATTTAAGAAGTCCCTCAAAATCCATCACTTCAGAAAAGCTTATGGCCTTCCAGAATAACTTCTACTTCACAAAACACTCTCCTGAAGGGCTTCACTCTCACCTTCCAGTTCTGCTACTTTGCTACCTTGTCATAGGGTTGCTATCCCCCTCGATTACCTTCCTATTGTGTTTTTATACCACACCTCATCTAGACTGTAAGCTTGTTTGAATAGGGTCCTCATTAGCCTATTGTTCCTGTAATATTTTGTAATTGTTTCATTTATTGTTAAATTTCTACTTTTATAATATTGTAAATCACTGCAGAATAAGTTGGTGTTATATAAATGCCAATAATAACAACAATAGTGGCTTTCTACCAGACAGCCACTAGAGGTGCTTCCTGCTAGTATTGGCTAGCATGGTAAGATTTTACAATTTCAGAAAACTATTTTAGAGATTCTTTTTGTTCTTGTCTGGGAAATGAATTATAGATCATTCTCAACCACTTCATATTACTAAGTAGTAGAAATAGGGAACAAAATATACTATTCATGTTTTCCTTAGATAACCCCTGAGTTATACTGTCTGTACAAAGAAACATGTATAACAAACCAAATGAGTGTACTTTACTTGATTTATTTAAATACGTATTGCTGATTTTTAAACTATGAGAAATCATAGGTATTATTTAAAGTAATTGTTCTGGCAGATAAGTTTAACATTTACCTCACAAGGATTCATTTATTACTTGGAGTTTAAACTGTTATGACAAGATTAAGTGGAGAATAAAAAAAAAATAAAACATTTTATGTTGGTTGTATATTCATGTGATACTGCTATATAGATGGAGATTGGTATGTATATATATTGCCCGTTTCCAAAATGTTTCATTTTCTTGGTCATTTACATGTCCACTTACGTAAGGAGCAAATGCAATGAGTAGATTTTGATATGCTTCTAGCTAGTCATTAGTTACAGAAAAGAATACTAAATTTAACATAAAAAGTAAAAAAGCAAGAGCAGAAGTAGGCATGAGGAAAATGTCCTGCTCTGTGTTGTGGGTAGCACTTCTTTCAATGGGAGGCCAGTGATAAGCTGGATCATCATGTATCACTCTCAGCCTGCCACCAGGTGCACATGGGGTTAAATAATTTGAAAACAATTTAAAGGGAAGCTATCGTGTCTGGAATTTACACTATTGAATAAAACCTTGAAAATCACATCACCTTTTTTATGTGATGCTCTATTTTTATGTAAATTAAAGAACATTTAGTAAATAACATCAAGATCTAGTTCAGACAAGGCTAAACAGGGGTATTGCATTGTTTGATTTCTCCTCTTGTCTGTATGCGTTCTCTGTGCTGACTGCCAGGTGGAATAAAGAGTTTTAAACCCTCCCCCCACCCCCACACACACACTTATCTCTTGGCTCCTCCAGCGTCATGGTGATGAAGGAACCTAATACACATGTGCAAAACCTAACACGCAATATGTCTTTCTTGTAGAAAAGGTTTAAACCATTGCTTTCTGATGGGGATTTTGAAGACTAGGCGTCCTCATGCAAACCGCGAGGACATTAAATTTTGTTTCACAGAGTTAAACTCTGTGAGAAGCTTGGAAGCACCTCTGGGAGAATGTTTTTCATTGCAGGATTATGGGGACAGGGCCACTTCACCCAGACCACTCCAATTAGATGAAGTGGTCTGGGTGCTTTATAGGGTCCCTGTGTTCTCATATGGTGACATGGCTAACAGAACCTCCATACTCTATAATAACTACATTGAGATGACGTTGTCATAGTACTTGAAATAGCCCTCTAATGTATCAGTCTTGGAGCCTAGATGCTATCCATGTAGACTGGCAAAAGCACGTACTACTTGATCAGAATAACGGCAAGGTTTCATTTGTGAGTATGTCTCTAGTGAATGTCAATAAATAGAAGCACTTGCTCCAAGAATGCCGTAATCCATGTTTGATATCATGGTAACTACAAATGTAGAACATTTTCTTATAGAAAAGCATTGATGCATCTCTGTGGAGAAGAATTGAATTGCCCGAGAGGAGGTTAAAATAACAGTTGGTTAAAATATTTTAATGATGCTAATGAAAAGTGAATTGTCAATCAATTTATTTTCCAGTTGCTAAATGCATTGGAACTGTAGGAAAGGAAGTGTCTTCTACCTCATTGGAGATATCTGGATTAGAGTCCACAGGGCCATAACTGGAGATGATGATAATAACTTATGTTGGATATCTGAAATACTGGAAATGAGCCCATGCAACAAGTCTTTGATTAATCTCAAAATGCTTATATGACCTCTGAATAATCCGGATATTTCTACGCTTAGAATAAACTCTCAAGCATTTCCTAAATTATTCCTGAGTTTTATTAATTTATTTATTGACAAAAATCAATGAATTAAATACAAATAAAATGAAAGAAGTTCAAGAGAATATAACCAAAGGGAACAGAAGTATAAACAATTGTCTGAGGGTCAATTTCTGGCTTGTCCTATCAGCCCCTCATAGGAAGCATAGTTGATATTGTTGCACGCCATGTGATATGGATGTAAGTACAACAGTTGATAATGGGGGTTGTGGGCTCAGAATGATTAGTGCATGTCTGAATTTCAGTTTTGAACCAATTTTTAGAATTTTCCCTGATATTTGCACTTTGGGGGCTTGATGCAGTTGTGTGAATACCACCAAAAGGACCTTGAAAGTCTGAAAATCTAACAACTAATCCAAATAGAAATCTATTTTTGAAATGATAAAGTAATCATCTTTTGTGAGAGTACCTTGTTTGTTTGAACAAGCTTTCAGTAGAGAAGATTAAACTGTGTCCCTATTCGTGTTTCATAGTATGCAAGTACATGTTGTATATGTTGGTTTGGCAAGTACCATTGGCGCTGCAGTGTAGCTTGTTTATTATTGCAAATTATAGATAAAAAAGTGTTTAGAAAAGAGCAACTGTATATATAATGTTTATTTGAAATTTTATATACACACCAAGTTTATTTACACTCATACATTTTATGTGTAACAAAATGTAATGGTATTGTGCTCAGAATAAATACATTGTTAAGAATTTGCATGTTGAATAATAAATACTGTCATCGTTATGTAGAATTGATAAATTGCTAAAGCTTTTTTATTTTACACACATAGGCTCTGGAAGAAGCTCAGAAAGCCATACAGCAGCTCTTTAGCAAGATCAAAGACATCAAGGATAAAGCTGAAAAATCTGAACAAATGGTATGTAGAATGAGGACTGTCCATTTAACGTTCATGTGAATCAAGAGTCTTCTAATTATTATTTAGTTTTTAAATTTAATCCTTAATGCCAGCTTTTTTTACACCACAATCTATGATGTTTTACTGCTGAAGCAATGTTTACCTTTAAGCCATTTTTGCGGTGTACTAATAAAATTAAGTAAAAACTCTGTTTTGCATTGGAACATGAAGCTAATTAGTATGTGCCTTACTTTCCAATGTTTTTAAGTTCAATTCTGCTTTATGTGCCCGTGATTATATGGTTTTAGGAAATGCCAGTAAGGAGATTTTCTATAAGTGAATCTGTATGTACATATTCCCAATGATTTTAAGGATACCAAATTTGGGAGCTATCTACTAAACTCATACATATGTATATACATATATGCATCACCACAGATTTACACACAATCACAGACCTTTATACAGACATACACACGCGGACACATTCACAGATATACCTACACAATCAGACCTAGACAGACAGACAGACATACACACAATCACAGATATACACACAGACCTATACACACAATCATTTAGTAATGAAGAGGTCCACCCAGCCTCCCTACCTTGCTCTAGGAGGGCTGGAGTGGATTACCTCCCTAGTGGCCAGTGGTTACTTAGAAACATAGAATGTGAAGACACGTAAGAATCATTCGGCTCATCTAGTCTGCCTAATTTTCTAAATACTTTCATTAATCCCTGGCCTTATCTTATAGCTAGGATAGCCTTATGCCTATCCCACGCATGCTTAAACTCCTTTACTGTGTTAACCTCTACCACTTCAGCTGGAAGGCCATTCCATGCATCCACTACCCTCTCAGTAAAGTAATACTTCCTGATATTATTTTTAAACCTTTGCCCCTCTAATTTAAGACTGTCCTCTTGTTGTGGTAGTTTTTCTTCTTTTAAATAGTCTCCTCCTTTACTGTGTTGATTCCCTTTATGTATTTAAATGTTTCTATCATATCCCCCCTGTCCAGTCTTTCCTCCAAGCTATACATATTTTAACCTTTCCTTGTAAGACCGTGTTTACTGCAAAAAGGGAATGATTCTACTCACCAGAACAAATAAAATAAGCTGTAGTTGCTGCTGGGATGGGATCACTGCTCTTCCTGCACCCCTCTTGCATGTCCAGTAGGAATGCCGATGTTGGCATTCCTACTGGATCATATCCCAGCTGTTTACTCACTGCAGGGCACGCGAGGGAACTGTGCTGGAAGAGCACAGTAAGTAATGGGCTCTCTGCCTCCCTTGCTGCCCAGATGGCAACTGGGTTGCATTATTAAGGTTAAGCCTTTTGACTAAACTCTTTTAGGACTGCGGGCGCGCTATGCCATCCTTGGGGATCCGGCTCTAAACGCTGGTGGGCATCAACGCCGTCCTATTTACTTACCTGCTCGCCAGCGATCGCGATGGGGGGACTTACCTGGCGTCACAGGGAGTCCTCCTGCTGCTGATCCGACCCTCCTGGGCCATGTGATCGCGAGGTCCTTGGAAGGACCTCACGATCACATGGACGCAACAGCCGTCCATAGCAGTGCCAGCAGGGGGAGTACCTGGGATGACCGGTAGTACCCTTGCTGCCTGAAATATAGTAAACAAAAGTTTTAAAGCAGTTTAAAATTAAATATATACTTAGATCATATATATAATTTTTATATACACACACTTACAGATACATACACCTACACTGTCTTAAGTATATTTTGATATATATACATATATATATTAATATCAAAATACACATAGAATGATATTAATTAAAATATATATATAAATACGTTAAAAATGAGAAATAAATGTGTAATTTCGTTCTAACTGTATTTTGATATCAATATCAATATAGATATAGATATATATATATAGATATAGATATCAAAATACACTTAGAACAAAATAATATATAGATCTATATACATAAATATCGGAAGTCTGGTAAGTGAACTCTCCTTATTTATAATCAGTCATTAATGGTACATGCTATTTGTTTCCTGATGAAAGTTTACTGAAGTGAATTGAAACGTTGACTATGGATTAAAAGCTATTTTTATTTTTATACAAGTCCTCGAGTGCTGGCTTTACTTGGAATCTGTATGTTTGTGCAGCTGAGCACTGGGCATTTAAAAAGTGGAAAGCTGGAGTGCAAAACCCCAACAAATTGTATATCACTATATATACACGTATATATTATTTTTAAAATAATTATATATACATACATGCGTAAATATACAGCACTCTCACACACATCATACACAGCACTCTCACACACATCATACACAGCACTCCCACTCTAAGCACTCTCACACTCATCACACTCATCACACTCATCACACTCATCACACTCATCACACTCATCACACTCATCACACTCATCACACTCATCACACTCATCACACTCAGCACTCTCGCACTCTCACACTCAGCACTCTCACACTCATCACACTCAGCACTCTCACACTCATCACACTCATCACACTCAGCACTCTCACACTCATCACACTCAGCACTCTCACACACATCATACACATCATACACAGCACTCTCACACACATCATACACAGCACTCCCACTCTAAGCACTCTCACACTCATCACACTCATCACACTCAGCACTCTCACACTCATCACACTCAGCACTCTCACACTCATCACACTCAGCACTCTCACACTCGGCACTCTCACACACATCATACACAGCACTCTCACACTACAGCACTCTCACACATCATCATACACAGCACTCTCACACACATCACTCAGCACTCTCACACACATCATACACAGCACTCTCACACACATCACACTCTGCACTCTCACACACATCATACACAGCACTCTCACACACATTATACACAGTATACAAACAAAATATAGTGAATCACAAACACTATAGAATAACCCTTGTGGCTATCAAACGGGGAAAAACTTTTTTTTTTAAAAATAATTACCCCTAGTAGGGATGTGTAAAAGACTCCTCAAGGTCTTCAATATAAATATAAAACAGTAGAAAACACACCCTAATCAAATATAAAGGGAGACCAATGGTGCAGACTAAAAATTAAAAAAACATCAAACCATAAAAAATATTTAAAAAAAATACACTCACAAACAAAGATATTAGTAGGCAGGATATAAATAGTCTTCTTAAAGTGCTTCGTCTCTTCTTAATGTAGAAAATGCTTAAAACAGAGCACAAAGACAGACCATAGTGTGTAACTGTATAATATTAAAAATGTAACTTTTATTGGATACACTTACAAAGTGATAGTAGTTATCAGGCTCTTCACATCATATATCAAAGTCTTCCATCAAAATAATAACCCTCAGGATACACAGAAGAGTGGAGACAGAGAAGATGGAGAGGTCCACAGTAAAAACAATGAATAAAAGCTTGCCACCCTACGCGTTTCGTCAAAATGACTTCATCAGGGGCTTGTAGCAGCATAAAATAAAATACAACAAAGTACACAATAAATATCCTGCCTGTAAAAGTCTGTGACCAATCCTGGCGGTGTCTTCAGTCAAGCGCATCTGTAATTAATCTCCTCCACCGGGTTTCAATCTTCTTTTCGCGCTTTCGAAGGCGCGTGCGCTCCAAGCCTCGTTCTCACGTGAAACCGGAAATGCGTACATCTATATCCGGAACGCAAATGCGTTCCACTTCTGTCCGGAACCGGAAGGAAAGAAACAAAATAGGGCGCAGTCTTTACCCTTCCCTCCGAGGCCAAAAGAAAACCAGTATTGGGAAAAAGGTTCCATTTGTGACACATAGGGAACACTCACCAGGAAAAAAAAAAATATATCAGAAAACAAACAACAAAGATAAAATGATTAAAATAAAACGAATATATTATCAATAAAAATGATAAATATAGAGAATAAACTATAAAAAACATGCCATATCAAAGTCTACATTCATACCCTCTGGTTGCATTGTTTTTAAAGTATGAATCCAGAAACCTTCTCTTTGCCTTAATTTTAGTACCAAATCTCCCCCTCTTGCATCTAAAGACACCTTTTCAATCCCTACACATGAAAAAGTGCTTGGATTAAAATTTTGACATCTAATGCAGTGAACAGGAACTGAATGGGTTAATACTTGGTTTTTAATATTATTGAAATGTTCTAAAAATCTTTTTTTCACAGGTCTAATAGTTCGCCCAACATATTGGGTTCCACACCCACATGTAAGGAGATAAACTACATGTGTAGAGTTACATGTGATATGTTCTTTGATTTTAAAATTCTTTTTTGTTTTTGAACTACAAAAATTATAAAACTTTATACACAGCACTCCCACTCTAAGCACTCTCGCACTCTTGCACTCATCACACTCAGCACTCTCACACTCGGCACTCTCACACACATCATACACAGCACTCTCACACACATCGTACACAGCACTCTCACACTCAGCACTCTCACACACATCATACACCGCACTCTCACACACATTGCACTCTCACACACATCATATACAGCACTCTCACACACATCATACTCAGCACTCTCACACACATCACACTCAGCACTCTCACACACATCATACACAGCACTCTCACACACATCATACACAGCACTCTCACACACATCACACTCTGCACTCTCACACACATCATACACAGCACTCTCACACTCTGCACTCTCACACACATCACACTCTCACACATAACACACACAGCACTCTCACACACAACAAACACAGCACTCTCACACACAACACACACAGCACTCTCACACAGCACTCTCACACACATACACAGCACTATCACACACAACACTCTCACACTCAGCACTCTCACACATCACTCTCAAACACATAACACTCAGCACTCACACTCAGCACTCACAACACTCTCACACACATCATACACAGCACCCTCACACAAATCAATCACATACAGCACCCACACATACAGCACCCTCACACACACACAACACCCTCACACAGCACCCACACCTCACACACAGGATCCATCACACACATACTGCACCCCTCACATACACACACGACCCCCCGATACACTGCATCACACACATACACAATACTTCCAAACATATTTATATAATATATATATACACAAATAAATATACACACACACACAGCACCCCTAAACACATTTCATTCCAGACACACACTAGATCCTCTACCCAACTCTGGATCATCTACACACATACACACACTAGATCCCTATATACACTCTGAATCCATTATATACGCACGCTCACTAGACCTCCTATACATATTCTGGGTCCTTCAAACACACACACACTCTGGATCCCCTATACGCACACTAGATTCCTTGTAAGCAAACACATACTACATTCCCTGAACACACACTCTCTACAAACACTACATCACCTACACACACTATAGCCTGTATACACACACTTGCTACATCCCCTAAACACACATTCTCTAAAGCCCCTAGCCACATATGCATTACATTACACCACAAACACAACACGACTAAAACCGACCTTATTACACAATACCACACCACGACCAGCTCACTCTGCACACACGCAATACCCCAAGCAGGCTCCAAACACATGCACAATACTCTTTCCTGGCCCTTTTGTCTCCTGGTATCCATTTATAGAGACACCAGAGACAAGTTGCAAGGAAACACAGTGCAAGCATGTTATTAAATTTGCTTGCACTGTGCAGAACAAATACAGGGCTTTTTTCTCATGCTAGAGCTCTTCAGCAGAGCTCTGTGCATGGTCTGCCCTGGAAGAGCATTGAACCAACATGCTCACTTTGAGAGGGGGCGTGTTTGTCATGAGTGATGACAAAACACACCCTCTCTGCCCCGCCCCCTTCTTAGTGGGCCGCTGTGATAAAAAAATGCCCGGGCCGAATTTTTTTTCCCAGTCTGGCACTGGTGCTGACCATCAGGCCCAGATAACCAACATGGAGGACAAGGCCAGGGCACGCAGAGCTCCCTCACTACAAAAGACTCCTTGCCACTCTCCTCATGCCCAAACAGACCAAGCAGCTTGTGGTGGATTCCTGCTTCCGACTCAACAAAGCAACCAACGCAGCCCAAGAAGTACCCAGGGAGGTCTTATTGAAACTGGTGCGGGACTCTGACCATGGAGTTATCATAGGGGCAGTCAGGGGCACACCCTCAGTCTCTTTTGAGGGGGCGCAGCTGGCATTTTCTCAGGACTTCTTAAGGCATACTTTGACATGGTGGAGATTTCTCAAGCCAATTACCTAGCTCCTCCAGGAGAACTCGATATCTTACAAGTGGGGCCCCCGCCGACAAGCGGGCAAGACATATGCCATATCACACCTTACTGAAGCACCAGCCTTCCTGCAATCCCTCGGCCTGCCAGAGGAGAAGTCACCGCCAGCAGACCACTCAGCCTGGAAGGTAGTGGACATCACTCCGTTTGTGCCCAGAAGGGGAGCGCCTGAGGCTGCCGAACTGCCACCCTGAACTCTTTGGCTGCATCTTCCTGTGCCCTAACTTGCACATAATGCTCCTTAAATATGTTCAGTTTTTTCTTTTTCTTTGATGTTAGTTGAGATTACCTACCATGCCCCTGTTGTCTTGGCTCCGTAGGCTTCAGATATAGCTCTAAGATAGCATATCCCTGGTCCCCCCCCCTCACCACACAGAGCGCGCAAGTGGTACGCCTGTACTATTACAGCCAACCTCTGCACGCCCCACGTACGACCACAGCCTCCAATTTCATCACCAGCGTACTAAAGCTCTGCTCCCTAGCCATAGAAGGCTACCCAGCTGCATATACTTACCACACGTGCCTTACTAGAGCCTTTGTTTCAGGGCACTACGACAATTAGCCACAAGGCGTCTGAAGCCCATTACTAGCATCCCCCAAGTTATAAGCTCATTAGCTGCCCTATAGGGGTATCTGGGTGTCTTAGTTAATAACCATAAAACTGAGTTGGTTAAGCTAGGTGATGTCTGTCCAGCTCCGGTGTCCATATTGTTTATCTGTTATTCACATAATAAGTTGTACTCTTTATTAAAACTCGCAAAAAATAAAGAAATAAAAAAAGCAAACTGTATTATGACATGCACAGTTAAAATGTCATGCAGAACTAAAAACAAAAATTCTTAATTTCTCACATCTTTCTTTTATATTTTATTCATATTAAATTATGTTTCATAGCTAAATATTTGATGTCAAATGAAAGCCATATTTCTCCTGAATAAAATGATATATAATAAGTGTGGGTGCACTTAATATGAAAGAGGTGAATTACGGTTGAACAGACATATAATCAAATTCCAAGTTTTATTTAGATCAAAACGTGTACATTTGGCTCAGTCCTTAGGGGGTTAAAGGAGTGCACAGTATATTTCCAGTTTTTGTATTGTTGTATCCATTAAATGCATTGGCCCTTGGTGCACGAATATTAGTCAGGAAATTTGCACTAAGACTTCTATCTTCGCTAGTTTCTATTTACTGTACTTTTTAAACAACATTTAGAAAAAGGTAAGTGTATTTGTACCCACTGTGGAGTATCTGAATGTTTATTGCCTTGACCAAAATTACAAGATGCCATATAGCTGCTGGAAAATTGCATGATGTCTGAAGTCGCATTTTGACTTTATGATTATTATTTTTTTTTAATGAGAATTTTGCACTCTCTATCTTGGTGGTAAAAGCTCAGTAATTGGATACCAGATAATGACCCAGACTTAGGCAGTCTAAACATAACCTATTTTAATATGTATTTTCAGGTGAAAGAAATCACTAGGGATATCAAGCAACTGGACCATGCCAAGCGTCATTTGACTACCTCAATAACAACGCTAAACCACCTGCACATGCTGGCTGGAGGAGTTGATTCATTAGAGTAAGTTCTGAAACATTTTAGAAAATAAGCAAGTAAGTTCTTATTTAATCCTAAAGTAACACAGCAATGCACATAAATATTTTAAAGTCAATTTTGTTTAGCGTTTAATGGCTCAAGTGGACTGAAAACCAAATTATAACAAATAGTCAAAATGGTGAAAAAACAAAACCTAATATAAACATGTAAAGAATTGTTTACTGAGTCAATATCCCTTTCTGGCCCCTGACGAAGGTGCACGTTCCAAGCACCGAAACGCGCGTCGGGTTTTTCTGTTCTTTTTTTCACTCACTTTAGCACTGGGCACTTTCCACTATGTGCAGGCAACCAACATCCTAAGTATGGTTCTGCACTATAACTTTTTCTAACCTCTCTGTCATTCCTACTTCCTAATTATATCTGGTAGTTTTTGGAGGGGCTATTGACATTTCTGGCATTAGAGCTTATAATTATTAGTCCCTATATTGCCCACTCCTTGAGCTATTAGTTTACTAGTTTGAGTCTCTTCAGTTTATTATTTCTGTGAACTTCCTGTCCACGTTTATATTGAGTATTCATCTAGTATTACCAGATACATTGGCTACTTTATTTCTCATATGAATAGCTACATTGTTTTTACGGTATAGTTCACCCATGTATCAATGTTAGCAGTCTAACTTTATCAAGTGGATAAACAATTTTTTCTTTAGGAATTAGGATCCATCAGTGCGACTTTATTATTATTATTATAATTTTTTTTTATACTCAATTTTTGTCGATGGTTGACTACATATAGTCACAGACTGTGACCAGATTAATTATATTAAAGTCGAAAGTTTGATGTGTATTATAGTCACATCTGTTGGATCAGAGAGGTTTAGCCTATTAGGCTAGTAACACTGTTTTGTATTAGGATGACTTTATAGACAAACAATAAGATTATTTATTATTTATATTCACTCTTATATATATATATATATATATATATATATATATATATATATATATAGATATATTCTTTATACTCCAGTTTGTGCTTTTAGTGCTGGCTCTGTGGATCCAGCACTGAGAGTCTCTCCATTTTGTTATTCATTTAAGGGGTTAAGCCCCAGGACACTTCTGGAGTGTCCATTCAGGTGTGTTTGTTTGGGGCCCCCAAACTAGTTGATTCGAGTACGTCTCAACTGGTAGCAAGGACACCCACTTTTTCATATACGGTCTCCCCAATTTAAAATGGGTTTTATATGTAATTGTTGTCGGAGTTGGGATTTTTATTTATAAAATAAGAATTTTTAACCAACTTTTATTCATAAAATGAGGACAAATATACCTCTAACTAGGAGTTAAACCTTTATATGCTTGTTATGTAGACAATACGGAGAAGTAGCTTTTTTAATATAAAGGAAGAGTTGACTACTGTGACATGACCGCAAGGCCAACACACAGGTTTACACCAGGAACTTAAATAGAGTTATGCAGCTTACAGATGGAATACTACTATTAGGTAACCAAAATGTAATGATGTAACATGGATGTAGCCAGGATTGGGGTGTACTGTCTTGACTAGCAGAGTCTAATTTTTTGGTACATTAGATCAGTGCTCTCAGTTATCCTTTAAAGGAATACTATAGGGTCGGGAAAACAAACCTGTATCCCTGATCCTAAATATAGTAAAATCTTACTTGTATTCTAGCCTGCAGCTGCTGCCTCTGCCCCTGATCTGCCTGCTCTCTGCTGACATCATCAGAAGTGGTGGTGTCTGTCAATTACAATGCTTCCCCATATGATTTGCTAAGACTGTCAAGGAGGCAGATCAGAGGCAGAGCCAGCACAAGTCAAATATAGCCCTGGCCAATCAGCATGAACTCATTGAGATGCATTGAATCAATGCATCTCTATGAGGAAAGTTGAGTGTCTGCATGCAGAGGGTGGAGACACTGAATGGCAGTACTGCAGTACCCCAGGAAGCACCTCTAGCAGACATCTGATGTGTGGCCAGTGGGGATATCCCTAGGCTGTAATGTAACACTGCATTTTCTCTGAAAAAAGCCTGAAGGGAATTATTCTACTCACCAGAACAAATACAACAAGCTGTGTGTAGTTGTTATGGTGACTATAATGTCCCTTTGACTATGCCTGTTGCACCATATCCACAATGCTTACTGTGTTAAAAAATGAATAAAATAAGCGGAATACAAAAATCTGAGGAAATGGTCACTACTGAAAAGAACTAGGTCACTCATAGAATAAATCACATGTTGCATAAAGTAATATTATCAAATAATTGTAAAGTGATTGAACAGAGAATAAAAAAGGGGGCATGGGCGAAAAAAAAAAAAAGATAGAATTATACACCAAAATAGGAGCACAATCTGTGTCGTACTCAGCAGGGACCATGTAGGTTATGCCTCAGCTCCTAACATTAGGTCTCTAGAATGACCCACATTGTTATATTTATCCAACCAGAAGCCTCGGATAATATATAGACATTGGCAGTTTTCGTGTAAGATGCCTTTGAGTTTCTCAATATGCATAATGTGCCATATCTTGGCGTCAAGTTAAAATTGCTGCAGGTGAATGCCCCCTTTTCTTTTATTTACTTGAGATGTCTCACCTCTCTATGATTCTCCCTGTTTGCACATCAGTTTTATCACACACAAGGTTATTTACTAAAGTGAGAATTGCCAGGAATTCAAAGTGAATTCAACATTAATCTCAAATTTTAGGTCAAAGTAACCAGTCTGAAAATACAATTGCCTTGGAGAATCAATTCAGCTATTATGTACCACGTTTTGCAAGTCACCTTAAGTTCCCAGCAATTCCCTTAGTAAACTGTGCGATATATGTTTCTCCCCCCCCACCCCCCATGTAGGGATTTCGGTGTCCTGTATAAAGTATTATTACTTGAATCTATGGTGCATTATTCAAATATTGTATGATATTGTTATTAAATAGGACACTTGCAAATAAAATAATCATGTGGTCAACTTGTTACCTATTCCACTGAATTTTGGGATCCAATGTTTGGAGCACTAGGCATTATTTATGTATTGGATACTATTTATTCACATTCTTAACTAAGTGACATCAGTTTGACAAACAGCCCTGCAGTGCATTGGTTGAATCATTGTCATTCTACTTCCTTCCTGTGTTGTACCAATAAAAAGGCCAACACTGATTAAGGATTGCTGGACAATTTGTTCTACTTGAGGCTGAATTGGAAAAATGTTTCATCTGTGCTATTTGGCCCTAAATGTTTTCATTATGTTGACTTTTGAGTGTATGAACACCACATGTTTTGCTTATGTGCTTGCTGGGAAACTAGACTACTTAAAGGAACACTCTAAGCACTGAAACAATTTCAGCTTAATGTAGCATTTTTGAAGTCTCACTGCTTACTTCTCTGCCATTTAGTATCTAAGTCACTTTTGTTTCTGTTTTTATGCAGCTCTAGCCACATTTTCTCTGTCTATGACTCACACAGTCGTCAATGGATTTTCAATCAAATCTTACAGTATGGTCAGTTTGCTTAGAAGTTCTTATCTTCTGCTCTGTTAGTTGAACATTAATCACATGCATGAAGCTCCTGCAGGCTATCAACAAAGCAGCTGATAAGAAATTCTAAATTAAACATACTGCAATAAGGGAAGCTAAAATATTTAGACTTCTTTTGCAGGAAGTGTATAAGGAGGCTAAGTCTCAGTGAGCAGAGGTGTGGCTAAGACTGTATAAACAAAGTGATTTATTTTCTAAATGGCAGACCATTAAGAAGTGAGACTGCAGGGCCTGAAATATACACCAAAACCACCTCAGCTGTTTTTGTGCAATTTTCCTTTTCAATATTATTGAAGTAGATTCATGTTAGATAAGTATGTATGTATATGTAGTTGGTTACTTTAAGTATCTTTATGATCTCTAGGGCAATGACAAGAAAAAGACAGTACGGAGAAGTTGCCAATCTTCTCCAAGGAGTGGTGAATGTACTGGAGCATTTTCAGAAGTATATGGGTATTCCACAGATTCGTCAGCTCTCCGAAAGGTAAGCTATATAAATTAGAATTTCCCAGAATAGGTGCACATTAAGTATATAAACGAACGTCACGTTTTTGGATATGTTTTCCATTTAAGCTGTCACAGTCTCAGTATGTCTAAAAATTGATATTGTGGACTAAATGTTGTGAACTTGTAGGAAGTATGGAGATACCCTTTAATGCAGATGTTATTTTATTCATGTATTTATATTTTGAGATGGGGCCCCAATTGATGTGCACAGCTTTAACTCTGTGACCTATTACTTATTCTTAAATACATTTTACAAAATATTACATTTAAACTCTTCCTAGTATCAGAGGAATATTAATGCATTCTGGAAAATCATGGAGCTGTAAAGCGTGTATTGTGGGTAAATGACTTGATAGTGATAGACTGATTATCTATTCTGCCGATTATTAGAGTTGATATTCCGCATATTTTGGTCTTTTAAATTACCGATAACTTACCTTTGCCAGGTCTCTGCCATGTCTTCTGCATGCAGAAACTTCAGCTGCCTGCTTACAAGGCGCCATGTTGCAACCTCATGTCACCCCTACCTGTGAGTTCCTACATGCAGAGCTCAGCTGAAGCCAGGGAGGTGCCACAGTGAACAATCCAATGTACTGGACTAGCTGCCTGAGAGTAATAGGAGTGTTACTGCTTTTAGCTTGAACTGGCTGTCTGAGAGTCATATGAGTGTGATTTCTGTCAGCATGTTGAGTTAATGCCAGATTTGTGTAGAAATTGTTTGCTTTTTAAATGTACGGATTATCGGCACCAGTTATTGGCAATTGGCCCAATAGGCAACCAATAATATGTATTGGCATCAGCTCTGAACAAATTATATTGGTCGATCCCTACTCCGTGGGTATGATGTTTCTTTTCCAGCCACTGGGAACTATTGAAATAGCATGGTAAGCTAAATTTTAGACCCAACCCAAGATTTGATAATTAACTTTTCTACTATTTAGTATTTGAAATATTTTTTGGGGGTTTTTTTGTGTCTAACTTTTCTTAAACATTCTGTTTGTGAAACTCCCATCCTCTCCTTCTCTCACAAGCACCCTGTGCATCCCTTGTTAAAAATAAATATTAAAGGGGGATATGAAGCACCATAACCACTGCAGAACACTGCAGTAGTTGTAGTGCCAGGAGTTAAATTACACTGTTCGCCAGATAAGAGTCAAACAATAGTAGTGATTATGGTGGTTTGAATACCCCATGTTTATTTTTTTTTTTTTTTTAATGCACGGTTAGATTAAAATAACTAGTGTAACATACAATTAGTAATAAAAACGGAAAAAGGTGTGCTATAAATTAAAGTGCATATTCAAGAAAATAAGGCTGTCATTTAGCAGCATTACATATACAATACAAAAGTGCAATATGCAACCCCACTCACATAAAGTGAGTGTATGCTGACAGTCGGCATATGTGTGTAAAGTATTTAAATATAAAAGTGCAATCTGCAAAACACTCAAAGTGAATTAATGCATAGATAAGTTACAACTTACACTAACAACATCGCTGAGGTAAAATACAGCTCCAAATGAGGAACATAGAAAGAAACAAAAAAAGCATATATAGTATAATATTGTAAGATAAAAGTAACCAAAATGCAGGAAAACTAGGAAATTAACACACAAACATAGAGCAGATAAGTCTGCTCTACCTGTAATGGCCCAAAACATAGACTTCTTCCACTGCAGCCAATGTAGATAGGTAAACACAGTTTTTATTTCCAAAGTAACAAATGAAACCCTATGTAGTAGATAAAACATCACCGCGTCCCTTGTGGTAACAGTCCGTCCTGGAATTAGTGTAACCGCCAGCTGATTTTTATACAATACAATTAGTAATTCATTAAAATATCACCACTTAGTGAATATTTGTTGTAATTGAATGAAAAGGTGTAAATGCTTTCCCTAAAACTAGGGTAGAACCTAAACTACCCTAAAACTAGTAGGGTAGTTTTCAGTTTCCTATTGATATTTAAAGGGACACTATAGGCACCCAGACCACTTCATTTTATTGAAGTGGTCTGGCTGCAGTGTCCTTTTTCCCTTAATCCTGTAATATAAAACATTGCAGATTTAGAGAAAATGTTAAGTCTCTAGTGGCTGTATACCAGACCGCAATAAGAGGCACTTCCTGCAGTTTCACAGAGTTTGACTTAGTGAAATGACGCTGGATGTCATCACACTTTGCTTTAGGACACCCAGCGTGTTGAAAAATCACATAGAGTTAATGCTATGGGGAATGCCTAATGCACACGGCGCTTGCCGCACATGCGCGTTAGGTTCTTGAATGGCGCTGGCATCAGCAGAGGAATAACTCGATCCAGTGCTTTAACCCTTTACATGGCCATGGGGAGCTGTGGTCGCAGAGGGACACTATAGTGTTAGGAATACAGTTTTGTATTCTTAACACTATAGTGTTCCTTTAACTAAGACTTGTTTGCCTACAAGTAGTATTTGAATAATTTCCTCCATATGGGACAATTTGCAATTTTAAGCCATCCAGACTAGCACTAATGGGCTTCTGTATGAGTCACCAAGTGACTCCGTATTCCATAGGAAATTTTATTTTGCCTACTTGTATTAAATATTGTTGAAGTGCTTTCAAGAAGGGCATGTAGGTCTGCACATTTTGTACATATCTTTGAGTTAGAAGATCCAAACCCTAAATCTTATACTGCAGACTTTCAGACAACAAAGCTTTAATACATTGAGAAACACTTGACTGAAACTTCAAGTCCTTTATAGTAAAGGATTGAGATACTAGTTTTATTTGGGCAAGGTTTAGTTAGCCATCTGTTATTTAACATTTCATTGTGTCTGTCTCTAATCAAAGGTAATGAGTGGAAATTTGTGGGCATGGTGATAGCGGTTTAATTTTGAACAGGCAGACTGGAAGATAAAATTCAAATTCAAATACCGTCTTTTTTTATTTTTATTTTAAAGGACAGTGTGAGAATGTCATGGATAGCTTACATTGGATATTTTTAGTTTTTTCTCTCCTGTGTGCCCTTTCTGTCATATTGTTTACTTTCTGATAATAGCTCCATCTGGTTGTGATAGGAATAGTAATTCCTGCAGAAATGAAAGGCACACCCTGCACATTGTTAACATCTTTAGATCTCTGGAGTTCAGTATAAGGAAAGACAGTTTCCGTGAGCAGCCAAAATCAGTAGAGCTAGTTCATTTGTGTCTCTTGCAGCTTTGATGCTTTGTAGGTACATCCCTTCACTTCACTCTTTCCTATAGTATTCATTTTCCCACCCAATCTCCTTATCTATTCTCCTAATAATGTTCTCCCTTCTATTTATCACTTCTGTCATTGCAAAAATCTTCCTGTTTACCTGTTCCTGCTGAAACAAATTGTGTTGCCCCCACTTTACGTCCTTCCCCTCTTTAATCTTTCCATGCTCATTTCTCATACATATCCACCCTTTCTCCACCAACTCCATCCATAGCCTGCAAATACAAGCTCTCACCAAAAACATTTAAATCTTACCCCCACCTTCTCCTTCTTTCTATCCTTATGCTCCTGGCAGCTGGTGATGTCTCTCCAAACCCTGGTCCCTTGTGGGACTTATTTGTTCTAACACCAGAAACCACACCAATCTTATATCCATCTAATGTAACTCTTCTTTTAAGTCATTCTTTCATACTTCCCTCTGGAATGCACACTTTGTGTACAATATTGCTAAATCAACTGATGTTCATGACTTATTCATTTTGCATTCCCTAAATTTACTGGTATTAACTAAAACATGGCTCTCTCCATTTGACACTGCTCCCCCTGCCTCATTATCCTTTGGTGGTCTTCAATTAACTCACACCCTTTAGACATTAGCACAGTGGGGATTCTGATTTTATCCCTCTTGTCCTTCAAACCTCTATCCTCCCTCCCTCTCTCTTCTCATTTGAACGTCACTCAGTTCACCTATTCACACACGCCTCTGCAAATGTTGCCATAATTTACCACTCCCCTAATTCTCCTCTTCTTGCCATTTTTTTGCTGCCTAGCTTCCCTTCTTCCTGTAAATTAATATCCCTTCTCTAATTCTTGGAGACTTCAGTAGCCTCAAAAAAAATTTGACCTCAGTAGCCTCAAAGCTTTTAATTTGCTTCCTCCCTTGAGTTATCCCAGTGGACTAATTCCCCATCCAACTCTCCCCCTTCTTTAATGTATTCCAATTATATTTTTTTCCTCTACTCTTTATCTTGGTGGGCCCTCTTTTATTGACATATATATATATATATATGTGTGTGTGTATATACACACACACACACACACACACACTGAATTCCTAAAGGAAGAGCGACTGAATTATCTGGAATAGTAATTCCTACCTATCTCAGTAGTCACTGGGTTATGTACTGCTCTTACAGTCAAGTCCTCTTCCTAAACACTACAGAACCCCAACACATTAAACCCCACAATCACTAAACATTAATGCACTACATTACACTACTGAATGTTGGAAATGTATCTACGTTCAGAAAGCTGTGCTAAGTTGAGGAATAATCACATCCATTTTTACATGTTTCCTGGTGTAATGCTTTGATATTATTTTTTACTTTGACACCATTACTAATAACCGTGAAATGTATTATTGAAAATAATGCCATCTCAGGGTTCTGGAAACCTTTTATAATACACAACACCTTAAGTCTCCTAGTTTATTATGAAGTCTCCAGAGCAGCATTTTTTTCCCATTGTTCACCATTATGTTTTCCTGCCTGGGACTGCCATTAGGTCCCATTCCCAAATCTTAGAGCGACTGGAGAGACAAAGACAATGATTATTTTCTCAGCACATCTCCTTCCATGTCACTACAATTAAAGAGGCTGAATTAAAGGGACCTTCCACTGCCCAAATAGAAAGAAAATACCGTTCAGTATGTCCCCAATGAAAGCTTCTTGCATTTGTTTGTTTTTCCTTTTTCATTGGGGGTACATCTAACAACTGTTTGCAAACTCTGCAGATCTCATCTGATGCCTTTGCAAGCATTCACTTCTTCCCCAGCCCAGACCTTTTGTGGCTGTCCAAATACAGACTTTCCAATGCAAGTCAATGAGAAGTCTTTGCAGTGCAGGTACTCTGAACAATTTCCTGCCTTTTGAGTTTCGCTTTTGAGTTAAACAAACCAGATAGTAACAGGGCCTGTTGTGGCAGCCAGGGGTGTGTAACAAATTTAATTTTAAAAAGGGACCATTTCTATTGAAATCTACACTTTTTGAAAACTGAAGAGAACACAGGACACACTCATCACACATAAGGCACTTCAGCAAGCTGACTTTAAGGACAGCAGTTGCAGCCTGGGAGTGTTAATCATGCCAATCTCAAACAGACTGTGGCATGTATGTACCAGTGCTGCTTTATGATTAGCCCTTTAAGGACCGTGGACGTATGAGATACGTCTGACAAAAAACGGTCCTTAAGGTAAATTTGATCGCTTCCAGCTGTTCTAAGGGTATTAAACAATGCCTCGATAATATAATTTGAGAAGAAAAAAAACACATTTATAAAAAAACAAAACAAATAAAAATGCTAACTTTGACCAGCGTTTGTGACTGGCTACTACAAAAGACTGGACATACCCCATTTGGAATACCCTAGGTTTTGAAAATGGTATACCATGATGTAGTTATTTCACATTCCTGGGCTACCTTATGGTCTCAAAAGGCAAGACAGACCCAGCAAACCAATCTGGCAAACTGAACTGGGCAAGCCCTATATTGACCCTGTAACTTTACAAAACACCATAAAACCTGTACATGGGGGGGAGGGGGGGGTAAATGTTATACTCTGGAGACTTTGCTGAACACAAATATGAGTGTTTAAAACAGTAAAACGTATCACGGCGATGAAATCACTAGTAAAAGTGCAGTTTTTGTGAAAAAAAAAAATGCAAAAAACAAACAAAAACACTAACTTTGGCCAGTGTTTGTGACTAAGTGGCTACTACAAAAGACTGGACAATACCCTATTTTGAATAGCCTGGGCTATCTACATTTCAAAATGGTATGCCATGATGGGGTTATTTTACATTCCTGGGCTACCATATGGTCTCAAAAGGCAACTCCGACCCAGCAAACCAATCTGGCAAATTTCAATGTGCAAACATGGAAAAGGGGAAAGCCCTACATTTGACCCCTGTAAGTTTGCAAAAACCCATACAACCTGTACACCAGTACTCGGGAGATGTTACTGAACACATATTGGGATGTTCTTTGTGAGTAACACATAACAGGAGCTGATAATCCATGCCTAAAGTACAGTGTGAGAGAAAAATAACACAAAAAAATGACTACCCAAAAGTTTGACAAAAACTGGTGGTAGAATTAGTTCATGGAAATTGTTAAAATACCACCATTTGAAATACCCTAGGATGTCTACTATTCAAAAATATATGGTTTGATGGGGGTAAATTACATTGGCCGGCTTAAAAAATGTCCCAAATAGGACATGGGTGCATGATGACCAGCTGTGAAAATTCTAAACTGGAAAACTGGAATGTGCACCCTCCAAATAAGGTCTTTTAGCCCCCAGAGATCCAAACACACCTATACATGGGGGTTATCACTGTACTCAGGAGATGTTGCTGAACACATATTGGGGTGTTCTTTGGCAGTAACCCTTAAAGTTCTCCATACATGTATTCTTAAATTTCTATGTGTGTCAAACAAAATCACCAATTTAAAAAAAATTGCATGAAAAGAGTCAAAATACCCCAACTTTAATACCTTAGGTTGTCTTCTTTTAAAAAATATATACATGTGAAGGGTTATTCAGGGATTCCTGACAGATATCAGTGTTACAGTGTAACTAGCATTATTTTTTGGGGGGGAAAATATGGTTTGGAAATAGCAAAGTGCTACTTGTACTTATAGCCCTAAAACTTTCCAAAAAAAAAAAAAGAAAAAGCTAAGAACATGTTATATTGGACATTTGTAAACTCAGGACAAAATTTAGAAACTATTTTGCACTGGTGTTAGGCAGTTGTAAATGCCGGTGTCAAAGTTAGAAATTTTTAAATTTTTTTGTTTTGTTTTTTCGTCATATTTTATTTATAGTAAATTATGATATGAAAATAATGGTATCTTTTAGAAAGACCTTTTAATGGCGAGAAAAACGGTATATAATATGTGTTGGTACAGTAAATGAGTAAAAGGAAAATTACAGCTAAACACAAACACCTCAGAAATGTAAAAAGAGCCCTGGTCCTTAACGGTAAGAACATTGAAAAATGGTTTCGTCACTAAGGGGTTAAAGGAAGCCTAACTCTATTCAGTTCTAACTGCAATTAAAGTAAATTAATAACGTAACCTAAAAAAATACAGATTGTTAAAACGTGCCAATAACAATGACACATTGGGATTCCATAGACATTCATATGCATCTTGAACCCCACACGTTGGGGTTCTATAGACATTCATATCCATCTAGGGTCTAGATATTGAGTGGGTCTGTATATATCCTAATAAAGCACAAGACCAATAGTCTAGATTCTAGAGTCTAGAATTTTAGACTATTGTTCTGGTGCTTTATTATGACATATGCAGACCCCCTCAATAATACACACTTCACCATTATCCATTACATTTCCCCCCTAATATTTGAAATATATGAATATTCATATTTCATAATTGTGCGATAAGAAGTTTGCAGTACATATGCTTTTAAAAAGAATTGCTTTCTTTTTGGAGAAATAACGGTACCTCTGTTCTCCAGTTGATCCTTTGTGCCCTGAATAGGTTAAACGGCTTTAATGTAATTGAAATGGCCTGGAAAGTATTTTAACTGAGACATAACAACTGTACCACAAGACAAAAAAGACAGGCTGCTTCAGCCTCTTTTTATCAGCACACTGCCAATCGCTGTCTAACATTTCTAGTAGGCTAAGCAAAAAAGAAACTTGTGGTTTAGTAAGATTTACTGGTATTTAAAAACTCTGTATATTAACTGCAACAAAGGAGAAAAATATGTTCTGCAGTAGTTTTTGGGTTTTGTTTTTTTGGAAGAGGCAGTAAAGAAACTTCTCCTTCCTCCCCCCAGAATAATAACTCACAGCGGTTTTCCTCTAGTTGGTGTTTGCATTTTTTTAAATGCATGCTGTCAGATTTTAGCTGATTAATAAATATTAGGATTACCCAACTGAATGATACTCTGTATCATTGGCACTAAAATCAAGCCTGCCTGCCTCCATGAGGTTTGAACAGATACAGGTCAGACCATTTAGAAACTAAGTTAGCAGGCTATTACTTTGGAGATTTTAAAAGCCAGGTACATTTGGATATATTATATTCCTGATAATCTCTTCATCTCACCCATTTATTTTGTTAATTGATTTCAAAATCAGCTACGTCCTTCTGTAATGTGCTGTCTGATACGTGTGTAATGTATTACACATGCACAACCAACACGGTTCATAATATACACAAACAGAAGGTAAATAAGGCGCTAATTTGAAAAAATATATAAAGTGGTGCAGCTTTTCCCACCTCAGTGTAAAGTCACTTAAAGCGGCACTGTCATGCCGAATCCTGTTTTTTTTCTTTAACCCCCCCTCCCGCCTCCACTACATCCAATTGACCCACTAGTCACCCCCAAATGCCCCTAAGCCCCCCACATTACCTATTTTTTAATCCTTATTTTCTGCCCCGATCTTTATTCAGGGCGCCGCCATCTTTGTGTGGGTAGGTGAAGTCCCTGTGGGACACGTCATCAGCCCACACTAGACAGACTGTTAGATTCCCGCAAATGCCCAGTGAAACACCTGGACATGCGAACGGGAATTTCATCTATTCACTCATTCATCAGACAGACTAATGAATGAATAGAAAGATCAGCCGAACAAACAAACACTATGTATCAGTGTATCTGAGTATCAGTGTATGTTTGTTCGTGCAGGTTATTACAAGGAGGGAGCTACCGGCGTGCAGCTCCCTCCTTGTAATATGTAACTATAGAAGCGGCAGGGAGCAGTGCTCCCCACCACTTCATAAGCCCCCCCAGGTCCCCCTCTCACTCTATGGAGGTCAATATGACCCCCATAATAGCACAAGGGAGATTAAAATCTCCCAAATGCCCCTACTCGCTATACCGCGAGTAGGGGCATGTCTACTAAACAGTGAGCAGCTTGTGGCTGCTCACTGTTGAAAAAAAATTACATAAATTACAATAAGGGGGGGCGGACCTATGGTCCTCCCCACCCTGAGCGGCGGGTGGGGGCCATGAAGATAATGAGGGGGGGGGGACCTACTGTCCTCCCTCCCCCCCCCGGCCCCGGGGCCCCAGTAAAACTAATAAGGGGGGACCTACTGTCCTCCCCTGGCCCCCACCCTCTTGTGGTGGGTGGGGGCCCCGCGAACCTACCCCCTAATAACAACAATGGGGGGACCATGGGTGGGGGGCTAAGGGGGCGACCTACTGTCCTCCCCGGCCCACCTCCCTGGGTGGTCCCTAATAAACAAGGGGGGACCTACTGTCCTCCCCCTTTGCCCCACCCCTGAGCGAACATGGGGCAGAACATGGATTAATTTTTTTTTTCATTTTTTTTTTTTTTAAAAGTGCGACGGGTATAATGGATTTTTATTTGGCCTTTTTGGGGGCTGAAGAAAGAAGATTTTAGAAAAAAGAAGACGTCAAATGGTAAGTTTAATTTTTTTTTTACAGGTTAGTTATTTTATTCCCCCCTCACTATTTTTAGGGTGAGGGGGGTAGGTAGGGAGGTTTTTTTGGGTGGGGGTGACTAGGGGCTTGGGACCCCTAGTCACCTTGATTGGGGGGGGTGTTTCATTTAGGGCCCCCACCCACCGCTCAGGGGTGGGGGCCAGGGGGGGGAGGACAGTAGGTCCCCCCCCTTATTGTTTTATTAGGGCCCCCACCCACCGCAGGGGTGGGGGCCAGGAGGGGGGGACAGAAGTTCCCCCGCCCATATCTTTATTTAGGGCCCCCACCCACCGCTCAGGGGTGGGGGCCAGGGGGGGCCAGTAGGTCCCCCCCATCTTTATTTAGGGCCCCCACGGGCATGGGGGGGGGGTTTATTAGTTTTTTGCTTTTTTTTTTTTTACAGTGAGCAGCTATAAGCTGCTCACTGCTTACTACACATGCCCCTACTCGCGGTATAGCGAGAAGGGGCATTTAATTTACTAATACTAAGTAATCTTTACTCAGTATTAGTAAATGTTGCTGAAAGACCAATTTAGGTCTTTCAGCCTTTTAGTAGATAACTCCCTGATACCGTGGGAATTAGGGAGTTATCTACTAAGCGGCTGCAAGATGCAGCCACAGCAAGAATAGGATCAGAGTTTCATTCATTAGAATGAAATTCCGATCCGAATAAAATGCCGAATTGCGTTCTAAAACAAACGAACATACTGTTGTCATTCAGTTAGAACGCAATTCGGCAGTTTTGTGTAAAGTGACAGGAAGCATTCTGGGAACACAGAGGAAAGGTAAGGATCATGGGAAAATTGCTCTGACCAGCGGAAATGAAGCACACTTTGCTCCTCCGCTGGTCAGAGCTGGTCAAGCGGAGGAATCCTCCATAAGGCAAAGAGTCCCTACTTTGTCTTATGATTTTAAAGAAAACTAAAGAAGACAGGAAGAAAAGAAGAACAGATCCTGAGAGAGGGGGAGAAGAGGAAGAGATTGAGGAAAGGTAAGTTCGGCATGACAGTGCCGCTTTAATACACTGCAAAATAGAAACCACAGACAAAGAAAGGTGTATAAAATGTATTTTATAAAAAATGGTAAACAATTTATATTCATAATAAAATAATCAAATGCAAATTTATATTCCATACAGAAACAACATATACTAGACTTAATTTCAAGGAAAATAACCTTCTTTTAAGGATGGAACTACTTAAAAGGGATAGAATAAGTAGTAAAACACATAATCTTTTTCTAGAAAATTCAGAAAGGTGTATAAAAAAATTGTGAAAACTAATTATAAAAAAAATTACATATAAAAACTAATTATATGAAAAGGTAAAATATGGACTTTTAAAAAAACATCTAAATTATAAAATGGAATTAATCTCAAAATCTATATTCAACCCTCTTGGTGTTAAGGTGCGTAGTTCAAAAATCCATTTTGTTTCTTGTAGGCTGAATTTTTTATCAACACCACCTCCAATGCATGGTAACTAGTGATGTCCCGAACGGTTCGCCGCGGACTCATCATTGAGTAAACTTTGACCCTGTACCTCACAGTCAGCAGACACATTCCAGCCAATCAGCAGCAGACCCTCCCTCCCAGACCCTCCCACCTCCTGGACAGCATCCATTTTACATTCATTGTGAAGCTGCATTCTTAGTGAACTGTCCAGGAGGTGGGAGGGTCTGGGAGGGAGGGTCTGCTGCTGATTGGCTGGAATGTGTCTGCTGACTGTGAGGTACAGGGTCAAACTTTACTCAATGATGAGTTCGTGGCGAACCGTTCGGCGAACTGTTCGGGACATCACTAATGGTAACTTTTTCGATTGCGCAAAATTCCATTTTATTTGGATTAGAGTTATGTTTTTCTAAAAAGTGTTTTGACACATTATGATTGATAAAACCTCTCCTTATATTTCGTATGTGTTCACTAATTCTTATACTAAGTGCCCTGGTCGTCTTGCCCACATTCACATGATAATAAATAAATTACTCCTTTAGATTGACATGTAATGGGACATTTAATGTTATAAGATTTCTCAGTAACTTTAGATACAACACTTTTTACATTCTCATTATTAAGATTGGAATTCTTACATGCATTGCATGTTCCACAATGATAAAAGCCTTTCTGGATTTCTGCCGAGCTACTTAAAAAGTTTTTTGGTCTCTCTTTTTCAATAAAACTTCTGGTTAAAATTTGTTTAAAATTTTTTGCCCCCCTAAAAATAAATCTGGATTTTGGTCCTATATATTTTGAAACCTCATGATCTTCTCTTAGAAGGTGCCAATTTTTATTAATTATTCCTTTAACGGAGTTAATATTACTTGCATAATTAAAAATAAGGGGAATTTATTTTTCTTCTTTCGGGACCCCTTTTTCTTTGTACTTTAGCAGTTGGGCTCTGTCTGATTCTAAAATACAATTAATTTCTTGTTGCAAAATATCCTCAGAGTATCCCTTTTGCTGAAACTGTTCTTTCAAAATACTAGCTTGAGTTTTAAACACTGACTGTTCAGAGCAATTTCTACAGAGTCTTAAAAATTGCCCCTTGGGTATATTTTTTTAGCCAGGGATAATGGTATCTATTTCAATGAAGCTGTTAACATCCACTTGTTTGAAATAATTACGAGTATTAACCACATTATTAGAAATGTAAATCTCCAAGTCTAAAAAGCTGATGTTTGTTTGGCTAATATCCTGACTTAACTTTATATCCCATATATTGGAATTTAAAAATAGAAAGAATTGTTGAAACTGCTGAATGGATCCTCTCCAGACCAGGAAGATATCATCTATATATCTTCTATAGAGGACCACCGAATTCGTGGCCATTATAAACAAATTATTTTTCCCAAAGTGCCATGAATAAATTCGCGTAATTCCCCAAAGCAGTACCCCTGATCTGGAGATAGAAATTACCCTCGAACCAAACATAATTGTTTAAAATCATCTTAATCCCCCTCTAAAATAAAACTAATTTGTGCTTCTTGGAATTGTTTAGATTCTGTTAAAAAATATTTCATAGTCTCGCATCCTTTTATTGTGATCAATTATTGTATATAAGCCTGTGACATCACAGGTTATTAAATAAAAATCCTCTTCCCATTAGATTATGTGTTTTACTATTTACTCTATCCCTTTTAAGTAGTTCCCTCCTTAAAAGAAGGTTATTTTCCTTGAAATGAAGTCTAGTATATGTTGTTTCTGTATGGAATATAAATTAGCATTTGATTATTTTATTATTTTATTGTGAATATAAATAGTTTACCATTTTTTATAATATACACTTTATTTCTTCTTTTATACACACTTTTGAGAGAAATGCCTTAGTCCAAAACGGAGATGTGTAATGTAGAATGAACTCTCCGTGCGGAACAAATGTACACTCCCCCTGGGACTTTCTGCTCATATGGGAATGCTAGAGTATGGGAAGAATCTCCTACTCCAGTAAGGAGTATGGCTGACCTACAAGCGGAAGGACGTCATCAAGTCAGCACGCAATCACGCCCAAAAAACGGAAGTAGATGTCATCTGGAGAGGACGTAATAGGGACAATTATAACCCGGAAGAACTGTATATGGGGATATTTGTAATATGCCGAAAACCGGACGCATCGCCATCTTGGTGGTGGCGGCGTGCTTCCGGTTATGGCCATATTTGGGCATATAATTACCTTAATTGGGCCAATACACCTGTAACCTTTTATCTATTAGGGGGTATATATAGGTGTACTGGCCTAGGGGAAAGACATGCTGCAACCGAGGAAGACCATAATTTGGGTCGAAATGTGTTGTGCTATTTGAAGATTTGTATTTTATTTTATTTTGTTTTTGTATATATTTATGTGAATAAAATTCCCACTTTTGAATAATTCATTGGATCTCTGGGTTCCTGTGAAACTGAAAATCTGAGGACCTTCAAGGAGGAAAGATCCAGTATATCCCATTAAGTGGATGAAATGCTTCTAAAGTCCAGAGCCTAACTCTGGAAATTGTGAGTGTACCTTTTTCCCTTTACTACAGTATATATGTGTTTAAGCAGTATACACTATGCTGTGTTTTCTATTCTTATATATAGGGTCCAGTTAAAGATTTATAACTGTCAATAGGACCAAGACATTTGCATGTAAAAAATATTACTGTGTTTGTGCGCTATCACCTTTCTTTGTCACAGGGTTCATAATGCTCAGCTCAAAAATCTGATTATTTTTTTTTATTATTTTTTTTCTGACTGACGGGTTTATAAAACATACAAGAGATAAGTTATAATTTGTGACTGACCTAACGCCGTACAATATTTCTCCTCAAACTATTACATATCCAATAATGGGAAACAGTCTTATTTTTCACAAAGAAATCAACATCTTATAGCTGATACCCAAATACAGTGGGAAATACATAACTTTCTGGCATATTAAGATTTTATCACATTTAGACACACATTTAAATATGGAGGCCTCTATTTTAGCAGTTACACATGGTTATGGCATTTTTAGTTGATACTGCAAAATGTGAAATGCGCAACATTGTTTAGCAAACTTCCAAAAGTATGTAGTATCCAAACCTACATGGCAGGATTTGCTATGGTAAATAACGTTTTGCTGTTTTTGACACTGTTGGTCATGTGCTCCTTCTCCTAACCCTTCACACCTTGGCCTTCATGATGCTGTTCTGTTTTGGTTCTTGTCCCATCTCTATCAACAACCCAGGGTCTCCTCTTCTGGTAACACCTCCTCCTTTCATTACCATTTGTTGGTTGGATCCCCCCAATGCTCGGACCTCTTTTCCATTTTCTCTCTACATTGACTGTCTTGGCAAACTTATTATTATTTTGGCCTATACTACCGCACGTATGCCAATGACAACCAGACTTATCTCCCAACCCTGATCTCTCTCCTACTGTCCTAGAACAAGTCTCCAGTTGCTTCTCTTCCATCTCCGATTTGAATATCCATCCACTTTATAAATCTGTGTGTTTAAAACTGAGCTTCTTTGCTCCCCTCCATATAAAAATAATCCTCATCTGTCTCTCTCCTTGCAAGATGATGGTATGTGTATTTCACATTTCTTGCAAGCTTGCTGCCGTTGTGTTGTATTCTGGCCTTTCCATTACACCTCATATCTAGTATGTCACCAAATGCTGCCAATCCCACCTTTAAACCATTACCTACATCTACCCCTTTCTTTTACAAGATGCTACTAAGGACCTGGTTCATACTCTTGTAATTTCTCTCATTAAATACTGTAATTCTATCACCACTAGTCTCTCTAGACACCTTACTGCCTCCCTACAGTCCATGATGAATACTGCTGCCCAGCATATTATTTATCTTCCATTGCTCCTCTCATACGTCACCCTTCTGTCAATCATTACATATGCTTCCTGTGCCCTGTAGCATTCAATTCAAAATATTAACTTTTGCCTACAAATTTCTTCGCATCTCTTGCCCCTGCTTCATTTCATCACAAATTCATAAGTATGTCTCTTCTCAGCCCCTCCACTTTGCTGGTGACATTCTCCTGCCCACTGCTCATACCTGCTAACTTGTGCTTACAGACATACTGCTCTATTCTTATGGAACAGCCTGTCTCCCCCATCATATAGAAAAAGATAATATACACAGTGGGTTGATATGTGTGGTGGCGCAACCGCTACAAGCCACCTGAGTGGGAGCCCCTTATACCACTCTAAAGAATTAACATAAAATAGGTGGATCACATGTCTGATGTCTCTAAAAAAGACAAAATAATATAGTACAATATTGCCAGTACAAACAATGAATAGATGTGTAAGGTATCCAGTATCATACATATGGTCCCTTTACATTTAGGAGCAGTATTTATGTATTGGTACATCAAGTAATATATTATGGAATTTCACATTACGAAATGACTGCATTTCTTCGTTTAAAATATTTTTTAAATAAATAATAATAACTTAATCAGAGGGAGAATAAACTATTACCTACAGTTTTCTTATCTTTCTCTGATATCTTTCTCTGATATACATGGTTTGCTATTGCCAAATTGCAGGGCAAAATAGGTGTGCAGGAACAAGTCTCCAAATGAAAAAAATACAAAAAGCTTGATACATTGGGGCTTCTAGTATGTATTAGACATATTTTTTTTCAATTCTGTTTAGAAATATCTTTCCTTTTTACACGTGCACTCGAGGTCATTAATTATACACATTTCAAATATCTTTTCTTTCTTTACAGAGTTAAAGCTGCCCAAACTGAATTAGGTCAACAGATTCTGGCTGACTTTGAAGAGGCATTTCCTTCACAGGGCACAAAGGTAAACAGTTTGCTTTTTTGACAGTATTATATGGAAGGAAATTCCTAGTGGCCAGTGGAAATTTTGAGCCTTTTTATGGAAAAGGTTAATATAAGAAAATTAAGATGTTATAATAATTGCTTATATTAGTATTACAAACCCTTAATGCCTGTTATTCTTTTACTTCTGTGAAACAGGTTAATGAGCATAACATCAAACTAGTGATATTGCTTATGGATACAGTTTGAGTTTTGTTTTTATTACATAATGTTACAGCCTCACTGTTGATGTTTCTTCCAGAGGGCTGGTGGACCAAGTAACGTACTGCGAGATGCCTGCTTGGTAGCCAATGTTCTGGATTCTAGGATTAAACAGGAAATCATCAAGAAATTTATCCGACAGCATCTCTCTGAATATCTTGTACTCTTCCAGGAAAACCAAGATGTAAGTGCTTTTTTTTCCCCTCTAAATATCTTCCCAATACTTTTGTAGATTTAGTAGTAGAATTATATGGAACACTTCAAGAAGGGCAGTGTATTGTCCAAAGAAGATTTGTAGTTCTGAACTCCTTTTGATCCCATCTGCCGTATGTCTATAGAGTGAGGAAATAGAAGATCTGTGCCACTTGTCATGAAAGAGCTAAACCTATGAGTCGCCATTCCTGCACTTGAAGGCTTAAATTTGTTAACCGCCTAGTTACAAATATTATGCCAGTTACATCTTGAAATCAAGTTTTTGAGGATGAGTGGCACTCACAGATTTTCTATATGAACCTCATGATTTCATTTTCAGTCACCATACAATTTTGGTTCCCAACAAAGGTCACTTTTTGCATCGAAACATGCATTGAATATAATTTTTTCACTGTGTGAGTTATGAGGGCTTAAGAATTTTGATCAGGCTAGAAGTTTGTGTGACTTGGTACAGTAGAGTAGGATTTTTGAGTACGTTTCTAGTAGCCGAGGTATTTGCAGTGTGACTGTTCTTCAAAGAAGTGGGTAGGCTATTGCCTATGTGGGCTCATAATTTATTTAGGGACTAGGAGCACAGTCCCTATTTAACTTGGAGTGATATTCTGGGATTTAGGAGTTTCTCAAACCGTGGGCTGTAACCCAATCTCTGCCACTATACACTGTGATATCAATTTAGTTTCCTTTTTTTTTTTGTTGTTGTTTTTGTTGTTGTTGAAATACCTCATCTCTTGGTTTACTTAAAGTGGAACTGTCACCTGATGTGTTGAGTTTGCACCAGACACAGCGTTTTCTTTGATGGGCGAAAAGTTAAATTTTAGTCTTCAGACTACAACACCTTCCTCCATACATTTTGGGAGTCTCCCACGCGAACTCCAAACGTGCCATTTTGTTTTTTGCTGAAAGTAATGGCTTTCTTCTGGCCACTCTGCCATGAAGCCCAACTCTATGGAGCGTACGGCTTATTGTCGTCCTATGTACAGATACTCCAGTCTCTGCTGTGGAACTCTGCAACTCCTCCAGGGTTACCTTAGGTCTCTGTGCTGCCTCTCTGATTAATGCCCTCCTTTCCCGGTCCATGAGTTTTGGTGGGCGGCCATCTCTTGGCAGGTTTGCTGTTGTGCCATGTTCTTTCCATTTGGTTATGATAGATTTGATGATGCTCCTGGGGATCATCAAAGATTTGGATATTTTTTTTATAACCTGGCCCTGATTTGTACTTCTCAACAACATTGTCCCTTACTTGTTTGGAGAGTTCCTCGGTCTTCATGGCAGTGTTTGGTTGGTGTTGCAGCCTCTGAGGCCTTTCAAAAAAGGTGTGTGTATATGTAATGACAGATTATGTGACACTTAGATTGCACACAGGTTGACATCATTTCACTAATTATGTGACTTCTGAAGGTAATTGGTTGCACCAGAGCTTTTTATGGGCTTCATAACAAAGAGGGTGAATACATACGCACATGCCAATTTTCTGTTTTCTATTTCTAAAAATTGTTTTAAGTGGAGACATGTTTCTCATGGGCTCCCGCACAAACCTAGCAATCTGAGCACAGTACAGCCCTTTTCAGCAAGACATGCAACAGTTCCGAATACCCACTGGCCCCCCACAACGGAGGGAGTGCAGTGGGGTGTTATGCGACCGATCAAGACATGCTTGTATTGCGTCTGACACTGCAGCCTGGCATGCATCGGACGGGGGAGACCGCCACTCCCACGACCTGGAGCTGCCTTGAAGCTGCCCACAGCATGTGTAAGCCCCATAACCCCCCCTTTCGGACTGGTGGGGGCATGGCCGGACTGGGAAAAAAATTTGGCCCAGGCATTTTTCAATCACATCGGCCCCCTGATAAGGGCGGGGCCAGAGAGGGTGTGTTTTGTCATGACTAATGACAAGCACGGCCCCTCCCAAAGTGTGTGTTTTGTCACTTCGTATAATTTAACTTTTTTTGAATATTATTTGGTGAGTTGTTTTTGCAGTATTATATGTTGTGCTATTTGTCTGAACTGAGAGGACCTGTTCTTACCATCTTTGCACTCATCTCTGAATACACATGATTTTACCATGTATACATGTCATGATTATGCTTGTCTGCACCTAACCGTGTGCATACTAACCTTGGTTTCTCTTGTAGGTTGCATGGCTTGATAAAATTGACAGACGTTATGCATGGATAAAACGACAACTAGTGGACTATGAAGAAAAGTATGGTCGCATGTTCCCAGTGGATTGGTGCATGACTGAACGCATTGCTGTTGAGTTTTGTCATATCACAAGGTAAATCGGCACACAAAATCACAGAGGGTTAAAGGTCATGCTGGAGTGTTTATTTTAGTTTATTTTGGTAAAATGTCCACATTTTTTAGTCTCTTTCTCACATATTATACTTTCATTTTGACCAGATTTTTAAATGCAATTATCCAAGTAATCTGAAAAGTGTATTTTATTTATGGACCATAACCTGTTTGCATTTATTACAGAGTTCTAAGAATTGTCTTTTGTCGTTTTAAATTCTGCCCTTGTCTGCACCATTATTGCATCATTTGCAATTTTCCTGTGATTAGTCCAGGTTGATTCTGCATTTGCTTATTGTGCTTCCTAAGGCCCGTGTGGGAGACTTGCTACTGTGTGGTGCACATTTCAGTATCTGCTATAAATTAGTGTTAGAAATAGCAATTTCATGTTTCAATGAGCAAATTTTGTATAGAGCAAGTGATCTTCCTTGTGAAATTTTTGCTCAAGAATATCCACAGTGAGGGGCGGAGCCAAGCAAGACAGGCGCACATTCCCTGAGCTCCGTAATACAAAGCGATTTTTAACAGCCTCCCAAACTCTGCAGTGACCCGAAACCGGGAAAAACAAGCATCCACACTCACAATGGGTCGCAAGACTAAGAAACAAAAGCCCGACAAGCCCAGGATGAACATGAATATTGGGGATCTCCTGAGACAAGCGCACAGAGTGAGCGGGCCCAAGATGACCGTCGAAAACGACGACTTCTCAGACTCCTCTGAGGAAATGCTGCCAGAAAAGAGGACAAATATATCACCTTTACCTCCACCCCAGGCAGTCCCTCGATGTGATGACTCCCAACCCATGACAACGGCCATCCTGAAGGATCTGCTCGCCAGCCTTCATAAAACCATTCAGGCCCATGTGGCCTCTCTCCGCTCCGACCTCTCAGGCCTTGTGGGTCGCATAGAGACCGTGGAAGCGACATCCACGCAACAGGTCATGCCTTGGATAATAGCCTAGCTCACGCGACGACCACACACCAATACCACTCTAATAGTTTTGGTTTCTTTTTAACCTTCAATCGTTCTCCTTTTTATTTTATTTTTAATGGCCCCCCACATGCAACCCCCAGCCCTAGAATACCTAGAGTCACACGCTCAATATAGAAGCTTGCAATTGACGTGCCTACTGTAGACCTTACCGAGGCCACTTAACAGCTTGTACACGACAAACCGACCCAAGCTTCTCAATAACCCTAATGATCAATAGAGGTAGGAGTCAACCACACCAGACAGGACCCAAGATGCACCAAAACATCTGCACAAAATATGGGCTTCACATGCCTAAGTACAGGTGGGAGGTATCACAAAGAGTTGTTGAGAATGACAGGCTAAGATCCTGTGAGAATTCCAGATAGACAAGCAACTACTAGCCAACAAATACAGCATTGTGGTGGTAGACAAGGAACAGGTGACTGCAATGGTGGCAGAAGTGGCATTACCCATTAATTATAACCTCAAGAAGGCTTTGGGCTGTAGTTGTGGGTGGTGTTACCCAACATTTTAATCTCAGGCAGGCCCTTCATCTGGGCCATTGCAGTTCGATTTATCCCACCCACCACTCCCTCTTCCAATTCACTACCTTCTGTGAGTCTTGAAGTTGATGTTTGGTGGGTGAGTGTGTGCTGGATCTTGTATGAATGTTTAGTTGAGTGGAGCCCTCTTAGAATATATATATATATATATATATATATATTATTCATTCAACATTTTCACTCGTCCACTAGCCATTAGTGAGTAAAAATTCATCCCTTGCCAGTAGAGTTTCATATTTGATGAGCCCTCCAGGTTTGGAGTGGCAAGTTTACATTTTGTGCCATGTATATATAAATATATACACATGTTTATCTGTATAGCTTCTATAACTTGGTGTGAGATTGGTAAGCTGGAACAGTTATTTTGCCAATTATAATTTGTGTTTATTAACTCTAGAACGAAGAACCGAGTAGTCTGATCTGTTTAATTGCCACCGGTCTTGTCTTTAAAATGTCTCTTAAAAGAGACATTTTAAAGACATTTTTACAGACTAGCCTACTCTCTATTACTGTAGTTTAGTTATACATTTTTTTTGCTGAGCTGACTCCGGGAAAAATAAGCTTTCCCTCGAGATGAAAATGATCGACCGTACAAGAACTTTTAAAATACCCCTTATACCTGTCATTGTTTTTTTTCTCTAATGAATAACTGTGTTTGCTGCCAAACCTTTGTTCTCATAATACAGATTCTAGCTTAAAACCTCATTGTGAACTGTACCCTGAACTCCTCACCTTTCCACAAACAGATCTCTTGCCTAGCACTAACAATGATATGATTCGATTAAAACGGCAGTTTGGAAAAGTGGTGGCAATGCTTTCTGTTTGCTAATGTTGAAGGGAAACTGATTTTGTATTAAAGAGATAATATTCTACTGTGAATCATTCACAGTACCTACCTACCAATATTAAACTTCAGTTTTTATTGACATACATTTTTATATGGCAATTTATATATCTAAAACCTTATTTTATTCCCTTAATGTGTTATGGTACTCTGTATATTAATTCTCTTATTCACACTTTGTATAGAATACCTGATCTGCCATGTTCAACTAATATGTGATAGCATTCCCACTGTTCTATATAAAAATTCCCAGATTTTACTATTAACATGACGTAAAGTCATGATTTTATTAATGACACGGAGGCGAGTATTATGCATTCTCTTTCTTTATTATACTCCCAGCAGCAAGAAAAGGAAGTATGAGAGAATCATATAAAAAAACATAACAGCTTGGTAACAGTGGCACCAATCAGCATCCAGTATTATCCATATGGGTGTGGTGCTCCTTGACTCCTCCTCTTTCTGCGTAGATCCCGAAGACCATAGTGTAAGTTCCAAAATAATCTAACAACACGAATTCCCGAAACAAAACCATAACCGGAAATTCAACAGGGAACAGCTTCAACCGCCAACTTTCACAGGTGTATTCAAGCTAAAAAAAGAAGAAATATATGGTAATATCGAGACTTGCGACTGCTATTCCATAGTTAGCCAACTCTTCCACTACGTTATTCCAACCCTATAAGTATATAGAAGTATATTCATCACAAACCTTACTCACCTTCGTGTCGTGTATGACACTTTACCTACCGTATTTTGTCATTCCAAAGGTTCCATGATTGACCTGTAACTTAAACACCACCCTGGGTAGGGCGGGTGGGAATAATACTCGCCTCCGTGTCATTAATAAAATCATGACTTTACGTCATGTTAATAGTAAAATCTGGGAATTTTATTAAAGACACGGAGGCTCCTATTATGCTATTTTAAAGCTGAGCAACCACCAAACTGGAAATATGTTGTACCGGTCGAAAGTAGAAATTACGAAACGTAGACTCATTCGACCAATCAGCTGCTCGTAAGATGTCTTCCAATCTACAACCTATCATGGAAGCTTTAGAAGCCATTGCCCCGCGAATGGAGTGTGGGGAGAAAATTGAAGTGTCTATGCCTGCCACGGATAATAACCATTTGATCCAACGAGCTAAAGTAGGAGTAGATACTGGTAGGTGTGGTACTCTGAACGAGATGAATAATGGATGAGTTTGATCAGGACGGAGCGAGCTCGTGCGGCGCTCGTATTCCTTAAGGCATAACACTGGGCACAGATTAGGGTTGTCTGGAAACGACGGGTAGAAGACCTCCTTAGTTGCAGACTTTGTCCTTCGTGAAATATTGAAGGAAACTCCGTTCGGAACAAAAGCGCGTGCTTGCCAATCCAATGCTCTGACATCAGCAACCCGTTTACATGAAAGTAAACAAAACAACATCAACAGTTTGGTTGATAATTGTTTAAGAGAAAGTTCATGATTCAAAGGCCAAGACTCGAGAAAACGAAAAATCACATTGACATCCCAGAAGGAAGAATACCGAGCCTGCGGGGGTCGAGCAAACCGGATGCCTTTGAGCAAACGACAGATGAGGGTATGTTTACCTATTGGAGTACCATCCAATCCCCTATGTCTCGCTGATATCGCTGACCTGTATAGACTTATAGTCCGAAAGGCTTTACCTTCTTCAAAGAGTAGAGTCAGGAATTGTAAGATTATTTTCACAGGAGCTGATATGGGATCCACTGATTGTCCCACGCACCAATCAGTCCACTTCCTCCAAGCCGACCCGTAGGAACGTCTGGTGCCCAAGACTCTGCCAAGAGACCGAGTGTTGTCTGCGAAACATCCTCGAGATTCCATGTTCCCCTGAAAGGAACCATGCCATCAGGCGAAGTAGACCCTGGTCGATCAACTCGTGACTCATTCCCTCTGGATTGGTCAGGAGGTAGGGCATGTCCGGCAAGAGTCGTGGGGAATCTATCGACATTTCTAATAACTGTGGGAACCAAGGTTGTGACCTCCATAACGGGGTTATCAGCACTAGAGTCCCCTGGGAATATCGAAGGTATGCAAGGGTCCGAGAGATGAGGCTGAACGGTGGAAAAGCGTAATTCCTGCTCTTGGACCAATCTTGTAAGAATGCGTCTGTCGCCAGCGCATCTGGGTCCGGTCTCCAACTGAAGAACCGAGGAAGTTGGGTGTTCAGCCGAGACGCGAAGAGATCTATGTTGAGAGGTCCCCAAAGTCGAGAGAGACGTTGGAAGATCATAGGGTGGAGATGCCAATCCCCTGTGTCTCGAAGATATCGAGAATTCCAATCCGCTAGTGCATTGTCCCGTCCTGGGATATATTCCGCTATTACCGAAATGTTGTGTTTTAGACAAAAGTGCCAAAAATCTCGAGCCATCAGTGCCAGAACTTTCGATTTCGTTCCTCCTAGGTGGTTGATATAACGCACCGCCGAAACGTTGTCCATCTTGATTAGGATAGAGCATGAGATGCCTGTGGGGGTCATGCTGCGAATGGCAAAGGATGCCGCTAACAGTTCTAGGCAGTTGATGTGTAACAACGTTTCTTCGTTGGACCATCTGCCACCGGTGGAAACTGAGCCACAATGCGCGCCCCAGCCGTGTAAGCTGGCGTCTGACTCTATGACCAGATCTGGCGTAGACCCGAATATCGCCCGTCCGTTCCACGCCTCCATGTGGGCTAGCCACCATGTCAACTCCTCTCTGGAATCTTCGTCCAGTGTAACACAGGTTTCGTACGAGTGTCCGGAGCGCAGATATGAGGCCTTGAGCCTTTGTAGGGCACGATAATGTAACGGGCCCGGGAAGATTGCTTGTATGGACGATGCCAGTAGCCCTATGATCCTCGCAAGTTGTCTGAGGGAAATGGTCGTACGAATCATAAGTCGTCTGATCTCTTTCTTGATCGAAATCATTTTGTCTTTGGGTAGGCACAACCTCTGCTGTACAGAGTCCACTTGAAATCCCAGAAATTCCATGCATCTGGAGGGTTGAAGGACAGATTTCTCCCAATTCACCAAGAATCCTAAATTCTGGAGAAGGTGTGTTGTCCAAGACAAATGAACCCGTAATTGGGATTGAGATTGAGACAGGAGAAGGATATCGTCCAGATAAATTATTAACCTGACCCCTCGTGTGCGCAGGAAGGCAATCACCGGCTTTAGTACCTTTGTGAAGCACCATGGAGCAGAGGACAGACCAAACGGTAGACATACAAACCTCCACTTCGTTCCTTGCCACTGAAACTGCAGTAGGTTTTGGTGCGCTTCCGCGACAGGGATTGTCAGGTAAGCATCCCGTAAATCTATCTTGACCATCCAATCTGATGGTAGTAGGATGTCCCGAAGGCAATGAATACCCTCCATTTTGAAATGGTGATATTGGACAAACGCATTTAGGGGTCGGAGATTTATTACTGGGCGTACTCCACCCCCTTTCTTTGGAACCAGAAACAGGTTGCTTACAAACCCTTCTGTGTCCCATGGGATTTGTTGAATAGCGTGTTTTGACGCCAAATCTGCAATCTCTGCCGAGATCATCTTCTGGTGGTCGCTGGCCATGTTTAGTTCTCGAGGGAACTGCACCTGAGTAGGGTAAGAGACTAGCTCCATCAGGTACCCCTGTACTGTATTTAATACCCAAACATCTGCGGTTAGAAGTTTCCAAGCATGGTGAAACAATGCCAATCTGCCCCCCACTTTTATATGGGAAAAATGGAGATACTCGGTACTCACCATAAGGTCGTCTGCCTGAGACAGACCCCCGTGGTCCGCGGGAGTTCCAGGGCGTCCACGAGATGGGAAGAACGGGGTATAAGTTCGTTCTGGTACCGGTCTCTGGGTATTAAAGGAGCCTCTGCCGGCTCTAAATGAGCCACGGAATGCACGGCCGGATAGACGGCTCCTACCTCTACCGGCCCCTCCAAAAACCCGAGGTGCAAATACTCTTTTTAGAGAAGTCTGAGCTTTGTCAATTGCTGTAAATGTTTTAACGTACAGCCCAAGATCCTTAATAAAGGATTCACCAAAGAGTAAGCCTTTAGCGGCTGGCCCCGGCTCATTGGTCGCCATACTGACCAGTTTGGGCTCTATTCTCATGAGAATCGCCTTGCGGCGTTCGGTTGCCATGGCTGTATTGGCGTTACCCACCATGCAGACTAACCTCTGCAACCAGCCTTTCGCTACTTCGAAATCGAAGTCATTCTCACCAGATTGGGCAGATTCCACTAACTCATAAAGTTTGGTGATGGGCCCCAGAGTGTCCAGGAACTTGTCCTGGCAGTTCCGAAGGGAGAAATCCAAACCTTTCCTAGGTTTCCAACCCGACTTATTCAAAAATTGGACCAATTGGGGATCCACGTCAGGGGTTTTTCCCACTGAGTCTGGAAGGAAAGGCCGCGGGCATTCCGCCCGTAGCTTGTTACGTCCTTCCTTAGATAAAGGTTTTCTTACTCTTAGCGCGAGGTACCTCGCAATGTGCTCAGGCGGCTCCCATTCCGCCAAGCGAGGGTGACGGAGGTTATCTGGGTCAAACAACGGGTTACCCAGAGGGTCCCGCAAATCGTCGCCCTCGCCCGATACGGCAGGCTCAGTGCCCAGAGCCGTAGCTTTCTGGGTCGCAGTGTGAAATTTCACCTCGGACCCTGAATCTGAATATTCCGCACTATAATGGTCCATGCATAACTCATCATACTCCTCCTCCAAACTCCGGTCCGAATCGGACGAGTCCTCTTGGGCACGTGCCCGCTTCCAAGATCTGGCCGATTTTGCCCGGCCAGGGGCTCTATTGCGCGGTGGTATCGCGCCATCCTTGACAGCCTGAGGCGTGCCAGTCATTGCAGGCTGAACCTGCAGTTCTGGAGGGGAGGCAATATGTTTGCTTTTCGTCAAGGCTTTACGTCCCGGTTGTACCACATTAGTGGATCCCGGATTTAGTGTGCTCTGGGGGCCACAACTCTGAGACTGTATCAGCGCTTTGGATACAGATTGCGTGATAGAGGATGACATGACCCCCATCGCGGAGGCTAACGCCTTGTTGATGGATTGTGCCATGGTAGAATCGAGGAGGGATTGAAATTCCTCCGATGCCATGAGGCTGGCGTCATCCTTACATGCCCTGTCTGAGGGGGAAACCCCTGGTGTAGGACACACAGACCCTGCAGGTCTTTCATTCTGATCTTGCATTTTAGCAATAATATAAACTCACAGGGGATAAAACACCCAAGTCCACTCAGAGTTAGAATTATAGGGCCCAATAAGGTAATGCCACTAGTAGTAGTTAATGGTAACTGAAATGACCTGTAGGGAAAAAATATACTAGCTAAGGCTAAGGACAAAAAGGGTGTCAGGATAGAGTAATCCTCCACACCAACACTTACAGTTTGACCAGCAAAGACAGCAACACAGTTAATAAGCACAGGATGGGTCTGGGAGTGCGCCAGGAGGGTAGGAGAAACCGTTATCCACATACAGAAACGGTCCGCAGCAATTTCCCGCCGAAAACATACTTAAAATGGCCGCCGCGAGCAAATTTGCATAGGCGGCGACATAAACCAAAAAGATGGCCGCGGCGGCACGTACTGCGCATGCGCGGCCGTTAGGAAAAGGGGAAAGACCGGCAAAAGAGCGTTTGCGCATGCGCGGACCGGCAGAAAACCGCGGAATAGACCGCGACCAAAACAGAGAGCGGCTGAGGAGAGCAGCTAAGGGCAGCCCTGCTGCACCCACACAAAAACGGAAACGAGCAGGGTAAAGAGTCTAACACCACTGAAAGGGGGAAAACCCCAGGGTCCCAGAGACCCCTATTTAATAGGCAGCACTCCCAGACACCAGTATTAAATAACCAGTAATAACAGTGAAGCATAAAATAAGCATAAACATACACAATGCTAAAATCTTTTACCCAAAATACACATATATGTATGAAAATCACAGGAGTAGCAAGAGATGAGGTACTTAACTTGTCTGAGGGAGCAGCAAGAAAGAGGAGGAGTCAAGGAGCACCACACCCATATGGATAATACTGGATGCTGATTGGTGCCACTGTTACCAAGCTGTTATGTTTTTTTATATGATTCTCTCATACTTCCTTTTCTTGCTGCTGGGAGTATAATAAAGAAAGAGAATGCATAATAGGAGCCTCCGTGTCTTTAATAAAATCTATGTTTGGTAGATGGAATGTGCAGCCTGAATATTGCATAGGATGTTAATTTACTCACTGCAATAAAAGTATCTGAGCTATATTTCTGTACTGACTCTTATCCTGATACCGAGTTGTGGTATGGGAGACATACATTTAAGTGCTTATTTAGGGAAAGTCTTTCATGTGTACTGCAATATGCCACTTAAGGTCATATAGTTATTTATGAGTTGTAGAAAGAGGATCCAAGCTTGACAAATACCCTTTCAGGGTTTGAAACGTTGCTATGTCTCACTTTTCCAAATAAATAAAATTGAAGATACTTGGAGTGCCTGGATTCTCTTTCTACCTCTAATATCTACTACCTGGGACTTGGTCCAGTTTAGCACCCAGATCTTCATGTGATTGGAGTGTGGTTCGGTTTTTTTTCCGTTTTTTTTTTTCTTCTCTTTTTGCATAGTTATTTATGGTCACAGACAATTCCCGTATAGGACATACATAGATATAAGAAAGGTTGGTTGTGGTGTGCTAGAACCAACATGCGGGTGAGCCTGTCAAAAAGAGCTTACCTATTGAAAAGACTATCTATATGTATGTCTGTGTGTGTGTGTGTGTGTGTGTGTGTGTATGTATATATGTATATATGTATATGTATATATGTATATATATATATATGTGTATATATATATATATATATATATATATATATGTATATATATATATATGTGTATATATATATATATGTGTATATATATATATATATATATATATACACACCTACACAATATATTGTTAAACCCAGATCTGTGCACACCAGTCAAGTAATATGACTTCCTTTTTCCCACAGAAATACAACATTTGTAGTGATGTTACTACTGCTATGGATTCTGGGTGGTCATGTGCAAATGAGTTAAACAAAGACTCTGCCTCATTCTTTGGAGTTACTTTGCTGAGCAAAGCAAGTGAACCAAGCATGGACACCTGTTACTGGCTGGTTACTGGTTCATGCTGATGAGTTGCATTAACAAAGAAATTTTTAGCTACGATTTTAGCGATTGGACGGCATAATCTCCGCTTGTGGATATAGGTCCATTTTTCTTTGTCCAAAATGTTGGAGTGTAGATAGATATACAACATAAACAAAAATAGAGCACAAGGATAATGTAGTATGTAAGTAAATCCAATTGATTAATTATATTTTCTGACATATTACACTATCCTGGTGCTCTGTTTTTGTTTTGGACCTATATTCACAGGCGAAGATCATACACTACTCTATATATTTTCCTTCAACCTTCTCTACTACGACCATCGTGATTTTGACGAATTCCATAAGGCGCTGCTTTACCTCTTCTACGGCATGTAAACGACAAATAACATTGACTCCGGTTTGGCTGTTCGAGCTGCCTTCACATCTGAATAATAAGCGGTGGAAGCCTATCCTCCTCCAATCTCAATGTATATTGTGTCTTATGTGGCAGGCATTACAGGCTAAATGTGGGGAAAGCATTAGATTGGCTAAAATCGGCAAGGGGGCTGGGCCAAACACCATTTTGGCCATTCAGCACCTCCTCATAGAGATGCATTTCTATTTGGGAAAATTCTGCATCCACATGCAGAGCGTGGAGACGCTGAACAGCACTGCTGCCTACTGTGCAGCATTGAGCCAGGAAGCACCTCCAGTGGCCATCTGATGATGATGTTCCTAGGGTCAATGTAAACACTGCCTTTTCTCAGAAAAGGCAGTATTTGCATGAAAACGCCTGAAGGGAATGATTATACACACCAGAACAACTACATTAAGCTGTAGTTGTTCTGGTGACTATAGTGTCACTTTAATATTTTTTTTTGTGGGAGCAGTTTGTTTGTTTTTTCTTAACTTTCCTGGAAATCTTTTAGATGGCAAAATCAAATTTTTGGCAAAACACAAATAATTGTTTTATTTGAATTTTAGATCTCATTTACTTGCTGAACTATGTATTTATTATGTATTTATTAAAGCTCTTATTTTATTTATATTGACTTTCAATCACCTTGCTGCAGGAATGATCTGGCTAAAATCATGAGGACTAGAGCCAAAGAGATTGAGGTGAAGCTGCTGCTGTTTGCAATTCAGAGAACAACTAACTTTGAAGGCCTTCTTGCTAAACGTTTTTCTGGTAGCACCTTAAGTGGTGATGTCATGGTAAGGAGCATGTTATTTTGGAAGTAGAACTGAAAGTTGTTGTTTGTTACTATATGTGTCTGTATAACATTTGATGTTTGTTTTTGGAAAGGTAATAAAAAAGGTAATAAAAAAATATAACTGGTAAAAGCATGCAATCGGCCGTAGCAGGGAAGACCAGATCCGACAGATCTTTCCTGTCTTACGGTTGGTCGCAGCCACAACACAAAGTGGTCCCAGGGCAGGTGGGCCGCAAATATATCCAATGTGGGCCGCAAGTTTGACATGCTTGCTGTATAACATTGATTTTATGCAAAAACTATAAAAATGTGAGCATGCAAAAAAAATACTTCATGACAATGAGGCCAAAACCAAAATAAATTAAGGTAGCATTGGTGCCCAGAGTGTCCATTTAAGTTTTCTGGACATAAGTAGATAAAACATCTTCTTCCTGTATCATGGAACATTTGACCATGGACTGCCCTCCTCGCCCATAATAGAAAATCTTGAAGATAGAGAAAATCAACTCTGTGGCATATGAACCGCGTGTATTTTCTGGTAGGAACAAAACCTGCAGAACTATTTCTATGTATGCACTAGGCTCCAAGTATTTCCTGAGGTGTTTTTTTTTTGTCCCACTGTAAGTTTTTTCCCTACTGCATTGAATCTGTGCCTTCTGCTATCTTTCTACAAAAATATTTATATATTCAAGTGTAGTGTATTAATCTAGTATTGCAACACAAGTTATGACAAAGTGGCACCAACTGTTGTTGTATAATACTTTACATTTGGGCAGAGCCTTAAAATCATTCCTTGTTGTGAAATATCTTTATGAGCATTCAGAGCCAGTTTGATTAAACTTTTGTAAATAGTGCTTAAGCTGCACAAATAGCATTTAGGAGATGTTGAAAATTGTTCGTCCCTAGTAAAGAAAAACACTGCAGAGCCAGGGCCATTTGTGAATATCTTAAAATATTGTTAATTTTCCCTAGCTGTAATACTCTCCTCTCTTTTGCTCTCCAGCACATGGTAAAGCAATCTCTACTTTGGTATTTTGATAGTTATAGTTTGTGACTGATATGTATTAAACAGACATCAATCCTTTCTCAGAATTTCATACCTTGCAAAGAAAGTCTGTTTTTCTTTTTCTTGTATAAATCAAAGGGTCATATTGACCAAGGCAAAATGTTGAGAAATTCACGATCAAAATGCCTGTTACAAATACCCATTGATGCCTGTGGGGAATATGTCTATTTTTTTTCTTCTTTTATTTTTTAATATAGGTTTGCTATAATTCTTTGTGCCAGAATTGGCTGTTTTCACTTCAGAAATGTCAATTTGAGGTCATAAATACAGTCTGTTGAAACAAAACAACAAACCTGAAGCAAGTTAATTTCTTCCTGTCACAGTGTGGGATGGTTTTGAGTGATACATAAATGTATAAGGCAGAATCACTTCCATTTAAAGAGAGAAAATATTCTGTTGCTATACTAATGAAAGTTCTGTACACAATCCACTGTTCATGTTTTTAGAGTTGTTGGTTTTTTTGTTTTAAATATTTGTTTGAGGGAAATTATATTCTTAATTTAACATAAAATATTATAAGAATATCATGATGGATTACCAGCATATACTGTAAAAAATTATCTCACCAATACATTAAACAAGGCTAAGAATTCCCACTTGCCCCTAGCCATTGGCAAGTGAAAATGTAGCTATGGGGAGTAGCTATGGGACACTCACCCCACCAATAAGCCCCTTAGCCACCCTCTTCTCCAGCCAGGGGCACATTAGCCACTCTCACCCTAGCCATGGGTTTGTTAGCCAACCTCTCCCCCAGTCATGGACCCATTATTCACACCCTTACCCAGCGAGGAGGCCACCATTCTCCCTCTCTCCAAGTGAGGATCCCACCCTCCACCCCTCCCTCACATTAGGAGCCATCTTCCACCTCCTCCCCCTTCCACCTCCCAACGTGTACCCCCTCCTCCCAGTCAGGAACCCACTGTACACCCATTCCTCCAGCTAGGTGCCCACAATCACAGGGTGCAGTTTAGTATGTGCTGTGCAGGCATTGATAGGTCCCTAACATAAGCATTTTAATATATTCCACTGAGACAACTCCTACGTCTCTGAACAATATATATAATTTGATATGTTGGGCCTGAGCATTAAAACCGGTCCCTTCCATTATCCACTCCCTCTCCCCTGCCAGTAGCCCATTCTCCATCTCTTCCCCTAGCCAGGTGCCAATTTCTACCTTTCAATAGCCATTAAGCCCACCCCACCAATAGCCAGTAAATTCGTTCACCTTCTTTGATTGTGAGCAAGCCCATTTCTGTTCTTACATCCCATGTGTTGGGTGAATGCATTCTGTGAACATCCTTGAGTTCCACTGTAGGAAGTGACAGCACACTGCAGCTTCAGCAATGCTGAGCCTTTCTATGTGTAAGCACAGTCCTGCTTACTAAAGACACAAAGATTGCAGAATTGGCACTTGTATTCCCACACGTACACCTAAAGTGCCGTGTGTTCTACTTGTCTACTTGGTGTGGCTAACTTATGTTATTTTATGTGGACACACAGACACCACCACCACCCCAATATCCCAACTTTATGAAAATTCTATAAAATGCAAGTTTTTGATTTACCTTTTCAAAGCTGTGTCCCTTTAGATGGTGCTGAGGAGGAGATACCACTGGAAAGAGCAGACCCTCACAGTAATGAGTAAGGTTGTCCTAACTAGTATAAAGAGAAGAGATTGTCTTATCCCTATTACACTTCAGAGATATGGACATTATATTGTCCTCCACATTTCAGAAGCACTGAGGGTGGGTCATTATCCGCAGTGAAGGGGTTAATGTACAGATTATTTATTATTTTAAAAATGTTATTACTTTTAAATAGCAGCCTATACGGTTTAAACTAGTTTTTGTTTTTTACTTAATATTTATAATTCAGCACCAGGCACTAAATTTGGAATTCATTCTAAATTCGTTCTTCAATTAGTCATAAAACCATAGCACTCACTAACAAAAGCAATATGTTATATTTATTGTGTATTTCTTTGTGGAATATTGCATTGTTAGACTATTAGCTTAGAGTGATATGTTCTAGTCAATAAGCTTTTAAATGACAGAAATCCCACCTAAATCCAACATAGCTTTCTATGCTACATTATTCCGACATTGCTTTCTTTCTGATAGGTGCCCACATGGGTTTAGTATTCGGGACAGGCGCATTCCTAACGCTATGGTGTTCCTTTAAAACATAACTTTTATTATTCTAATAAAATCACATCTACAACAAAGTCTAAATAACTTTAAAACGATGGCCTCAATCAGCATTTGTACATCTTAAAGGATCACTATAGGGTCAGGAACACAAACATGTATTCCTGACCCCATAGTGTTAAAACCACCATCTAGCCCCCCTGGGCCCCTCATGCCTCCATAAATATAGCAAAATCTTACTGTATTCAGGCATGAAGCTGTAACTCTGCATGCTGTTTGCCTCAGAAAAACAAGATGTCTACTGACATCAAAAGTGGTAGCCTGATCCAATCACAATGCTTCCCCATAGGATTGGGTGAGACTGACAAGGAGGCAGATCAGTTGCAGAGCCAGCACAATTCAAACACAGCCCTGGCCAATCAGAATCTCCTCATAGAGATACATTGAATCAATGAATCTCTATGAGGAAAGTTCAGTGTCTGCATGCAGAGGGAGGAGACACTGAATGTTTGGATGCATTTTAGGCAGCCATGACTCAGGAATGATCTCTTACAGCTATCTGAGGAGTGACCAGTGAAATTATCACTAGGCTGTAATGTAAACACTGCATTTTCTCTGAAAAGACAGTGTTTACAGCAAAAAGCCTGAAGGTAATGATTCTACTCACCAGAACAAATTCAATAAGCTGTAGTTGTTCTGGTGACTATAGTGTCCCTTTAAGGTTAAAAATATTTTTTTACGCACCTTGATCCAGCATCAAGACTCCCTCGGTGCTACTTTCCTTTACTTCCCAGTGTTTCAGTATGCATCTAGGAGTAATGGCCTTCTCCACGATAGACCATTCCAATGCTCCTCATTGAGGTGAATTGGGGACCTAATGCGCACATTTTACATGCAAGGCACCCCTCCACTCTATGAATTCAGCCACCTTTTATCATTATAAGTGTGAAAGCTGAAGCTTATTTATTTTCTTCTTCCAAGCTGATCTCTCTGAGTGCCTTTTTCCTGAGCATTCATAGCCAGAAGCTTGTATTTCTTTAGTAGCAATTTATTAACTTTATTAGATCGTTTTTACAATATTGGTGTAAAGATGCCGAGAATGTTTTCTCAAATGAGAGTTTAGAAAATAATTTCACTTCTCCTGACATTAACCAATCGTTTAACACAGTAACTAAACTTTATAAACAGCAGATTAGGACATGTTGGGAAGTGTCCTCTTTAGAAAACTACATTAAAAAAGATATGATACCAAGAGGCCTTCGTGTTAGAAATATACCAACAACTTACACAGACAATCCCGATTTTATGAAAGAATGGGAATTATCCGCCAGTAAAAGGTTTATGGAGATCATTTGTACGTTTGAAAGAGCAAAATTGGGCAATATTCGAAATTTAGCGAGGAAATTGAGAAACTGGATGTGTTTAAAAGTGAATCCAGTTTCCTCTCCCTTGAAAGCAAGCTGAAATTTAATCTTGATCGCTATCAAGATTCGATTAAATTTCGGAAACACCAGAAATTTATTAGAGATTCCAGGGATTACCAATCAGGGAATATTTATAACTTCCCAACTCGTCGTGTGAGACAAAATTCTGAAAACTACATGACTTCAGACTGAGTCTTCAGATACTGACTCCATCTCTGCACCTCTAAGCTCACAACCCCCACCCCACCCCCACCCAATACGAGCAATCCAAGTGGCATCTTGAAGAAAGGAGTTGATTTTTTTAGAGACCACCAAGTGACTTTTCCAAGCTACCAAACCCGTTATCAATCCAGGGATCAGGGAAAGGGGGGGAGGAGAGGGGGGAGAAAAAGACGATATTAAAATCTGGCCCTGTTATGCAACAAGGCGATATCCCAAAACTACGGGTAATTAACCTATCTTCTTTTCAATTAGACAAATCCCATTGTAAAATCTTGGAAAGGGGGCTGTCTTTTGTACCCACCCCAACATTCGATAGATTTATATGGACAAAAGATTTACACTTATTTGTACGTAAATTGGCCCTCTTTAAATTTCACGAAATGAATAAAGAAAAGAAAGCATCCTCTCTGGGTCTTTCTACCAGAGACATGGAGGGCCTTGACAATCTGGTTTCTCTTCTTGACGACAATGATGCTCCATTATCAATTACATATACGAATTTGAAATCCAAGAGCCGCTTCACTCCTAAATTTGCATCCTTTAGAAATATTGATCTTTTTCTTGAGGCTGTGAAAAGCGATTTAGACGATATTGACTGCTCAAACTTCCGTTCTTTTCCCAACGATAATCTCTCGAAAGACGAACAAACTGCTTTAAAATCATTGAGAGATAATGATTGTTTGATTATAAAACAGGCAGATAAAGGAGGGAATGTTGTGGTTATGGACACGTCCAACTATGAAAATATGGTGTTGAAAGTTTTGGGAAATGTTGATACTTATTCCATTCTCCCTTCTGATCCTACTAACTCTTTTTTAGAGAAATATAAGTTGATCTTGGATGAAGGGCGCAGTGGAGGGTTGCTCTCTAATGAGGAATATTTTTTCATTCTGAATCGTTACCCGAGGGTTGCAACCTTCTACTGCTTGCCAAAAGTCCACAAAAATATGGAAGATCCACCTGGACGACCAATAGTGTCTGGGGTTGACAATATAACTCAAAATGGTAGTTTATATATCGATCAAATCCTCAGACCGTTTGTTGAAAAGCTCCCTTCCTATATCAGGGACACCAAGCAGGCACTTTCTTTACTTCCTAAAATCCACATTGAACCAACCATGAATCTATGTAGCCTTGATGTTGAGGCCCTGTATTCCTCTATTCCACACCAGAGAGGTATTGAACACGTTAAATATTTTCTCGATCAGAGGGGCCCGTCACATCAGGCACACACAACATTTACTCTTAAGTTATTGAAATTTATCCTGTCCCACAATTATTTTCTGTTCCATAACAAATACTACCATCAGACACGTGGTACAGCCATGGGCACTGCTTGTGCACCTTCATATGCCAACCTCCATCTAGGCTGGTGGGAGGAACAGATTAAGACATCCACTATTTTATCATCTTTTCTGTCCAAAATAATCGTCTGGTACAGATATATTGATGATGTCATTTTAGTGTGGCAGGGTAACCACAATGAGTTTGACGAATTTGTGTCCCTCCTTAATGTGAATGACGATAATCTGAGGTTTACAGCGGAGTTTGGAGGTTCTACACTTAATTTCCTGGACCTTTCAATTTCGATCTCTGATGATGGCTCTTTAAATACAACTCTTTTTAGGAAACCCTCGGCATCTAATTCCCTTCTCAAATGGAACAGTTGCCATCCGAAATCTCTAAAACAAGGTATCCCTACGGGGCAATACCTCAAATTACGACGTAACTGTACAGACCTTACAGATTTCCAAATAAAAGCTAAGATCTTGAGACAACAGTTCAAAGAGAAGGGTTACCCCAATAGATGCCTCGAGAGCCTATAAGAGAGCATTGACAACGGATAGATCAGACCTCTTGTCAGACTCCCCAGTACCAGACAAGACTACCAATAAAACTATCAGGATGATTGGTACATTTGATACTGGTTGGGATGAAGTCAAAAATTCCATGCAGAGGTTCTGGCCTATTCTACTTAAAGACAACCATTTAAAAGAGATTCTGGGTCCTCAGGTGTCTATCACAGCAAGGAGGGGTAAAAACCTCCGTGATATTCTTGTACCTAGCCACTTTACTTTGAAACAGCCTGTCAATACCACATGGCTCGGTCGTAAGATTCCCGTTGGTTCATATGGTTGTGGAAGATGTGTAGCCTGCAGATACATCCTTAGAAACTCTAAGGAAGTTATGGATAGTGAGGGCAAACAGACTTATCAGATTGCCCACTTCTTCAATTGCAACTCAATGGGGGTAGTGTATCTCCTCTCATGTAGTTGCAATTTGATGTATGTTGGCAAAACGTTCCGTCCATTTAAAGAACGTATCAAGGAACATGTTAGATCACCCAAGAACCGACTTGATACCCCCATCTCTAGACACTTAAAGGAACAACATGGAGGGTCTTCTAAAGACATACGGTTCTGTGGTCTAGAGCTTGTCAAACGTGACCAAAGACGAGGTGATTTTGACAAAATCATGCGTCAAAAAGAATGCAGGTGGATTTTTTAAACTGAAAACTCTCAACCCTAAAGGCCTCAATGAAGGTTTCTCTTTTTCTCTGTTTATTTGACTGGGCTTTGAACTTATAAAGCCCTCCATGTTATTTATTATTATTTAATACTGCTTATTTGCCGGCCCTATTAGCTTGTCATCTTTGATTTTGTGTGATCCTTTGAGTATACATTATAGGGTATTTTTTTAGAATCTCTCATCTTAGATCAGATTCTTTGGGACTATCCTTATATTTAAATTAATGTTTATTTATATTCAGAACTCTCTCCCCTCCACCTATATCTTCTAGTTAATGCTGCTTATTATTTTTTGCTTACTGAACATTTGGCAATGACCTGTTATGTAAGATCTTCGCTTATATGGATTTGTGACGCTCTGCCTGGCCGTTTTATTTCTGTAAGAATTTTTTCGTATCTATTGTGCTTCATACTCTATATCGTGTAGTTATTCAATTTATTTAATTCACTTTATACACTTAGGCCTATTTATGTGCCTAGTAATTTAGATATTAGAACACTCACGCTAAGAAGCACATCATTCTCTTTTAGACAATAGTTTTTCTTTATTATGAAACAAAATAGATTCTTCCCATCGGCAACACATGATTTTGTGTGAGCAATCTAGTCACAGTATATCTGTCAACACATTGAGTCCTTTTGCCAATGTTACATTGTTTTTACACTCTAGCATTTCAAGCCCTTCCGGGTGTTTTCGGCTTTGTGCCATACATGTTACTATATTGTAGCATAGTCTCCCCTTAGATGTAGGGAGATAATGCGAGCATCAAGCCCACCCCTTTTTCATTGGCTCTACATTATATTTTTTTCATTAATATACGGAGATAGAATGAGCGTTACGCCCACCTCTCCCTATTGGCTAAGTACCATTTACGTTATTATTATACGGAGTCAATGCTGATTCCACACCCATCTTTTCTGATTGGCTCCATATTATTACTATACGGAGTTAGAGTGGGCATCACGCCCACCTCCCCTGATTGGTCTATTTTTCAAGGCGGGGTGATGTCATGTGTTCCGCCTTTTTTGAGGGCTTTGATTGGAGGATGGAGGTACTGTGGGTGGGGATTTGGTCTTTTATAAGCAAGTCCCAATTATTGCAGAAGTTGCTCTTGACAAAGGCGTACTTAATAACGCCGAAACGCGCGTCGAGTTTTTAGAGAGACTCTAGACAGTCCTAGCCGATGCTAACTTACTTTATTTGATTATTTTGATCTCCTGATACTGATCTAGAATAGAGCTGTATTTTAGCAGATACTACTAGGCTTTCCTGCGAGACTCTGGATAGTTGTAGCCAAGGCGTTTTCTTAGACTTGAGATAGTCTTTACCAATACTTACCTTAGTATTTATACTGGAGATGTCTTTCATTTCATATTATTTGGCATTTCCTTTTTCCTTTATTTTATTTTCGTTATTTTTCTTTGGTACCTGGATTGCTCTCTCAGTATTAGTGGGGATTAGTTAGGCTGCCTTGAAACAGCAGTTAGTTGCATTTTTCAGTCCAGGTTAGAGCAGGGCTCTGTGAGGGTATATAGGACAGAAGTTATCTAGTCTTGGTGTATACCTCTTTCATTTCGTGCTTCCCTTTTAGCACATATTGAGACATCTACATGTGTTGTTCACTCCTAACTTCTTTATCTATCTATATTACTCACCTGGATCTGTTCTTCTAGTCCCCCTACTTAGCGACATCTATCCATCCGTGTATTTTTGTGTATACTGTTACTGGATAGATCCGGTACTATATGATATAATTTCTTATTTCCTAATAATAAGGTTATCCCATAACTTACAACCTTTTATCAACCGTGTCTTATCATTTTACACATCTGATATTTTTTATACTGCCCACATATGAGCACTCTGCTAATCTTCTCACAATCCTTCCTTAGTGGCATACACCTGGCCATACTCTCAGGATGTAACAGCATCCCTCATGTATGTAATCCTTATATCTCTTATTAGACTATTGCGGTTCAGTGCAATTTCAATAGTCCGGTGTAACCATGCCACTTACATTATGATACGTACGAGTATTACTTCTCATATAATCCATTACCCTGCTACTGCAATTTCTCGGCCCCTTAGTTGGGAACTCACATACGGCATAAGATTTAAATTTGGCATACAGCCTGCCACAACAATATCCCTACATACGGCCCTTACTAGGCCGTCGCTCATACGTTACATACGGCCCACCACAGGCATTCCACTACAACTCCATTTCGGCCCCTCATTTGAGCAATTACGTACGATTTGCAGCCTCATCAGGCCACTCATTTTCTTCCTATACCACCCTCTGTCAGCATACAAAACCCCAGCCATAGACAGTTGCTGGATCTCCAAAAGTTCGGTTCCTGCTAGTAAAAATATATGTACAACATACTATCACACCTAGTATTGGTCTTCCTTCTACAACACGTTTAATTAGCTTCCCTATACACATGTTGATGGGAGTAAGGTTTTATACATATTTTGTTCCCTTATTGTCTCGATTCTACTACCTATACTTGTCGCCCCATTGTTGAGGTCTTAGTCCTTAACACAACACAGGTATGTTGTGCCCTTATCTCCATTAACACTTAAACTATACTGGACACATTCCCATTGTGTCGTTAGGTTCCTCTCTATAAGAACTCAAGCTCAACCACACTAGTTGGGCCAGGTACGTACGTTCCATATACCTTCATTAAATTCATTACGCTCCTATTCCCCTACATTTCTTAGGGATAGATCAACTGACTGTAAACGGTAGTGGTGGTGGCCTTAATCTAGTTTAATGGTTATTCTGTCCCGCAAGGCCAATTCCCATCCTCAAACGAAGGTAATCTCCCATCGGCCCAACTCATAGTTAGAGCCTCGCTTCAACCTCTTTAGGTTATTAGACAAGGCCTCACCTGTCATGGCCACTTGTATTGAAGCTCTTAATTGTCACAGAGAGGCCAACATTCCTGCCACTCCGTTCGGTGGCCTCAATCCCTCGGCCAAATTCATATCTAGAGCATCTCAAAGTAACTTGGCAATTAGTAGGGCCTCACCTATCTGGTTTACCTGGTTTAGCTAATTTTGTTGCCATTTCGCACTAAGCAAGACGCCAGTTGATACAGGGCTAAACTCTCATAGCACGGCAGTTAAATTACACGTTATTTATTACCTCATACTACGTTTCATAACTAGGTGCAAGCAGGATTTTCACCCCTGAGTTCCCTCAACAAACCCTCCACCCCAGACAGATCATACACTCAACCTAGAAATATGAATCCTGCCAGGCCACCCCTTGCAATCCTGGACCAGTCCAATTGCTGATGTTCAGACACAAGATATATCATTCCCTGTCACAACTCAGGAGCAGGTTTCATGATTACCAACCCTGAAATTGGTACAGCATAGCAGATTGCAAACCGTAAAATCTGACATCTGTTCACCCCTTTATACGATTAACGTTAAACTGAGGAAGTCAAATCTCCCAGAGTCTAGCCAGTAGTTTGAACTAGGGGCCATAGACCATACTTCTGCACATGTCCAAATTTGTTCTGACCTTGGTCTATATAAATACGCTATCTCATATGTTTTAACGTCATTAGGGACAAATGGACCTCTGTTCCAGGGTTAGGCATACAGCTCTCACAATACATGATGGTATTGCAGTATTGCTTACGCCTGTTTATTTGCCTCATCAAACCATGAGCTCTCTCCTCCTTTTCACTTACCATTACTTTTAGAAGTTACCTTCGACAACTGGCCTTTACCTCTAATATTCACCCTCCCCTTTCACTAGTCGCATTATACTTGGTTTAAAAGTACCATTTACTATGCCCCGAAGCACGCAAGTACACATGGCCCCACTTTCTTCCCTGGGGGGTTCTAATATCCCAAGTTTTCCGTAGCCTCCTCCAGCAGTCTAATTTGCAGTGTATGTAATTGGACAAAGTACTTCCTAACCGTACGCAGGGTCTGGTGTACCAGGCAGCATGAAGACAGTCTCTGGTGAAGGCCTGTTAACATAAGTATCTTCAGTCTCCTTGGTTCTCTGAACCTTGTCATGCACGCCATACTGTGAGGTCGCAACTACATTATCGAACTACTCCGCTAACTCCATGGTCATGCGCCACATTAACCTTGCCATGCTCGTCACGCCTCTTCTAACAGACCTTTCCACATGGTCAATTTTTTTTATTTCTTATTGGAACAGGATGCCATGTCCATTTCCCACAGTCTGTTAATTCCCCCTTTATATTGCAGATACAGCTGCCACACAGTATCTACTGCCATTTTAGGTCACTGGTTCTGTGACTTGTAGCCCCACTTGTTCTTTAGTATACTTTGGGCTCTTTGTATGATACCTCACATAGCCACTGTTTGCCAGGGATCTCTATGGAGTGAGTATCTGTCAAATGCTACCCAGACAACACATCAGGTTGTGAAGTACATCAGGGTCGGTTCTCCCAACTCAGTTACACGGTTACTTTCGAAGTTCACTGGCTGGCAACACAGCAACTCTATCTTGTCAGCATACTTATACAGGCTAACTTTCATTTGACTCCATCCCACTTGCTGACATGATACCAAGCACACCATATGCTACCAAAATGACCTACAGTACCCCAAAACAATTAGAATTATACTACATTAGGTCATTTTACGGCCTTGTTCCGTTTGTGGCACACCCGACACTCTGCCAATATCTGCCTATCATTTTGTCATCATGTATTCTATCATACCTTGGCGGTGTTCATATCCTTTTGCCACCTCATCCTTAAATTAGCTCACAAATATCACAACGTATGTCATACTACCTACAGAGATAACCTCATCCCAATCAGCATGGTTTCAGGTATACATACTAGACCAGATGCCTGTCTTAAGATCACATAAGAATACACTCACAACTTTAAATTGCACTACATACGTCAAGACTTCTCCGTAACTCGTACACGACTCTTCAGCATTTTTGCAAGTCAATCTCATAGTATGGAACTACCTTCCAGCCTCTAGTAATACCCCAGTACATATAATCGAACACTGGGACATAAGAATCTGTTATAACATATCTCTCAATAGAGAGGAATTTGAGGAAGGTGTTTAAAGTATTAATGTGTTTATCCATTAAACTTTTTGCCCTCTTTATTTACTGGCCTACCCGGCACACCACAACCGACTTGTACCACATCCTACTTATACCAACAATACTATTACTCTGCTTATTGTCCCGACTACAAATGTGTATGTATGTATGTATGTATGTGTATATATATATATAAAGTTGGACGTTGTAAAGTTCACCTTTTGAAACAGAAACTCAAGAAATCATGTTTGCCCAAGTATTCTAGAATTTCCATGGATGCTGTTTGAAATACAGCTATTTTTAAACTATATGATGCGTTGCAATTTTAATGCCAGTGACCATGACCCAGCCATAGGCTGGACAGTTTTACATTGTGGGTGTTGTCAACATGGCTCCTGAAGTGCAAGGCTCTCTGAGAGTTTATAGCTAACACAATAAAACTCTCCACAGTGCAAATAGAAAAATTACTGTTGTGCATCACCTGCCCATCTCAAGTTGGACTTTAGAAAGTCCTCTTTAGGCATGGATAATCAAGAAATCCGGTTTCTACAGCTATCCAAGAGTGCCCAGCTTGGCATACAAATGACCACAGACTGGAGCCTGGAGTCTCCATGACACACTAACCAGGGTTGTTGGGGCTTAAAAAACTTCATCAGGACAAAGGAGTGCAATAATATCTGATATATATATATATATATATATATATATATATATATATATATATATATATTTACCAATATAGCCAACACTTCAGATCCATGTAAGAACTTTCATCAAGATAATGTACATATATAACTTTGTGTTGTATAAATGCAACGCAAAGGTATGCTTTCAATTTACAGAATTTTACATGTACACTTGCCTTTAATTATTACTTTCTTATGGCACAAATTCATATAAGGACGTTGCAATACTTGTTACTGAATCTACACATGGCTTTTTTAACCCACAATAAAAAAAATAAACATTTTTTAAAGGTACTCTATGTTTAATTGTTTGCATGTGAAATATTTTTTTTTTTTTTTAATTCTTTCTTTTTTGTGTGCGTAGAATAAAGCATTAACATACAATGCCAGTTCACCACTGACCATTTCAGAATTAACGTTCGGTATATGATACGGTATGACATGCAGTTTGACAGCACATTTTATATTTTATAATGCAAACAATGAACTTAACGTAGCATTTTTAATTAAGTGTGGGTGAGGACTGGTTGTACGGTCATTTGTTATGGAGTGCCCCTCCAGGGGGAGAAGGGGGTGGGTCAATGCCATTGTTTGTGTGTGTATGTGGATGTGGATAGCACTCGGGTTAGATGAAGGGATTCAGTCAGTCAATGCATGTTTTTTTTGTGTCTTGGAGTTGGATGTGATAGTCGGTGTGGTGACAGCAATTGTATGGGAAACGTCAATTCTTGAAATAGGTCAGGATCCGCTCTAAGGCAGTAGGGGTTGGTGTATATGTGGTGCCCTTTCGAGGTAATGACTCTCCCAGGCCATGTCCCAGGCTATGTGAGAGTCCTGTCAGCTCTAGTTAGTACGGGAGGTGGAGTGCCGCTCTTATGTCGTGCAAGTATCCCTGTGCCCTGTGGGTTTAGGTATCCCTGGGGGGGGGGGGTTCAGGTTGCAGTATAGTGCTCTGTATGCTTAGGGATGTGGTCGTTGCTTCCTGCCCTCTGTGCCCAAGTCATTACGGATATAACATATCATAGCCTGTATTTTACAATGCATAAAAGTATTCTGGAGACATTATAATAAATCAAAGGATAGAAGGCTGAGTAGTGTAGAATGACTCCAGAACCCCAGGAAGGCACTGTTTTCATTGATCTCTTGTATATGGTTCCTTTAATCTCAGTACAGCACCAGTACATTGGCGGGAGTTTCAGGCAACTACAGCTATTTGCAGTTATCACTATTAGTACAACTCCTCTCATTGATAATTCAGGAAGAGGGCTGAAGAGTCACTAATGCACTGTCTCTGCAACCCGTCTACCCTACATATCATTAGCATATCACAGCTGCTGTTACCTGGGCGAGTAACTCACCAATTTTGTGCAGGCTGGGACATGCATGTCTTTATATTGCATTGTGGTAAAGTGATGTACCTAAAATCCTATTAAAGATGTAAAATATGTTTATTTTGTAGAAAAAGCCAGAACCAGCACCACCAGTCTCTACCAATCCTTTCTTAGATGATGACGGTATGACAGACGAGTCTTCTCTTGACAGAGAAGGGGACCTGGATAAGGTGAGTTCAAAAGGTTGTTTAAATCATATACTTTGTTTCATGTTTCTTAACCCTTTGTAAAATTTGCAGTAAACCTCTGTAATGTGTTTTATTCCGTAAAGAAAATGATACCTGATTAATCTGTTTATCAAGAAAGTTTAATTTGCTGACATACTACACTCTATCATTTGATATTTATCAACATATTAATGGTTGCAGATGAGCCAGTAACAGTGTTGAAGTACTCATAGTTGCACTGTACATATACTTTCAAATACTTTGACCATTACTGGATTGGTGGTTATTATTATTATTGCTATTTATATAGCGCCAACAGATGTTATGTTGAGCAATCTAGTTAAAGTGTTCACGGTACTTATAAGCAAGCTGTCAACACTTTCTTGGAACCCTTGGAGCTTGGACACATAGAGACACTTCCCCTCTATGGAGGTAGTGTGCAAGCAACAACTAACTTCAAATAATAACCCTTGTTAAGACAAATAAGCAATGTAAGTATAAGGTAGTACAACGTAATAAATGCTCATACACACTTTGCAATGTTCATATGGAATATACTATATAGCTGATGCACCCATCACCTAATAGCATCATCAATATATCTGGCTGTGTCTAACCTGCAACCTGTGACATCTGCTGCATTACCTGCAGTAAATGGTCTGTGAATTTTGGCTTGTGATCACTCCCCTCCCCCCAAAAAAGCAAAAAACAAAAACAGAAGACGTTTAAACATCCTTGATTTTGAAGTAGGTTTTGATTTATATGCACATGTGCCAGTTCAGTATCATGACAGGTGCTTACTAAGGAGAACTGCTTCTGATCCTCCAAATGTATGTAAACAAGGGAGCAGAATCTTGGGCACTCTGAGCTTTAAAGCATGTTAACAGAAAATGCCAAACTTGTGGGATCGAATGAATCACACATATTTGGATTAATATGCTTCTAATTGTGTAATGCCCTGGATTTGGTTACTTAATACAATTTGTCATTTGTCACTGAGATTTCAATTCTGTCACCCTTTCCTGTTATTTGTTTGGAAATTGGAGCAGAGGCTTTGCAATGAGTTTGCATGATGCCATTTTTCTCTCCTGGGTTTATTTTTAGTATTCAGATTGTGATTATTAAAAAAAAAAAAAAAATTGACAAAAACTTTAAATGACATGACTTGAGATGTCATGTTTCCTCCAGCATCATGTGATATCCGCTCCATGATGAAAGAATACACGTTTGTTTGCCAGAAGATGACTTGTAGCAAAAATGCTAGCCTATTGCAACATACAAAAAGCTCATACAAAGTTATTTTGTGATTAGATATCACAATTTACCATATCCATCTAAATGCAAACTACCTCCATGGCTGGCCATTCTTTTACCCTGGATCTTCCTACTTCTACTTTGTTCACTAAAGGCAAACACATTTGTCTCAGTTTTGAGTGTTCAATTGCAGATTCTCTAAATTGAAACATGATTACATAGACATTGTCCAGCTGTATGTTCTCTAAATTAAAGGACCACTTATAGGCACCCAGACCACTTCAGCTCAATGAAGTGGTCTAGGTGCCAGGTCCCTCTAATTGTAACCCTTTACACTGAGGGTTAATCCAGCCTCTAGTGGCTGTCTCACCGACGGCCACTAGAGGCTGTCTCACCGACGGCCTAGAGGCTGTCTCACCGACGGCCACTCGAGGCTGTCTCACCGACGGCCACTCGAGGCTGTCTCACCGACGGCCACTCGAGGCTGTCTCACCGACGGCCACTCGAGGCTGTCTCACCGACGGCCACTCGAGGCTGTCTCACCGACGGCCACTCGAGGCTGTCTCACCGACGGCCACTCGAGGCTATCTCACCGACGGCCACTCGAGGCTGTCTCCCCGACGGCCACTAAAGGTCGCTTCCGCGATTCTCACTGTGAAAATCACAGTGAGAAGAAGCTGATGTCCATAGGAAAGCATTGAGTAATGCTTTCCTATGGGCGGTTTGAATGCGTACGCGGGTGGCGCTGACGTCTGCAGGAGGATGAGAGTTCCCCAGCGCCGAGTGAGCCCATCACAGGAGAAAGGTAAGTGGCTAATGGGGTTTTAACCCCTTCAGCCCAGCGGGAGGAGGGCCCTGAGGGTGGGGGGGGGACCTAAGGACTACATAGTGTCCACAAGTGAGGGTAATAGAATTGATATTATGCTGTGGTTACACGTATTTAGTTAGCGTGTCCTACTCATTTTCTGCTCTTTGCTAATCTGTATGTTGCTTTTTATTTAAAATTTTATTTATAGCTTGGTAAATATGTTGCCTCAATGAACTAAATCAACGAATTGAGCATTCATTCCTATGCAGGTTGGCTATTAATAAATTATAAATTAATTATTTAATTCATTTTATTTTTTCTTTTGACAGCCAAAGAAACCAAAAGTACCCGAGAACCCATTCCATGGAATCATTTCCAAATGTTTTGAGCCTCATCTTTATGTATATATAGAGTCGCAAGACAAGTAAGTGATCCGCCTATTGATTAACAAACTACTTTTGTTATTATCCTCTGTTAAAGCACATCACGTATATATATTTTATATCAATCTACCTTATTCTATGCATCACTTGTATCTCTGCTTCTTGTAAATGTTATTGTGCAAGATGTCCACTGTCACTGTCTCCCAGAATTCTTTTATATACAACACTGAAGAGGAGAGTACCGGTAGTTTGTTTTAATGCATTAATTCAATAGTGTATTTAAAACGGAGTCGTCATCGCCTTTGGCAGCTATTCCTTGTTGCAATATTAAATACAGTGGGACCTCGGTTTACAAACGCCTCAGCTAACATAATTTTCGGTTTATAAATGAAAATCCATTAAAAATAATGGCTCGGTTTACAAATTTGTTTCACAATACACAATTGCACCTGGGAGGTTTATAGCACCGCCCCCTGCATGCTGGAGCCTGTGGTTAGCACGTGGCGTCGAGTGTGGAGGTGTTGGAGCGGCTTTTGCATCAAATTTTGGAGCCATTCTGGAAATTGTTTGCAGTTGTTTTGGTACTTTTTGGTGCATCTCTCAAGCTGTGGAAAGGTAGGGAGCTGAACTTCATTGTTTGCATGCCTTTTATTGTGTGTTCTGCATTGTGGGTTGGTTTCCATGCCAGCTCATTTTAACTTATTTCTGACATCCAGAACGGATTAATTGGTTTTCAATGCATTCCTATGGGAAACCATGTTTCGGTTTACAAATGTTTCGCAATAAGAAATGTCCCGGAGAAGGCATTAAATTCGTAAAACGTGACATACAAACAGACAGGCACACATACATACATACAGATACATACAAAGACACAGACAGGCACACACATACATACAAACAGACACACACACAATGTTTAAGTCACCCTGCTGTTTCCTACCTTTTAGGTGCAGGAGGGGGACTTTCTCTGGAGTCCAGTGGTGGCTCAGGTTGATGGGAGTCAGAGTTCCCACTCTGACTCCCTCTGCTTCCTCCCGCGCAGGCTGTTTGTGTTAACTGGAAGGAGTGACGTGCAATCACTTCCTCCCAGTGTGTGATGTAATCACAGGGGGCCTAGTCGCGCTGTTAAAGCTCAGCAGCACTGACCGGGCCCCCTGACAATCCATCTCCATCGGGTGGCCCTAACAGCATGGGCGGTTTGCTGCATGGGGCCGCAAAAGATGGTGACAGGTTCCCGGTCCGCAGGGGGCCGGGCCCTTCGAGTGACGGGCCTGGTCGCAGCTGCGACCCCTGCAATTGTGGTATGTACGCTACTGTATCTTAACCAAGTGCCTAGAGTTTAGGAGGCTAGTGTATGACAAACGAGTTTGCTTTCTACAGAATGGACATAGTATGAAATATGGGTTGCCAGAACCAAATCCTATATTTTTCATTAATAGTGCCACTATGGAATGTAGTTTAATGATATCGGAATCACCATCTTACTGTTAACGTTAACCAAAACCTCTTTGAGGACCACTTCATATGGTGCCATATCTGGTGGGAAAGGCGGTCGGTTACATTATGATGCTGCAGGAGCTCTAGACAGTCAATTAGTTTAGACTGTCACATAGTCCCTAAGTGGCATCTTGGAGTGTGGATGGATTATAGTCGTCTCCATCTACTAAGATCAATCTGTTCTTGGCATCCAAGGCTGCATCAGTTGTCACGTTAATGTCCTTAGATATTTGAAGTTCAGAAGGGAAGATACATGTCAAGATGTATTTGCTCAAAGTTGAGCCTGTTAAACTGGATAATATGGGTGAGATTTGTATATTATTTCAATATGGTTTCTTATGAGTTCTGTTTTTGTGTCCCGCCCCTCCCCCCCATCCCTCCAAATGGGTAAATAAAGGTTTAAAAACCCTTTATTTACTCGCCTTCTCCCAGCAGTCTCTCTGCGCTGGGTCCTGGCTTTGCTGTGTCCGAGTGGGCGCTAATATTCTTTAAAGGGTTAACCCTATTTTGTTAATTTGCTTAGCCTTGGCTTGAAATTGCGATCTTGTTTGCCAATTTGCGATCATCAATGATTGCTTGCAATGAACTGTCACTGCTTCTTTAGTTTTCCTCACTCCATCAGTAGACTGTGTTCTAGAATTACAGAAATTATGTATGTAATGAGTTTAATTCCTTTGTAAAATCTAAAGGTATGCATGTTTGAAGTTGTGAATGTTTCTGGTTCATTTAATGTTTTTCTTTTCAATGTTTCTTTCTAAAAGTGTCTGGTGCTAAAATATGTAAAGCCAATACAGCTAGGGGTCTCTGGACTTCCCATGCCAGCCAATGTTATCCCAATTTTCAGTAACCCTGACACACCCTGTCCTGATTTTACATTACATTTAATTTTTCTTTCCTGCTTTCCGTTCATTCAGAAATGTTTTCCATTAGTATGTTTCCCTTGCAGGCTCTTATAAGCTTTAAGGAATTCTTGCCTTAGCCGAAGGTTTCTGTGTGCATTTTTCAGCATGCTGCATTAATATCCTAGCTTGTGCCTAGATTTTTATTTAACCCGGCTGTGCCCTCCCATCTATATTTTACAGTATTTCTTTTTGAACTAACACACACCCTGTGCCTGTGGGGATTGGTGTGGCATGCAGGAGTTCTGAAAACAAACAACCACTTCCTATATATAAAGATTTCTTGAGTAAAGAAGCATGTTCACGTTTTCTGACTATAATTACAGACGCCATCCTTTTAAAAAAAAAAAAAAATTAAATAAAAATAAATAAATAAATGTTTTAAGTCCTAACACTATTTAACCCTTTTTACACCTGAGACAAATGAAAACATTGCCAGAAAACAGTGGTTTGATATATTCCTTAGAATCTGAATAACATAAACGTAATCCTTGTTGTAGGGGTTTTTTTGTTGTTTTTTTTTCATGTCAAATATTTTTTTATTGATAGATTTTCATTTTTAACAATAATAATCATTGTAAAACAATGAAATATATGGAATAAAGAATTAGAATACATATAAATCACACAAAAAGAAACAGGGGGAAAAATATCCATTCATTATAATATGCTCTATGAAAAACACCACATCGTATCAAATGAGGTGTAAAAAGCACGTTACATGCACTGGCGATAAATAGTGTACAAATAGTTGTGTATACAATCAAAACAAGATTAAAAGGAGAGGCACATGAACTACAAACCGGTAAAAAAAAAAATTAGAAACAAAATTTTTTTCATTTAAATTATCCTCCCATATGTTCCAAGGGTAAGTTAATAATTCTGTTGTGCTTGATGGCAATCTGATGTGCATGTCATAGCACTAAATCAGACCTCCAATAGTGTGGTATTACTATAGTGGTCGCTATCAAGACGTGGCCTACCACTTTGGTAGTTTTCAGGAAATGACTTGAATAAACATAGTTCTGGAGTCAAAGTTACAACAGAAGGAGTGATATCCCTAATTATTGTATGTACATTCTTCCAAAATAATTGTAAACGTGGACAATGCCACCACATATGTGAATATGTGCATGTTTGCCCACAGCCAGGCCAGCAGAGAATTTGGGTATATTTTCTGGAGCCTGGATGGAGTCAGATACCACCGATATAAAACTGTATAGTAGTTCTCCAAATGAGCTGAACACTGGGTGATACTTTTCAAATTTAAAGAAATCGCAAACCAGCATCCAGAGATATTTCTCTCTGGAGATCCCTTTCCCATTGCGACTATGTAATCCAATTTTGTTTGGGGCCTAGCATTCATATAGGAATAACATAATGATATATAGTATGTTTCCTTCCCGGGTTATACAGCACTGAGTTTTTTCTTCCTGAAAATGCAAATTCTTTGTTTATCTTCCCTCATAATACGGTAATAATCGTTCACCCAAGTGGTAACGATTTCAACAAATGAGGAGAATATTACTTTCAAAACCTCTATTAAGTAAAATGAAATCACTGTACTGCAGTGTTCTGATGGTACTGCATTATTGTTGAATCTATTGCAGCTAAATCAGTGACTATTAAACTGTATCAGGCACTGCAATTTAGAAATAGGTTAAACTTTTTTTCTATCTGTTCTGTCTGAAATAAGCAGTAATTCAAACAGTGTTCAAGTATGTCCTAATTTAGCACCATAACTAGAGCTGAGGTGAGAGCCTGTTAGGCCGGTTGCTAAGAATCATGATGGGCCTAATTAGACTCTTATAGAAAAAAAGCAAAACACTAATACAGACATATCTGCCGAATGTCTGAGTGGAGGTGGTGCTGGAGGGTAAAACACAGGATGCATTTATAAGAATGCACATGCCCTATGCTAATCTCTCACTTTAATTTCTGCACCAAATGTATCTGTTTTACAAACCCCACAGCTCTGAACTGCTCTCTCAAACTCTTTAATTATAAAACTCATTTGGAAAAAACGATTTCGATTTCGCCTATGTTCAGGAAAAAGTTCTTTACAGTAAGCACAATAAAAATATTCACTTCTCTGCCTAAATTTGTGTTTTATCAGATTCTGAACAGAATTTTTTTTTTTACATTTTTATTTATTTTTTTTAAAATAGAATATTCTGGTATTTGTTTAGTTAACTAAGGCGACAGCTTAATTTGGGTTCTAGAATAAATCTTTCCTATTTTGTTACAAAATTGTAAACCATATCCATTCACATCTTTTGATTCAACAGAAACAAGTGTGTAAAAAGATAAGTTTTATAGGTTTGAATCTTTGTTCAGCCTATATCTCAGTGTAACTTTGTAAGATTATCTTTTTTCCTGCCCTGTAACGGATTATAGTTCTAAGAAGCTCCTGGTTACTTTTTTTTCTGCAGACATCTGTTTAAAGTATATATGGTTTACACATTATATATTTTGCGAGAGAGTATACTTCTATATCTGTGTCTATAATCCTGCACAAAGAATGCAGTCCGTATGAATTAAAGAATCACTATAGTGTCAGGAAAAGAAAGCGGTTTTCCTGACACTATGTAATCCGCTGAAGGGGTTAAAACCCCTTTAGCAGCTTACCTTTATCCAGCGCCGGGCTCCCTCTGCGCTGGTGACCTCTCCTCCCCCACTGACGTCCGCTCCCGAGTGGAGCTGAATGCGCATGCATTTCTCAATGCTTTCCAATAGATGCTCTGCGTGATGGATGCGAAATTCGCATGCAGCATCGCAGATGCGCCTCTGGCGGCTGTCAGGAAGACAGCCACTAGAGGTTGGCTTAACCCCTAATGTAAACATAGCAGCTCTTTGAAACTGCTATGTTTACATCTGAAGGGTTAAAACCTGAGGGACCTGGCACCCAAACCACTTCATTGATCTGAAGTGGTCTAGGTGACTATAGTGTCCCTTTAATTAAACATGTGAGGTTATATTTTCATTATCACATTGTGGCTGCACTGACACAGAAGAAATAATATACAGATTATGGTGACCTAGTGGTTTGGTTTAAATAAAAGTAAAGTGTGCTTTATATTCTTCATGCCAGGATTTTTATTTGTTGGAAAATTAGTGTATTGAGCTCATGCTTGCTCAGCAGTGTGGCGAGTTACTAGACCTATTATTACCAAGCCTTTCTTTTTCATGGCAGAATGGTACACTACTCATGTTTTCAAAGAAAATCAGACTTCTCCATTTTCAGCTGTATGTGCTGCTCCCATTATTTTTGGCACATGGTGGCCGATATAATGATACATCTCTCATTTAAGAGTTTTTCCTAGCGGCAATGAACATATGTCAAAGCTTAAGTTTTTAATGTGCATCACTAGTACTATTCCTGTCACCAGCAGATTTGTTCTTTGGGTGCTGGGTCATAATTCCTTTTAGTCAGCATTCCATTACAAAACTATTGTATAAAAACGTGCAAAAATTTGAATACAACTTAATATAAAGATGAGAAAAAAACCAATATATATTATTTGCTACAAAAGATAATGGTAATGTATTGAGAAAGCAAGTATATGTATAAAATCCTTACAGCTTTCTAACGTGTGTATAAGTATTCAACTTGTTGGAAAATGTGCTACACTGCACAGGCACAAAACACAAACAATGTTTTTGAAATACTCAAACATGCCTTCATTGACCCTCCATAAATCAATCTCTGACAAGACCCTCAGTTCAGCTAAACATAATTACTCTCCTTCCCAACATCATAGCCATCACGCTGACCACTGCCAGTTGTGATTCCAGGTTTTGTTCTTTTGGACTCTAAAATTTCACAGAATTTGTTACGTTCTTAAAACATTTGAGGGTTCAGATATTCTGACTTTGATTATTATTAAACTGTTAGATTCCCTAGAAGCCATATTAGAAAGGTTAAATAAAATCTTAATACAAACAAAAGAGGAGATAGACTATTTGTAGTCACTTGTGGTGTAGTAATGATGCTGCACTGGAGAACCTTCAGATTTTTGTGGTGTACTGTAGGTTCCAAATTAAAATTCTTTGGGATGGTGAGGTAGCTATCATTGTAATTCCAAATAACTACCATTTTACATGGAGCGATCCAGGAAATATAGATTTGCTTGCAATGAAAAGTTATTTTGCATAATAAAATTTGAAATGAAAAACGTTATTTTAGGTCATGCATTACTGAGATAAAGTAGGTAAATGTGATCATTGAAAACAAAACCAGGTCTCACTGTGTAATTCAAATTGAAAACCAGTATTAATAATCGGTTTAAATTGGATCTACTGCTTTGTTTGGCAATATGCGTTTTATTTTCCTCTCTGAATCTGATTACAGGCTTAATGAATAATGTGCGTAAGCCAGGTACGAAGAATAAAAAAAAGATTTGTAATATTACACTTGTAAAAATAGAGGTCAGTCTACTAAACTCATTAACCTCTTCAATGCTGAGGCTGTGTGTCTCAGTCAAATGCTGAATTTAGCAAATTGTTGGTGCATTTGGTCATACAGAATTATTTGTACAGTACTTCATTTCTTTGGTGGGATGGGGGGTGGGGGGGAGTTGCAGACTTTATAGACTTGATAAAAATATATAATTGTTTTGGATAACCCCATAAAATGTAAATATCGTGACAATTAACAGTGTATCGATTTACTTTTCCTATATCCCACAAAGAAAATGTTAACAACTGTTATAATTAATATTGTATAAGAATTTTTAAAATAAGCAGCAAAATCAGATAATCACACAATAGTATCCTGTCGAAATTATACATAGTTGGCAACTATATAATTTATGTTTAGGCATTCATTCTGAATTATTACTTTAGAAGTAATACGTTTTTATTTACGTTTTGAAACAAATCCTGGTAATTGTCAGTCTAATCGATTAATATAATTTAACAATTTCAGGATTATGCAAATTAAAATCCTTTTTTGTAATCAGTTAGTTTGACAATTACCAGGAATTATATATGGATGAATAACTTAAAACTATATTTTGCGCATTTCTACAGTTTACTCACCATTCTTTCTTCACCGAGGCAGCTATGCCTAGCCGGCTGAGATCATCCATAGGAAAGCATTGGGAGCCATGTGCACCTACCTGGCAAATCTTCGTCAATTAGCATCTTCTCATAGAGATGCATTGAGTCAATACATAGTTTATGGGGAGTGTTCAGCATTTCCAAGCAGAGCTTTTTAAGCCAAACCCAGGAAGTCCCTCTAGTGACTACCAAAGGGACAGACACTAGAGGTGGTCATAAGCAACAGCGTAAACACTGCATTTTTCACAGACTTGTACATGCACAGACATATAGATACACACACTGACACACATGCATATATATATATATATATATATATATATATATATATATATATACACACACACATACAGATACAAATACTACATAGATACAGCAGTGACACACAACAACACAAGTTATTTCAGATAATTTCAGTCATGCTCCAGAATCCTACATTTTGGGTGCAGGAGGGTAGCTTCTGCAGGCTAGGACTATTGGGAGTTAGGGGCTTGCTTCTCTCCCGGTCCATCCCCCCCTCTCTTGCAGCTCGCAAACTCCCCATCCCGAGCTGGAGCCTGTGTCAGCTGGAAGGAAGTGACCAGCTCTCACTTTCTCCCTGCAGATAAGGGACCTGGTCATGCTGTCAAAGTGCAGCAGCACACGACCCCAGGCCCCTGAGAAAACATGTCTATCGGATGGCTCTAAGTGCATGGGCCTCCCGATGGACCCTCAGCCTGTGGTTCCTAACCTGTGCGTTGCGGCTGTTCCAGCGGTAGAACCACTGTTAGCAAAAACGTTTTGTGGGGGGTTTTTTGGCATACCCCTGGGGAAATGGGATTGTACCCCTGAGGGGTATGCATTTTGAGAATTTTAAAATCTCCCAAGTTTCTATATAAGTGTTTTCCTACACTAAAAAAAAATGAATGCACTCTCAAATATTGAACAAATTGTTGCGGTTTAAAAAAAATAGTGTGCGATAGAAAAAAAAAAAACATGTTTGTGTCTGTTTGTAGTGTACTTCTCCTCTTTCTTGATGGCTGGAAATGCAGAAAGGATGAGCAGGATGAGTCTTGTTAAGAGTTAGGAGCATGTTGAAAAGTGAGATTTTTTACTTACTCATTGGCTATGCACTGGTCCATCAGATCCTGTCCTTCCTCTTAGTTCCTGCATACAGAGATCAAAATTTCTACTAGCCATTGGCGAGTGAAAATGTAGCCTTGGTGAGTGTGCTATGGAGTCTTCAGGCCTGCAGTGGCAAGTAATTTTTAATGCCTGGCTAGTAGCGTAGGACTTGAAATTTAAAGCCCTGTGCATATCCTAAGGCTCTTGTTGGTTAACAGCACCAGGGTGTGTAGTCACTGTTGCTTCAGAAAAAAAAAATCGGAAATAATAAAAGTCTAAAAGAATATTTAATGTAATGAAGGCATGAACATCTATAATAGGCTTGAAGTCATTGATTTGTTTTAGTTCCATAATATTGTGTGTAGGTATTGCCTGACATCAGTAGATAGTCACTATTGCTTGAGAGTAAGAAATCTGAAATACTAAGTCTAAGAGAACGTTTTATGTAATGATGACAAGCAAATCTCTAATAATACAACAGCAGACACTGATTTGGAATTATTTCACAGGCTATCCAGATAGTTATGTAATATCATCTCTGCTTGATCGGTATTCTCAAAATAATAACAACAACAACAAAGTATTTAACCAGGAAAGGTACATTCAGATTGAACCTGCGACCCAAGGGTTGAACAGATTCTACTGATGATGCACTAGCCCACTAAGATATCTCACCGGCTGGAAAAGAATTCATAGAATTCACCCTAATTCTTTTGCTTTTGTTATTGTTGTCTTTCAGAAACCTTGGTGAATTAATTAACCGTTTTGTTGGAGATTTTAAGGCTCAGGGTCCTCCTAAGTCCACGTCAGAGGATGCTGGATCTGTTCTGCCAAGCTGTGCTGACCTCTTTGTTTACTATAAAAAGTGCATGGTGCAGTGCTCCCAGCTCAGCACCGGGGAGCCCATGATTGCTCTAAGCACAATATTCCAAAAGTACCTGCGGGAATATGCCTGGAAAATTCTGTCTGGTAACTTGCCCAAGTAAGTGGTTCCCAAAATTGATTGTAATATGCATATTTTCTTGTTCACTAAAATGCCCTCCAGTATGCATGCAGTGTATATATAATCATTAATTAAATGTAAAAAACACAAAGTTTGAAAACCTGCAACCATTCTTTCTTGTATATGCAGCAAGTGCATCCAATTGCACCTGTGCATGCAAGTAAGTCTGCATCCACCCTCCCTGATGCAAGCAGATGAATTCATAGAATCCGGTGGAAAAGAAATGCAATTTTATTTAATGAACTAATAGCATATTTATAAATAAGTGGATTTCCGGTTTAAGTTAAAGACATGCTATGAGAGCAGAAATAAGAAAACTATTTTACAATTCTCACATTACTAAAAATATTTGCACTGATTACCATGGAAACAAATGAGAAACATTTTAATGTATGTTTTTTTGTTTTTTTTTAAACAATCTTTAAAAAAAAAAATTTGTTTTTCTTTTGGCAGCTACTCAACAGTGCATTTTGCTGATTAGCTTGTGTTGCCAAAATGTATGCCTTCTCAAATTGGTTTTATTGTGCAACGATGGCAGCTAGATTCTGGGATATACACACAATTTTGTTACATATTTTATTAAAACAAATTGCCAGAATAGCGTGTTTAATGGTTTAAAAAAATCAAATACAATCCAGTGTCCTTTAGTTATCGATCCAGTGTTTACTACTAGCATTGACCTAAAATTCAGTTAGTTTGTGGAATTTTACTTGTTCAGGATGGCCAGTAGGAGATGGTTGGAGCAGCATTGAATCCCAGCTAGTGTAGGCCAGTTGCAGAAAGACCGCTAAATTAAAACACAGAGTACCAAACATGTATTACCTAGCATGCTGGATAATGAATAATCAACCCTTGATTATTGAGGCAATTCCCAAGTAGGCATATTTTTTCTTTAAAGCTCGTCCAAGCTGTAATATTGGTCTTTTTTTCGCATCTTTTGCCATGCAACACTTGCACATTGTGGAATGTTTTTATGCCTAATTGAAAAATACTATGAAACATAATACTAACAAATAAAAATAAATAAAGAGACCCAGGTAAATAGGATTACATACCAGATAGTGAACATACAATAGTACAATGTTATGATAAAGCATCTTGATACCAAAATAACACTGCCCCCCAAAGTTTTGTCCAAAATGCCTTTTTTCGAGGGAGAATAACCAAACCAACCAGGTAATCCCTATAGCAATAAAATAATATAATAATATGCCCTGCCTGGAGGAGTGGGTGGCCACCCACTGCTTAAAGGAGACACGCCAACCCAGACAATATTGCTGTGATTGGTGTGAATCCAAAGAAATCATAGATACCAAAAGATATGTACACAAACCATAAGAGACCCGCAAGGAGCAATGTTGTTATAAACCCAAATGGAAATAAGAGATGAATAAAAAAAAATGAAAACTGTGCAAAACTATTTTTGCAGATTCACAAAAAGTGAGAAAATAACAGTGGAAATAAACATAAGTAGATAAATGTGATGAAAATAATAATAAACAGACAGAAGAGTAAACATGTAAATCAAAGAAATTATTTTAATTGAATATATTTATACAGGCATGAAACCAGGTAACACGCTTGTGTATATACACCGAACAAAATTAGAAACGCAACATTTTTGGTTTTGCCCCCATCTTTCATGAGCTGAAAAACACCTGTGCAATAATCATGCTGTCTAATCAGCATCTTGATATGCCACACCCGTGAGGTGGATGGATTATCTCGGCAAAGAAGTGCTCACTAACACAGATTTAGAGAGATGTGTGAACAATATTTAACCCCTTCAGGACGGAGTCAATAGTGCACGTTCTGATCAAAACAAAACGTAAACAAAAACTGGAATTTGCAATATGTCTGTTCAACCGTAATTCACCGCTGTCACATTAAGTGCACCCACGCTTATTATATATCATTTTGTTCAGGAGAAACAGGGCTTTTAATTTATCATTAACTATTCATATATGGAACATCATTTATTATGAATAAAATTTAAATAAATATGAGAAAATGAGATTTTTTTTAAAAAAAAATTGTATTTCCGTCTGACATTTTAGCTGTTAATGTCATAATACTGTTAGGTTTTACTGCAAAAAAAAATGCACATATTTGTAATCAGCGATGTCTCACGAGTACAACAGTACCCCAATTAACAGGTTATATGGTGTTTTGGAAAGTTACAAGTCAAATATAGAACGTTCCATTTTTAAATTGAAATTTGCCAGATTAGTAATGTTACCTTTGAGACGGTGTGGTAGCCCAGGAATGAGAATTACCCCCATAATGGCATACCATTTGAAAAAGTAGACAACCCAAGGTATTGAAAGTGGGGTATGTTTAGTCTTTTTTAGTAGCCACTTACACTGGCCAAAGTTAGCGTTCATATTTGTTTTTGTGTGAAAAAAGCAAAAAAATGAATATTTGGCCAGTGTTTGTGACTAAGTGGCTACTAAGAAAGACTGGACATACCCCACTTGCAATACCTTGGGTTGTCTACTTTTGCAAATGGTATGCCATCATGGGGGTAATTCTCATTCCTGGGCTACCATACGCTCTCAAAGGCAACATAACCAATCTGGCAAATTTCAATTCAAAAAAATGAAATGCAAGCCTTATATGTGACTCTCTAACTTTCCAAAACACCATAAAACCTGTACATGGGGGGTACTGTTATTCTTGGGAGACTTCACTAAACACAAATATTAGTGTTTTAAAACAGTAAAACATATTACAACAATAATATAGTCCATAAAAGTACTGTTCATCTTTTACTTAAAATATCATCGTTGTAGTACAATTTACCAGTTTGAAACACTAATATTTGAGTTCTGCGAAGTCTCCTGAGTAAAACAGTACCCCCTATGTACAGGTTTTATGGTATCTTGGAGAGTTACAGGGTCAAATATAGTGCTTGTGAATTAAATTCTCTGCACTTTCTCCCTGTGTTGTCAGGCATGTCAATCAAATTTTAATTAATCAAATCACATAATTATGTTAAAAGATTACTTCAATATACACATAGAATTTTAATATATATGCATTTATAGGTATTTAAATTCTACGTGTATACTAATGTAATCTTTTATGTAATTATATGTATTTATATATATATAAATAATTTGTGGTTATTTGTATTTTATAGATAGATATATATAGAATGTCATTCTAAGTGTATTTTGTTACCTATATATATATATTAATAACAAAATACAGTTAGAATGAAATTACATATGAATATATAATTTTATATTAAATTTTGTTTCACATTTTATTTTATTAAGTGTTCTTGCATAGCAAGACCACTTATTATCTCACATATATATTATTAAGTGTTCTTGCATAGCAAGACCACTTATTGTTATCTCACATATATTATTATTCTTATTATAGCCAAATTTGCCACCCTAACTCCTCCCACAGTTTTTACACTACATAGACAAAAATTTACCAAAACGTGCAGATTGTTCCCGATCGGATTGCTATTACTTTGTGGAACGTTTCGCCGAATGGTTCACGGAATATTGTCGTTCTTGTGGCGAAATTTGTCCCATAGGAATGAATGGCAAAGCTAGAGTAGGAGCTGGCAAAAGTTGAAAAATCAGGACATGATTTCTAAACTGCCACCACTCCCTTATTTTCAGGCCCACCTACACAAATCTTATATCAAAACATTCAGCTATCCCTGCTGCCACTAAACATGTCAACGGCTAAGCCATAGTCCTGATAGTTTTCACAATATAATCATTTGTTTGCAACTAACGCCGTCCATTGACATTCATTGAAACTTCACTCTACAAAGCTCAAATTTGAAGTGCAATTTCTAAACTGCGACTGTGCCTTTATTCTTAATACTTCAGAGACATACTATGCATCAAAATGTAGGTCTGGGTCTTGTGATTCTCACAATATAAAGCTCTTTGCTGTAGGATTTATAGTTTTTAAAATACGACCGTTTGAAGATGGCAACCGCCAAAATACTCTGACCTGTGCCAGGCTGCAGCAGCAAGTGATGTCATAGACAGGGCCTTTTGAACACCTGCTAATGTTTTTATAAATGTAATGTATGGTTTAATGTAACTGTGCAACAACGTTGCAATTGAATGTGCTAGACTACTGGTGGAGGCAAGAATACTTCACACAATTTCCCCAGAAATTGTAGCTTTTCTAGTTATTAAGTGTTCTTGCATAGCAAGACCACTTAATGTTATCTCACATATATATTATTATTATTATTATTATAGCAAAATTTGCCACCCTAACTCCTCCCACAGTTTTTACACTACAGAGACCAAAATTTACCAAAACGTGCAGATTGTTCCCGATCGGATTGCTATTACTTTGTGGAACGTTTCGCCGAATGGTTCACGGAATATCGTCGTTCTTGTGGCGAAATTTGTCCCATAGGAATGAATGGCAAAGCTAGAGTGGGGGCTGGCAAAAGCTGAAAAATCAGGACATGATTTCTAAACTGCCACCACTCCCTTATTTTCAGGCCCACCCACACAAATCTTATATCAAAACGTTCAGCTATCCCTGCTGCCACTAAACATGTCAACGGCTAAGCCATAGTCCTGATAGTTTTCACAATATAATCATTTGTTTGCAACTAACGCCGTCCATTGACATTCCTTGAAACTTCACTCTACAAAGCTCAAATTTGAAGTGCAATTTCTAAACTGCGACTGTGCCTTCATTTTTAATACTTCAGAGACATACTATGCATCAAAATGTAGGTCTGGGTCTTGTGATTCTCACAATATAAATGATTCTCACAATATAAATCTCTTTGCTCTAGGAGGCTGCAGCAGCAAGTGATGTCATAGACAGGGCCTTTTGAACACCTGCTAATGTTTTTATAAATGTATGGTTTAATGTAACTGTGCAACAACGTTGCAATTAAATGTGCTATATAAATGATAAGTTACTCCGCCCACTCCAGTTGTAGACTACTGTTGGAGGCAAGAACACTTCACACAATTTCTCCAGAAATTGTAGCTTTTCTAGTTTATTATTGTAATTATACGTGTATGTGTATATATATATATAAATATATATATATATATATGTGTGTGTGTGTGTATATCTATTATATATAATATATATACATATATATGTAACGTCATACAAAGTGTATTTTAATACTTATATGTACTTATATTAATATTAAAATATACTTTGTATGACGTCACATATATATATAATATGTATATATATAATCTATATAATAGATATACATATATTTTCTATTTTAATTTTACACGTTTAATTCTTTTTTTTTTTTTCCACAAGCAGGGGGACTGTCTGACATTTCAGACAGTCCCCTTGCTGGCAGATCCACAGCCAGCTATAGGGGGCCATGTGATCGCTCTTTAAGAGCGATCACATGATCCCCGGGGGCCTCATTTGCTGGGCGAGGGCTGCCTGGGCTGTCAGGCAGCCCTCCAGAAAAGGATCGTGGCGAAGGTAAGTAAATCTCACCTCCAAGGATAGAAAGCCGTTACGGCGTTCTATGCCGCCGCAACGGCTTTAAATCCGGGACGGCATAGAACGCCGTAACGCCGTTAAGGGGTTAAGAGAAATATGCCTTTTGTGTACATAGAAAAAGTCTTAGATCTTTGAATTCAGCTCATGAAAAAATGGGGCCAAAAACTAAAGTGTTGCGTTTAGAAGTTTGTTCAGTGTACATAATGAAAAATAATATATTACTCATGCAATGCTACATCAGTAAAAGTAATTAAATACAATATGTAATCCAACCTGCAGAATATGATATATATAATCAAAAATGTAATATGCAGTCTGTGAATACATTCTGCTTTTGAGTATATTTATGGATGTTTATTGTTGGGATTTTTTGTTGTTGTTGTGTTTTTCACCTTTGTATTTATACATTTTCTAGTAGAAAATGTCTAATAAGTATTTGGGTGTTTGTTTTGATCTAATGATGGATTACTTTTAGTCTGATTACTGAAGGTAATGATTTTGGGTAGTTTACCACACTTCAGAAAATCTGTGTAAAGGGTTTTTAATACCAAAAGCAACCAGTCATTTTATTTCAGTCTGTTATACTAAATCTGAACCAGTTTCCATCTTATTGATGTTCCAAAGCTCAGCTGGCTTGTAAATTCTTCACATATGTACAGAGCTCTGTAAGCAACTGATACTGTCGGCTGTGTTTCCTATAGATGAACGGCTGTTTTTGTGCGTGCCTGTGCTGTCTGGTGCTAAATGTAGTAGTAATTCTTCAGTCCCATAAATATTTTATTTCTGTCGAGGGGCTGTGTTTGTTATTGTGGTAGTTGGAAAGGTGTATGCTTCTTTTTTTAAACATGAAATAAGATACCACTCAGATTCTTTTCTTCTGAGACATTCTCCAACCTTATTTTCTTTCTTATTAGCTGAGTAGGGCATACCTGGACTTTGCACTTTTTCAATCCTTTTAATAACAGCAATTGCTTCCAAAACAAATACCACTGGAATATGGGAACAAAAAGCACTACTCTAGAATGATTTTATGTGGACTGAACTGAAAGATAAGTTCACTGTATAATAACATAACACATTTATTCCCCTCCATCTGCCATAAGGCTTCTTTCTTGGCTGAAATTAGCATTATTCTAAGCAGCACAGATAATGTGTTGTGTAGAGTTCTGGGTTTTAAACCCTGCCAAATTTTGTTAACTTTATTTGTAGTCTATACACTGATCAGCACAACATTAAAACCACTAACAGGTGAAGTAGATAACATTGACTATATTGTTACAATGGCACCTGTCAAGGAGTGAGCTAAATTAAATGGCAAGTAAACAGTCTGTTCTTGAATTTCATATGTTGGAAGCAGGAAAATTGGGCAAGCAAAAAGGTCTGAGTGACTTTGACAATGGCCAAATACTGATGGCTAGACTTGTGGGGTGTTCCCGGTATTATTATTATTATTATTATTATTGCCATTTATATAGCGCCAACAGATTCCGTAGCGCTTTACAATATTATGAGAGGGGGGGATGTAACTATAAATTGGACAATTACAAGAAAACTTACAGGAACAATAGGTTGAAGAGGACCCTGCTCAAACAAGCTTACAGTCTATATAGGGTATGTAGTGGTTAGTACCTACCAAAACTGCTACAATGAAGAACAGGTGAACCGGCATCAGGGTCATGGGCACCCAAAGGCTCTCTGATGCATGTGGGGAGTAAAGACTAGGCCGTGTGGTCCGATCACACAGAAGAGTTACTGTAGCTTAGATTGCTGAAAAGATTAATGCTGGCCATGATTGAAAGATGTCATTGCAGTTTGCTGTGTAGCTGCTGACCGGTCAGTGTCCATGATGATCTGCATGCCCCTGTCCACCTCCGAAAGCGCCTTCAATGGGAACGTGAATGTTAGAACTTTACCATGAAGCAATGGAAGAAAGTAGTCTGGTCTAATGAATCAAATTTTTTTTAGTTTAGGTGGATGGCCGGGTGCTTGTGCATTGTTTCACTGGTGAAAAGATGGCAGCAGGCTGGTGGAGGGAGTGTTCTTCTCTGGACAATGTTCTGCTGGGAAAACATTAGGTCCTGGCATTTATGTGAATGCTCCTTGGACATTTGACTGCCACTGAAGGCAGTTCCGCTGAAATAGCCAAGTAAAACCAGCATGGTGTTTAGCTTTTCAATGATTTCCTATAGGACAAAATTACAGATTTTATAATTCTACAACCAATAACAGATTTTTAAAAATGTAGCTCTGATGCTTAATAAATTGGTGTGCATGACAATATATCCATTAATCCATTTTTGTTTTATTAGAACCACCAGCAGTAGTGGTGGACTCAATATCTCAAGTCTTCTGAAAGAAAAAGAAGGATCAGAAGTTGCCAAGTTTACCACTGAGGAACTGTGCCTAATCTGCAGTATTCTGAGTACTGCGGAGTACTGCCTAGCAACAACACAGCAAGTGAGTACCCACAGAATGCTTCAACACAGTTCACTTTTAAGTAAACCAAACATTTATTTGTGTTAGGTGTGAATTTTAGAACTAAAAACTGTAACGAACACTCCCCACAAAAATTATTGTATTGTACACGACTTATCATACTATCCCACCTTTTAAATAGTTTCTCGGTATTGTTACTTATTAAATGCTGACTAACATAACCAAGACTAAATAGTTAGGACCGAAAGTGGTGCTCAAATTGAAATATGCTAGAATTCGAAAGTTTTTAAAGAAAAACCACCGTCCAATGTCTTAAAATATTTTTATAGACATCTCACTAAATACTTTTTTAAGAAAACCACATGAATAACGTTTACAACAACAATGGTTCTCTGTCTCCGGTTTGCATTGTCTGTCCAGCAACATGGTTCAAATAACAGAGCTGGCAAATTACTGCTCTTTTAAGTGGTTGCCCAGACATACACTACTTTGGGGAATTTTATTATTGTGACCGTTTAAGAATCTGCTTTTCTTTTAGTTGCTCTAATACTATGGCCTAACACTAATCATGGAATGTCTAACCTCGTGAAAAATCTACAGTGCAGAGCAATGAACACACAATGCTTTGTTCTCTATGCAATATAAGACATCATCCCTAAGTATTCACCCTTGGAGTGAGAATTGGGTTAGTTGCAATATCATTAGTTTTATTATACTCCCAAGTGTTTTGGAGAACACAGCCAATGCTGTGTTTTGTACAGTACCTAGCACCCAAATATACTCTACTAATGTGACCAATATTAATGAAATGCACACTGCCAGTTATGTGCCACTTTGTATTTTTGAATTGTATCCAATTTCCCGTCTCAATTACAGAATGCTTTCCAAAGATTACTTAAATGCCTAATGATATCATTAATTCATAATTCCTTTTCCTCCTCTTCATTTAACAGCTTGAAGAGAAGTTGAAAGAAAAAGTAGATATAACATTGACTGATAGAATTAATCTAATGGGAGAGATGGATACCTTCAGCACGTGAGCTTGTGTTTTTATTTTTTACCTTTATAGTTAATAGCAACATGTGTAATGTTTTTAATCAGGTAATGCATGGTTATAACTTCCAACATTTCCAAAGGTTTCATATTTGGAGGTTTGGTTCTAAGATGGGTCTATTTTAAGTTACCTCGTGACTTGAGTGTCATAACTGAACGCGATCAACATATCTCATGTACAACAACTAATTTCTACTCATCTTTAACATGTCTAAACGTGTTACTGCAGGATTTATGGCTATAAAGCATAGTTATACACTAAACATTTGATGTTTCTTGAAACGAATAGAGGGATTTGGGTCCATAATATTGATTGTCCCTCCTAACAAAGTAGACTTTCGAGATATGTGATTAAAAGGAAGTGCAAAAAACAAAGATTATGATTCCATGTGAATAAATAGATGATCAGACCTGATCTATTTTCCTTACTTGATATTTAGACCAGATTCTTCATGATACTTCAAGCAAAAAAAGGCATTTTTCTAATGCTTGATTGATATCAAGAGATTTAAAGCGGCACTGTCATGCCGAATTCTGTTTTTTTTTTAACCCCCCTCCCGCCTCCACTACATCCAATTGACCCACTAGTCACCCCCAAATGCCCCTAAGCCCCCCCCATTACCTATTTTTAAATCTTTATTTTCTGCCCCGATCTATATTCAGGGCGCCGCCATCTTTGTGTGGGTAGGTGAAGTCCCTGTGGGACACGTCATCAGCCCACACTAGGCAGACACTGAGATTCCCGCACATGCCCAGTGAAACACCTGGACATGCGAACGGGAATTTCATCTATTCATTCATCAGACAGACGAATGAGTGAATAGAAAGATCAGCCGAACAAACTAAACACAATGTATCAGTGTTAGTTTGTTCGTGCAGGTTATTACAAGGAGGGAGCTACCGGCGTGCAGCTCCCTCCTTGTAATATGTAACTATAGAAGCGGCAGGGAGCAGTGCTCCCCACCACTTCATAAGCCCCCCAGGTCCCCCTCTCACTCTATGGGGGTCAATATGACCCCCATAATAGCACAAGGGAGATAAAAATCTCCAAAATGCCCCTACTCGCTATACCGCGAGTAGGGGCATGTCCACTAAACAGTGAGCAGCCTGTGGCTGCTCACTGTAAAAAAACAACAACAACAAAAAACAACTATTGGCCCCCACCCCTAAACAGTGAGAATGAGGGGGAGGCTCTCACTGTTTACCAGACATGCCCCTACTCGCGGTATAGCGGTAGGGGTATTATTACTAATACTAAGTAATCTTTACTTAGTATTAGTAAATGTTGGCTGAAAGACCAATTTAGGTCTTTCAGCCTTTTAGTAGATAGCTCCCTGATACCGTGGGAATTAGGGAATTATCTACTAAGCGGCTGCAAAATGCAGCCACAGCGAAAGGATCGGAGTTTCATTCATTAGAATGAAATTCGATCCGAATAAAATGCCGAATTGCGTTCTAAAAGAAACGAACAGACTGTTCTCATTCAGTTAGAACGCAATTCGGCAGTTTTGTGAAAGTGACAGGAAGCATTGTGGGAACACAGAGGAAAGCTAGGGATCATGGGAAAATTGCTCTGACCAGCGGAAATGAAGCACACTTTGCTCCTCCGCTGGTCAGAGCTGGTCAAGCGGAGGAATCCTCCATAAGGCAAAGAGTCCCTACTTTGTCTTATGATTTTAAAGAAAACTAAAGAAGACAGGAAGAAAAGAATAACAGATCCTGAGAGAGGGGGAGAAGAGGAAGAGATTGAGGAAAGGTAAGTTCGGCATGACAGTGCCGCTTTAAGTGTACATTTATTAATCCCTCATCATTATCTTCACATCTTCATGCCTGCATGCAGTTAACACTGCTTATTGTGTGCTCTTGGCAGTTTGGCTAAAGATATCACAATTGTAGCTGGATACATGAAAAGTGGGTTGTCACTCGACAAAAGTTATCCAAACTTACCTTTTAATTGAATTGCCATTTAAGACTTAAACATAAGGCACACCAAGTCATCATTTTCAAGTCTCTAATGCATGGGAATGTAATAGTCAGAAGGTTGTATGCAGTGTTACATGGGCAGAATGGCCGGTTTGTCTGCTTGGGAGGTTGCATACATAGATAGATAGAAACCAGCTCTGTTAACAGAGAAATGTTTAAAGGGTTATTCTAAACTTTTGGGTGAGGGGGGGAGTAAGTGTGAACTGTCCTATTAAGTACTATGGAGAAGATCCCTCCCCTCGATTAGCAGTAAATCCTACAAAAGAGATTTTACAAACATGCAATCAAGCGCTGATCTTCCACTCCCCCATCACAGGGGTCATGCGATCCAGTCATAGGCTTCTCATGAATAAGCCTGTGATTGGACCATTTTGCCAGCTCAGAACTCATGCGCACGTTTAATATTGCTACAATGGAGGGAGGCTAGAGGGAGCAGGGAGGTAGGGAGGGGTAGAGAGTTTTTCCTTGCTGGTATTCAGCCTTACGTCTTTCCGCAGAAAGCAGAATTGACATTGGGATCCTGGGACCGAGTTCTGGAATGCCAATGTCACGCGTGCTGGGGTGCAAATATCTCAGTATGTGCAGTGCAGTTCAAGCAGAAACACTGCACATACGGATTTCTACCACCACAGCCACTTCAAACCACTGAAGTGGTCATAGTGGTTGGAATAACCCTTAAGAAATCAAAAGCAGTGACTGGAGCAGTTGCTATGTACATTAGAAGGAAGATACACATATAAGGATATGTCTGTGAGATATACAGCTGTATTTGTTCTGATGTTCTTTCACTTTTTTTTTTTACTGGAACAGGTAGTGGAGCTTAAGTGTAGTTACCTTTTGCAAAAATAATACATCTGACATTAGGTACACATAATCGGGATCTTCCATCAGATTAAATTATATGCCTGGTGTCTCCCAGATCAGCTTTGGTATTTACTGTAAATATTGTGATCACAGAATTTTATATTATTTCAACTGTGTTAAAGCTGACAACTTTATTTTAGAAATCAGTTCAGAATGTAAAAAGTTATCAGTGAGCTTATTTTCATGAAAAATATGTAACAAGAATTTAGTAGTGGAAGGTGTATTAAGGTATATCAGTTATTTCAATTAATAATTGCATAGATAAATGTCATCATGCTTGTTTTTTTTATTAATTTAGTATTTTTGCAAAGTCCAATTTAAGCAAATCTGTTTGAAGAAATATATTATAAGCTAGTTTCAAAAAGCAGTTTGGTTTTCTAAAAGAAAATCACATTTAATGGTTCTAAAATATTAAGAAGAATATCTTTCTGTGTTTTTTATACTTATTTTTTTTTCCCTTCATTGTTCTGTGTTTTTTTAGGGTTATATCAAATAGCATTCAGCTCCTTGTGCAAGATCTGGATTCAGCTTGTGATCCTGCACTCACTGCGATGAGCAAGGTATTTTATATCCGAAAAATGACTGTTCATAATGTTTCATCTGTTTCAGCATGTGTATATTTACTCATCGTTGGACCAGCATATGTAGACCTACGTCCTTTTGTGGAAGTGGGAGGCTAGTCTTGAGGGTGAGAAAGGTTTGCTTCAGCCTAGTTTAGAAACAAATATGTGCCCTGTAGGCTGTAGTAAATAAAACCCTCTGTCTGGAACCATAGTGGGATGCTGAGGCTTTAAAGTCATTTCCATGGGTAAAATCATTATGGCATATGATATGACGTAGGTTACATCTTCTTTTTGAGAAAACAAAAAATATAATCCGTGGCGAATGTAAACCGTTTTATTTTGTCTAGTCTGTATATCGTATGGAAATGATTTAGTTTGGGATTGTCCAATACTTCCACTCTTGATAATCCAACCCAGTGCCGCAGGTTTTATTATTTTTTTTTACTGCTTAATAGCACAGAAAACTAGTAAGTCCAACGTGTCAAGTTCTGGAACTGTGATTATCACACCAGGTTGCAATTGATAGCATTATTTGTGTTTGTTTATTACATTGTTTTTATCGTTATTCGTTTTGGAAAAGGCAATTGGGTTTTATTTTAGAACTTTGCACTTAAATGAATGCTCCATGCATTATAACCACTAGTTATGGTTCAGTGACTCTTTAGGTGCCATATCTCTGGATATTATAAAATTAGCTTGCAAACACTTGGATACACACTATAGAATTTCCTGGTACTTGAAGCCTTTTTCATTACATCCAAGAATTGTGTGAGCGAATGATAAATAGTAAATATAATACACTGTAGTGGTTGTGGTGCTTGGAGTGTGCTTTTAAATAGCTAAAGGTGTCCCTAGCCATTGTTTAAAAAGAAAAAAAAAATTCTACCTATGCTTCAGTGACTGCTTGCTGATAAAACTGAAATGTTATCTAAGAGTGTGGTATAGCACAACACCAGAAGACAAAATAGTTTAACCTAGAGCAGCTATTGTGTATAAGCTGCTGTAGCCCGAACAGCAAGCAAAATATGGCAATCCAAAGTATTCATTCACAAAGCGCAGCTTAGTTATAGGGGCCCACTAGTGCAGCCCAAATGTATTCAAATAGCATTCAAAGTCCAGACGTTTCAGGACCCTGTCCATTGGTTGGCATTTATCGTTCATAAAGGGACAGGGTCCCCGAAACGTCTGTACTTTCAATGCTCTTTGAATAAATGTGGGCTGCACTAGTGGGCCCCTATAACTAAGCTGTGCTTTGTGGATGTATACTTTGGAATGCTTAAAAACCATCAGAGTAAGTTAGTCCTGTGCTATTTTAATGTGTGATCAGGCCGTTGTGGCCACATCCTGTGTTAAACAACACTTATCTACATGACTAGGCAAATAGACACCTACATGTAGACAGATTGCAAGCAGCGAATGCTGAGTTTTTCTCTATTATGCATGTTAAATATAACTATTTGAAACTGCCTGGAACATGCCCAAAGAAAACACAAGGGAAAGGAAACATTTAAGGCCTGATGAGAAAATGTATTCCGACAGGGGCAAAACAGACAAAGTAGAGTTCAGTATGCCGCTAATGACTTTTCCTGCTGCTTTATTCACAAGAAGAAGAAAAAAATACAATAGCGAACGTCAATAATTTCCCAGCCACTTTATTAATTTAAAAAGAAAATAATATTTGGGGATTAAGAAAGTATCCAAAAGGCCTGATCCACATTTGTAGTTTCAGGATGTGTGTCATTTATTAGCTTGGCAATCAGGGTGGTGGACTATGCAACAAAATAATTGTTAAAGGCATTTGCTACATCTAAGGGAAGTTGCAGGGTTTGGTTATCCACTTTGACAGTTGAGGGTTTGGAGTGTATTGAGGGAGTTTGTAATTTATTTATGACTTTCCAAAAGTTTTTAGGGTTTGATATGTTATTGTTCAGATTTTCACAATTTTTTTTTTGTGTGCATATATTTCGCCATTGTATTTATGCACAGTGATCGTTCATAGAGCCAGTACGCTTGAACTTTGACCACAATGAATTCCGAAACTGGTACATTTGAATGAGGTCAGCTGTGATCCAATTCATATGTGCCCATTTTACTCTCACCTTATACAGCGGGGCATGCAAATTCCAAACCTGTAGGCGTTCAGACTGAAAGAATTCAAGTGCATAGTGTAGATCTGGGATAAGGTGTAATCTCTGCCATGTGAGGTTCTTGATGTCATTTAGTAAGGATTCAAGATAAAAAAAATTTGAAGGACCTGGTTATTTTAACCTTGGGATATTTTGCGCATGCAGTACACTAAGCAGTGGTCACTGAAGCTATTGGGGAGAACACTTCCCTCCTGGATTCTATCAGGAGAAGTGGAGAGAATCCAATCCAGCAGGGTATGGTTATGGCTTTTAATGTTTATATGAGTTGGGGAGTAGACTAATTGCGTTGGCTGCAACTTCTTAAACAGTGAGCAAGAACTATTATTTTTAGAATTCAGCCAATCAATATTAAAATCTCCAAAGACCAACAGTTCACTTTTTGGGTTTTGAATTATAAAAAACCCTGAGTCTGATTTTGGTAAAGAGCAAAATAAATAGTGCAGGTAAAATAGGCGTTTGAAACTTTTACGCTACAAAACTCTGTTTACTTCCCAACAACCCACACAGCAATCCAATCGATAAATGATACGTATTGGCCAACAAACAAAAAAGTGTCAGTGGAGCGCTATATAAATTCACTCAAACTCATATGGGAATATAAAACATGTACTATATTCCATCTTTATATGAAATTCACATTTTTTAGGGTTGGGGGGGAGCATTGTGTCACTTTAATAGCATTTTCCTTTTAATGTGTGTGTTCATAGCATTGAGTATCAAGATGTGTACGAGTTATGGTGTATTTCTATGAATCAAGAGTTTGTCTGAATGTAGCAATCTATACTTATGGCTGCATTTGTGTTGAGTGTGTGTGGGTAGGGGCCCAACAAATAGAGGTAAATCGACCGCATCCACCTTCACGACAATAGGTCATATCCCTGCTGATGTGGCCTGAGCCCAATTTAGCCGATCCCTTTGAATGGCAGGTACAGTCCAGGGGGTTAACGTAGGCGATCACCCTGGAGTATCGGAATAGGAGTCTCCTCCAGTCCATGGCTTGGATGGGGGCTGGCGTCTTAGAACCATAAACTCTGAGACTCTGAGGTGCCAAGTCTTTGTATCGGTGTAGGCGGAAGAAATGGATGGTGAGTGCCTGCGTTGGCAGGACATCTTCGGCTGGTATGGTCAACGCGAGAGGACTGTGCGGGGGGCTCTCAGCCTAGGATGGCAGGTCATCGCTGGTAAGTGAGTAAGTAAGAATTTGCCGACGAAGACACTCCCTCCTTGGCGCTGCATTGCTCCTTTCCACTGTAGTAAGCATCTGTAGTGGCTGCTGCATATGGGCCTGTAGTGTGGCCCAGAAGGTGTTGAAGATTTCCTCCAAGCGCTGTAGGCCCTGTTCAACAGCTGCGTGGTGGTGGCTGCCCAAAACCGAGGATCTGCATGTCATAGAGAGAGGCTGTTGCCATCTTGGGTGGTAAGAGTTGTGGCAGTGTGCTTCAGGGTAGTGTGGCATATACTGAGTGTGCTCACCAGGGACCGGGATAACCCCCACCAGACCGGAAGGGGGGGAAGGGTTGGAGCTCCGACCGCCGCAGGGTCTGCTAGATTCCCAAGCGGGCGGTCGGCCGCCACTCCTGATTGGGTTTTGCTAGTCCGCAAATATGAGTCTGTTCTTTGAACTTTCAAGGCAGTTGAAATCATTGGTCGGTGTCTGGTAAACTCTCTGCACTTCCAGAGTTATGGTTTATGTTAATTTAGTCAGCTTTAAGCTAGTTTTTCATTGATTTTGGCAAAATTATGAGTAGAGCTCACCAACCATTAGTCAGTTTACTATGGAAGTTAAGCCCTACCCCTCAACAAATGGCTTTTTTTATTGCACATGAAACACAGATTTATGTGTGGATGGCCTTACTTATGTGGACCATGCAGTGTATATAGATCCACAAAACGCAGACTACATGCATAGTGCACCATCATATATGGCTGATTTGCTTTTAAATCATCTCTGCATGTTTAAGACGCAAAAAAGTCTGTTTCTCATCGACTCTTTTGCTGCCTGTGTGAACTGGTCGGTGTGTAATAAAAGTCATTAACATTGTTTCATCTCACCAGAGACATCATACATACTCATTGTAGCCTGGTAAACATCCACCAGCGATGGCACCAAGCATGCTAACACATCTATCAATTTAATTTCCAGAAGAATAGTTAAAGGCTGCTGCCTACAACCTCCTTGCCAGCCTGTCTTCACATATTAGTGGCCTGGGGCCCTTGCCACCATTACTAGAGCTTACATGCTCATCCCCTGTTGCCTTCCCATTACCAATTTTTTATTTTTTTATGCCCTATTGAAATTCATTAAATTTGGTGTCCGGTTGCATGCAGTTGCAGGGAGCTATGCTTCAGAAAGTTCCATACAGAGCTCTCCTGGCCCTCCACATATAATTTACGTGAATCTCACACATCTTACCTGGAGGCTAGGAATTTTGGGATGCTGCTTCACTAGGAATGCTTCTCAAATAATTTTACCAGCACAATATGTGGATCATAGCTATAGCTACCTACAGGTAATATTGCCATCATAATGGTTTGTGGCTGACAGGATCACATTGATATCTGCTTTTTGGTTTTAAAATCCACAGCTGAGCTTCACATGGAAGAGTGATACATAATGAGAGATTATTGGATTGTTTAAGTAAAACAAATATTTGTAGCTAGTACAACATACAAACCTAGCATTTGTGTGCACTGTTCGTATGATGTGAGTGGACTCTGTTCTGCCTGCCTCTGGCTAGAGAGTTAGATAACATAAACACTTCAAGTTAATACAGGTCAGCTTCCAGTATCATTGCTAGTAAGAATGAAATGGAAGATACTCCATGAATTTGTACTTGACAAAACAACATGCAATATTTCTGCATATCCTTTTTATACTACATTACACTATTGAGTTCCCTTTGTTCCACATATTTTTTCATGTTCTTCATATGCTGCACTGGTAATAATTGGAGTCTCTTGGACAATGCTGATAACTATTAGAGGGGATTATTTCACTATATGCTGTCACTACCAGAGCTTGCATTAAGCTCTATATCATGTGAGTGGGCTCTTATATATTTTGTTGGTGTCTATCCACTGTTTCGGAACATACATACACACTACTGGTCTCCTCTTTTTGAGTTATTTACATATACCAGTTTAAGAAGACCCAAGAGGCATAGGAATTAAGGCAGGCTGAAGAAAAAAAATTTTTTTTTCAAAATGTATTTTATTACTGCTTTGTTTGCTCAGTATTTGGTAGGCGCAACAGAGTTTTTTTTTAGTTTTTTTGTTTTTTATTTGTTTTGGGTGATGGAGGGATCCCTTATTTCAGTGTACTGCATATGGTTGATCTGCTCTAGACCTGTTGTTGCTTATTCATTTTCTGTACATTGCATTCTTTGCAGTTAGCCTACTGCTGAAAGACTGTGTACTGCTAAATGTACTGCTCTGTATTAACTTTGTATGTGTGTTTTTGGAGTCACATGGTTTAAAATGGCAAAAACAATATTTATGGAACTGACCTTTTGGTGAAATTAATACACAATGTTCCATTTATGCATACTCTGAGTCTCTTCTCCCATTTTGTACTTACTGCTAGCCTTTGCTCTTTAAGATTTTTTTCTTCTTCTGTTTTGTTCAGTTTATTTAAAAATACAAACCTTTTTTTATATGCCCCATTAGTGCAAATGTGTCACAATCTCCCCCACTTTTGATCTAAAACCTTTGTTAATATTCTTATTATTCTAATTATATTCTCATTCTGTGAACTAACATTATTTACAAGATGTGGAGATGTCATCAGTATGCCTAAAACAAGAGTTTCTGCCTGGCTTATGTTAATTCTGTGCAACTTTCATTGCACAGTACGCCAGTCTTTGACTTAGAACAGTCAACTGAAACACTTAAAGGGACACTATAGTCACCTGAACAACTTTAGCTTAATGAAGCAGTTTTGGTGTATAGAACATGCCCCTGCAGCCTCACTGCTCAATCCTCTGCCATTTAGGAATTAAATCCCTTTGTTTATGAACCCTAGTCACACCTCCTGCATGTGACTTGCACAGCCCTCCATAAACACTTTCTGTAAAGAGAGCCCTATTTAGGCTTTCTTTATTGCAAGTTCTGTTTAATTAAGATTTTCTTATCCCCTGCTATGTTAATAGCTTGCTAGACCCTGCAAGAGCCTCCTGTATGTGATTAAAGTTCAATTTAGAGATTGAGATACAATTATTTGAGGTAAATTACATCTGTCAATCATAGCCAGGGGAGGTGTGGCTAGGGCTGCATAGACAGAAACAAATCTACCAGCATTTCCCCAGACCCTAGGCCCACTTGGACTGAATGTTTTAGGTTAATGTTTCCTATGCTTTATGTTTGCTTTCTGTGGTCAACAGTGGAATTAATATCCTATCACACTTCTGTGTTTAACCGCATGTTCCCTAATTTTAAGCAATAAGCCTCTACTACGCATAAGCATTACCAGTGAGGCGGACTTGTTATATGTAACTGTGAACTGCATAAGATCTAATGCATACCAGTTATTTTCCCTTATTTTCATTTACATGAGGCCTACTTGATCGTACTATGGCATGCTAGATAACATTAAGCGACCAAGCACATAAGTATCTTAGTGTAACCATTCTTGACTTCTCTTGCACTCTGACATGTATGCTTAGCTGGCTTTCACTTTCTTGCAGCCTACAGATATATTCTTGTCCTACATACATTATAAAAATGTGCTGATCTATATGTACACTTATCTATATGACAAACCAATTCTGTGTTATTTCAGTGTATACTGTGCAATCTTTGGTTTTAACATGTACAATAATAATAAAGAAATGAAAAACAAAAACAAAGGACCATACAGCAGAAGCTAGAAGGGAAGCGTGTTTGTGGCATCATAACCACTAAAGCGGACTATAGGGGTTATAAAGCTTAGAGCGACCCATTAAGTGCACCCCTACTTAGAGATTGTTGCAGATCACGTACGCCCCTTCATGGCAATTGTGCTCCCTGATGGCAGTGGCCTCTTTCAACACAAAAATGCACCCTACCATACTGCAAACATTGTACAGGAATGTTTTGAGGACCATGACAAAGTTCAAGGTGTTGCTTGAGCATCTGTGGGATGTGATGTAACAACATATCTTATCATGTATTAAAGGACCCACCTTGAAACCTGCACATATATAAAGTGCTATTTGACTATCTTCAAAGTATAAAAATTAAACCATTGTTATGTACTTATGAGCTAACTAGTAAAGAGTATGCTTTGCAGCAGACACTTGAGTTCATGTGTCACTGTTCTTGGTTTATAGGTATGAACTATCACTTAGTCACAAATTCAAGAGCAGTAACTTCTGATTAATAGTCTCAAAGTTGTGAGTGACTCACCATGTGCATTAATCATTATTATCTCCAGGAAAAAAAATATAAAATCTTTATTTTTGCATACTTGTTAATTTTTGTTCTTTCTTTCTTTTGGCATGTTTTAGTTGTTGACTAATATTAATGTTTTTAGTTTGTTTTTGTTTTTTTATTATTTTCTTTTTCTGTATGTCTTTTTCTGATTGCTACTTATTAAACTTCCTGCTACTTTTTTTGTCTTAACCATACAGATGCAATGGCAGAATGTTGAACATGTTGGGGATCAAAGTCCTTATGTTACCTCCATTATCCTTCATGTCAAGCAAAATGTTCCTATTGTCCGAGATAATCTTGCATCCACTAGAAAATACTTCACGCAGTTCTGCATTAAGTTTGCAAAGTAAGTTACCAGGGTCTATTGTAGCTCCCTCTGCCACACTCTTCTTCCCTCACTATCAGATATACACACTCACATATATATAGTTAGATACACACCCTGTCCAACAGTCACACAGCCAGACACATAAACACACACACTATACACACACACACACAGCTAGCCAATACAGTCTAATCCAGTGAGAAATAATTATCTCCTCAACTGGGCCAATAAGCTGGACTGGACCCCCACCTGATGGCAGCCTGAACCCATATACATAAGCAGATGCTGTGAAATTTTGCTGGCAGTTCTTTGGTAAGCTTTTTTCGTTTTATTTTTCTGTGTTACCACAATTTCATCTGTATTTTTGAAGCAATTAAGCTAAAACCATAAACTTGACATTTTGGCCTTTATTTTGCTTCTGTTATCAGTCAGTACATTCCAGAGGTCTTCACCATGTTTCATAGATGAAGGCAGGGCTGGACTGGGAAAAAATTTCAGCCCAGGCATTTTTCAATCACTGGCCCAAGTAGGCACACAGCAGGGCCGGCACACTGATAGTGTCGGCCCTGCATGGGCCGGCCGGGGAGATCATGTGATCTCCCCTGCCAGCCTCTGCCCCTGGTCATTGCGGCCCACCGGGCATTTGCCCGATGGCCAGTCCGGGCCTGAATGAGGGAGTATGCTGTATATTAGGGGTTCCCAACCCAGTCCTCAAATACCCCCTGCCAGTCCAGAATTTTCTTATTACCCTGTTGTATCTAAAGTGTTTCTTTTTTTATGTTTTTGGTTTGTTTTTTTAAAAAACACCTTAGACACACCTGGATAATCCCTAAATCCTGGCTTGTTAGGGGGTACCTGTGGACTGAGTTGGGAACAATGCTGTAGTTCATTTTTCTTCAATGCTTTTCTTTTTTCATCACTCAACATGTATCACAATATTTGTTATTGCTTAGTTTACTAGATCATACTATCCAGTGATTAGAACATTTCTTTATTCATTTAGTTCCAGTTTTTATACTCATTTTGTGCTTGATACACTTATATTGGCAAATGTTGCCCTTCACATTGAGAGATAACAGCAGGAGTCTACAAATGCTGCACAGTAAACTCTAAATAGATTGATTGCTTCATCCTTTGTACATAAACAGCACAATGACTCGGTTGACTACGAAAAAAGCAGAGCAATCAAATTAATTTTGTGTTTTTGGCAAGTAGGGTATATATTTATACTTTGATACAAATACCTTCAAAGTAAATTGTTTTCAAATGTGAATACCTTCAAACTGACAGCCTTTTAGTCACTGCTTCTTTTCAAATACAATTTGCTGGAGTTCCCAACCAGAGAAACAAAATTTGTCACTGTACAAATACTTATGGGTTGCATTTTATAGCAACTTGGAAATCAAGTACAAGTCTAGTGTTCACATCATTGCACTGTTTCAGTCGTGTCATCAGATATTATTGTAATGTCATTTAAACGTTTTATAACATGGGTATATATTTCTGCAATTTCTATTTTTATTAGTTGGTATGAATATTTGGTATATCATTTAGTATTAGCAATGCTAAGCGTGTGTAACAAAGATTAAACAGACACTCACAATAACTAACATAAGAAACAGCCACGGTAAAGTCATTTTTGTTTAGTGGAAAAAAAACTTCTATTAACCATGCATGTCACTCAATGTCACGTGCAGTTCTGAAGAATCAAATTAATTCAGCCACTTTCATTCTGTACAATTCTCTTCAGTTTGGCTGATAAAATTCCTCAGTGATTCACTTTTTCTACCTACCAAATTAAATGGCAGCGGTGAGATTAGTTGGAAAATAGCTACAGCCAAAACATTAACAGAATGACAACTGAATGTCCCTGGAATTGAAGAAAAGAAAACAACTAAACCAAAAGGAAAGTAGAATTAGGTGGGGATTTATGTAGGATTGGGTATCATTCTAATATAAGCAGAGTTTGGGGTTTCTTTTAAGGCGAGTTAGTGCCATTGGTCCAGTTCTATGTATAATGGGAATTATATTTAACAAAGTTACAAGACTTAGTTGCAGTTCAGCTGTTTGTGAATATCTGAATTGGCAAACATCTAATAACTAGTGTTTATATAGCGCCTTTCTCCCAGTGGGACTCAGAGCTCTATTTCAGCGCACGCTCTCGGAATTAACCAAATCGGCAGCTGAATAGGAATAGATGTTATTATTACCCAATTGATGGTACTCATTTTATCGACCTCGGAAGGATGAAGGGCTGAGTTGACACTCCCGGGATTTGAACCTGTGACCTTGCATTTTTGGACAGGCTTTGTAGTCATATATAGACAATCAGCTGATTTTAACAGTTAAGTGAATACCAGTCATATAGCTGTGCATATATCCGGAGTTGCCTTTTCTGTATAGCTAAATTAACATTTTCAGTAATTAAGCATATTTTATGTTATAATGTCATACATGAATTAATGTTTCCCTTGTTAAATATCTTTTGAAAACCATGAAATGCTAAATAGGAATTTGTGTATTGTACTAGTTATAACTATTAATTTGCATAATTACAAACATGGACTCAGCCACTGAAGTCCTTTACATGACCAATTGTCTCTGTGTGAACTCCCAGCAGAAAGTACTATACAGTATCCCATGTCTAACCCTTTGTGGGGATTCATAGTTTGTGGCATGTTCCTAGTGAGTTAGATTATCATAAATATTAATGTTTGAACAATATTTATGTCTGGTTCTGGTATAAGTATATTGTACCTTAATGATGCGTGTCTCATGCTGATACAATTTTTGACACTCCACCATACTCTCCACCTATCCTCCTCACTCTGCTACATAACTAGATCATTTGGCCACTGTACTGATTTTTGGGGGAACATGGAGACCACTCTACTTGAATATGTGTATTATTCTGCTAGAGAGCAAATGCAGATTGTTTGTTTTATCCTTCATTGGGGCTGTCCATCATAGAAATAGTAATGTTCCCTAGTGTCTGCTAAATGCTTTTTGACATATTCATTGTTACTGCATTATGTATAAAGTTGTGTTTTACATTATGTATGTCTGGGGAAGCTGTTTATAAAAAAAAAAAAACACATAACAAGACAATGTTCTGTAAAGCCTTAGCCGCTTACAGACATTGAAACATACAACGCTTTACAAAACAAAAATTTCTCAACCTGAGGCTAGTGGTGTTGTGGAGACTATGGTGAGACCTAATAGAAAGCAGTTGTTGTTTGTGGATTCCATCATAAGAGGTGTGGAGATGGACAATGGTGGTCTTGTGAGGTGTCTTCCCGGAGCTACTACTCACAGAGACAGACGTATCTGTAATATTGTTAAGCGAGCAAAGCAGGAAGGGGAATTGGATGTACTTGTCCATCTAGGGACAAATGACTTGGCTTGCAATGAGGTTTCAGAGGTTAAGGAAGTTTTTAGTGTTTTTGCCAATGATATACGGCAGGTTGCTTCCACACTGTCATTCTCTGAAGTTCTGCCTGTGCATAACACTCAGAACGACCGGCGGATGCGTATTAGGGACTTTAACTTGTGGCTTGGTGAATGATGTCGGGAGCAAGGATTTGGCTTTATTTCTTATGGTAGCTCTGTTTGGAATGGAAATAAATTGTACAAAAAAGATGGTTTGCATCTTTCTCAAAAGGGAACAAATGTTCTCAGTGAGCAGTTAAGAGGTTTTGCTAGGATGTATTTAAACTAGGGGGGGGGGAGCAAAAGGGTGATAAAACATCAATCCAATTGTCCCCCAAAACAAGGATAGAAGGTGTCTGTAGCAAGTGTGTTAAAAAATGATAAGCTTAGAGTCATGTCTACAAATGCTCACAGTTTAGGGAATAAGATCCATGAACTTGTGGCAATAATGGCAACTGATAGTGTAGATTTAGTCGCTGTTACTGAGACATGGTATAATGAGAAAAATAACTGGGACATAGCAATACCAGGGTACTCTTTATATAGAAAAGACAGGGAAGGCAAGAAAGGGGGAGGGGTGGCCCTGTATGTGAAGGATAGCATAAAATCTAGCCTAATAAAAGTTAGCGAGGCGAACATAGAGTCCGTTTGGGTTACGTTAGAATTTGGTAATCACACAGTAACTCATGTAGGTGTGATTTATAGGCCCCCAGGACAAATAGAAGAGTTAGATAATCTACTAGTTGAGGAAATAGCTACAATGACAATGAAGGGGGAAGTTATCATCATGGGTGACTTTAATCTTCCTGATGTGAATTGGAAAACCAAAATAGCTGCTTGTGCCAGTAGCACACATATTCTAAACTCCCTACTGGGATTGTCTCTAAAACAAGTCGTTGAGGAGCAACTCGTAAAGAGGCCATACTAGATTTAGTGTTAACAAATGGAGATTTGGTATCAGATATTACTGTAGGTGAAAGTTTAGGATCCAGTGATCATCAATTCAGTGTGGTTTAATATAAGAACAGTGACTGTGTCACACCACACAAAAACAAAAGTTTTAGACTTTAGAAAAACAGACTTTTCTAAAATTAGAATATGTGTAAAGGAATCCTTATCAGACTGTAACAATTTAAATGGAGTCCAAGAGAAATGGAATTATTTAAACGTTACACTACTGAAGGCAACAGAAAATTGCATTAGACTTGTCAGAAAAAGCAAACAATTCAAGAAACCACTGTGGTACTCCGCAGGTGTGGCCAAAAGAGTAAAAAAACAAAAAGTTAGTATTTAGTAATTATAAAAAACCCAGAGTGAGGAAGACAGAATGATCTATAAGATTAGGCAGAAAGAGGCTAAGCAAGTTATAAGAGCCTCCAAATCACACACAGAAGAGAAAATAGCACAGTCAGTAAAAAAGGGGGACACAACTTTTTTTTAGATACATAAATGAGAAAATAAAAATAAAACAAGGATTAGTTAGATTAAAAACAAAAGAAGGAAGGTATGTAGAAGAGGATAAAGGTCTAGCTGGCTGCCTCAATTAATATTTTTGTTCGGTATTTACAGATGAAAATGAAGGAAAGGGACGTCAGTTAAGAAAAAGGATAAACGAGTCATTTATTACACGTGAGTTTACAGAGGAAGAGGTTCTATTTCAACTGTCAAAAGTAAAGACAAATAATTCAATGGGACCTGATGGAATACACCCAAAGCTATTAAAAGAGCTTAGTGGTGTACTAGCAAAACCATGAACAGATTTATTTAACCAATCATTGTTAACAGGAGTAGTCCCAGAAGATTGGAAGTTAGCGAATGTTGTGCCCATCCACAAGAAAGGTAATAGGGAGGAGTCGGGCAACTATAGGCCAGTAAGCCTTACTTCAGTAGTGGGGAAAGTGATGGAAACCATGTTAAAGGATAGGATTGTTGAACATCTAAAAACACATGGATTTCAAGATCAGAGACAACATGGGTTTACTTCAGGGAGATCATGCCAAACTAATCTTATTGATTTTTTTGATTGGGTAACTAAAATTATAGATCAGGGTGGTGCAGTAGACATTGCTTACCTAGATTTCAGTAAGGCTTTTGACACTGTTGCACATAGAAGGCTTATCAATAAACTGCAATCTTTAAGTTTGGATTCCAATATTGCTGAATGGGTAAGGCAGTGGCTGAGTGACAGGCAACAGAGGGTTGTAGTCAATGGAGTATATTCGAAGCTTGGACTTGTCACCAGTGGGGTACCTCAGGGATCTGTACTTGGACCCATTCTCTTTAATATTTTTATTAGTGATATTGCAGAAGGTCTTGATGGTAAGGTATGCCTTTTTGCTGATGAAACTAAGATATGTAACAGGGTTGATGTTCCAGGAGGGATAAGCCAAATGGCAAATGATTTAGCTAAACTAGAAAAATGGTCAGAGTTGTGACAACTGACATTTAATGTGGATAAGTGCAAGATAATGCATCTTGGATGTAAAAACCCAAGGGCAGAGTACAGAATATTTGATAGAGTCTTAACCTCAACATCTGAGGAAAGGGATTTAGGGGTGATTATTTCTGATGACTTAAAGGTGGGCAGACAATGTAATAGAGCAGCAGGAAATGCTAGCAGAATGCTTGGTTGTATAGGGAGAGGTATTAGCAGTAGAAAGAGGGAAGTGTTCATGCCATTGTACAGAACACCGGTGAGACCTCCCTTGGAGTATTGTGCGCAGTACCGGAGACTGTATCTTCAGAAGGATATTGATACTTTAGAGAGAGTTCGGAGAAGGGCTGCAGGATAAAACTTATCAGGAAAGGTTAAAGGATCTTAACATGTATAGCTGAGAGGAAAGACGAGACAGGGGGGATATGATAGAAACATTTAAATACATAAAGGGAATCAACACAGTAAAGGAGGAGACTATATTTAAAAGAAGAAAAACTACCACAAGAGGACATAGTCTTAAATTAGAGGGACGAAGGTTTAAAAATAATATCAGGAAGTATTACTTTACTGAGAGGGTAGTGGATGAATGGAATAGCCTTCCAGCTGAAGTGGTAGAGGTTAACACATTAAAGGAGTTTAAGCATGCGTGGGATAGGCATAAGGCTTTCCTAACTATAAGATAAGGCCAGGGACTAATGAAAGTATTTAGAAAATTGGGCAGACTAGATGGGCTGAATGGTTCTTATCTGCCGTCACATTCTATGTTTCTCTTTAATTGGGGATACGTGAGTCGAAGAAGTGGCTGTGCAGTGAAGGGGATAAGCCTGCATTCTGTAAACCTTTTACTACATCATTCATCTGTGACTCACTAATCCGGTCTAAATAAATCTCCAGTCTTGGTGAACGTGCCAGAGTTTGGTACCTAAGAGCCTTTGTTCGGATGTGATGCAGCCTTTGAAGCAGTGGTTTTGTGAAAGATACATGTTGGTCTCAACATTCCCTTAAGAAGCTTAGAAGATCATTAGATGGTATCAAAAGGAGCTTGCTGGTAAATCATGTGACAGTGCAGTTCATAATCTCTTTTTTGTAAATATGCTGAGCTGACAATTTATTTATGTGATCCCTGTGGCTGGAAATTGGCGTGATTCCTTTGTTTGCTGTTGGACTCATGCAGTGCATGTGGTTACAGTTCAATGCTGAAAAACCTTTAAGTTAAACATATTTTAATCTAATCATAAAATCAGATTAGGCACTACTGTACAGCTGGGTTCCAAAAGAGTGCACACAAAGGACTAATACTGCAAAGAGTATTAACCCCTTAAGGAGCAAGCTTAATTAAAATCAAATCTAACCCTAAATCTCATTGCAAACCTAAATAATCAAAAATTACACAGAAAAAAATTGGAAGGTGCTACCTGAGTAGCTTGATACCCATTTAGTTTTATGTTGAGACTATTTATTCATTTAGACTGGGTAGCTGCTTTTTGTCACTTTGTATTTTTATTGGATTTTTTTTAATTGAATAATTGGCAGCATCCATATCTTGACTCTATTTATGTCTACCTAAGACTAATTATCACATTGACATTGTGGAGTACCCAAGTGTGTATAGAGGGAGTTGTCTGCCTCTACTATAATAAAGCATTTTTACCTATCTGTTCACACACACTGCTCAAAAAAATAAAGGGAACACTTAAACAACACAATGTAACTCCAAGTCAATCACACTTCTGTGAAATCAAACTGTGCACTTAGGAAGCAACACTGAGTGACAATCAATTTCACATGCTGTTGTGCAAATGGGATAGACAACAGGTGGAAATTATAGGCAATTAGCAAGACACCCCCCAATAAAGGAGTAGTTCTGCAGGTGGTGACCACAGACCACTTCTCAGTTCCTATGCTTTCTGGCTGGTGTTTTGGTCACTTCTGAATGCTGGCGGTGCTTTCACTCTAGTGGTAGCATGAGACGGAGTCTACAACACACACAAGTGGCTCAGGTAGTGCAGCTCATCCAGGATGGCACATCAATGCGAGCTGTGGCAAGAAGGTTTGCTGTGTCTGTCAGCGTAGTGTCCAGAGCATGGAGGCGCTACCAGGAGACAGTGGAGACGTGGAGGAGGCCGTAGTAGGGCAACAGCCCAGCAGCAGGACCGCTACCTCTGCCTTTGTGCAAGGAGGAGCACTGCCAGAGCCCTGCAAAATGACCTCCAGCGGGCCCCAAATGTGCATGTGTCTACTCAAACGGTCAGAAACAGACTCCTAGAGGGAGGTATGAGGGTCCAACATCCACAGGTGGGGGTTGTGCTTACAGCCCAACATCGTGCAGGATGTTTGGCATTTGCCAGAGAACACCAAGATTGGCAAATTCGCCACTGGCGCCCTGTGCTCTTCACAGATGAAAGCAGGTTCACATTGAGCACATGTGACAGTCTGGAGACGCCGTGGAGAACGTTCTGCTGCCTGCAACATCCTCCAGCATGACCGGTTTGGCAGTGGGTCAGTAATGGTGTGGGGTGGCATTTCTTTGGGAGGCCGCACAGCCCTCCATGTGCTCGCCAGAGGTAGCCTGACTGCCATTAGGTACCGAGATGAGATCCTTAGACCCCTTGTGAGACCATATGCTGGTGCGGTTGGCCCTGGGTGTATAAACATACACTGACATACTGACACAAACAGATTCAGATATACAGATACACAAATCCTATCTTTTGGCTGACTGGGTCTGGTGGGAGTTAGCGTCCTGCTGTTCTCCCGGTCCACTCCGCCTGCCCCGCATCGACTTCTCACCGCGCAGGGTGCTCTGGGAGGGAGTAGTTACAAGCTTTTACTTCCTCCCAGCACCATTAATCCGCCGCAGCACGCGACCGGACCGATGAAGGCATATATGTTTCAGATGGGCAAAAGTGCACTCCCAGCTCTGGCAGCGGCCTGCACCGCCGCCATTACCCAAATTTTTTTGCTTGCCCCCCAGGGGCACTGAATTGTACCCCTTGGGATACGCATACCATGGGTTGGGAACCGCTGCTCTAGAGTGATATAGTGTCTCTAGTGGCTGTCTGATTCACAGCCACTAGAGTCTGTCTTAACCCTGCAATGTATTTATTGCAATTTCTCCCATTTCTAAGATTGCAAGGTTATGAGGACAGTGCAAATGACTTTATACAGAGGACTTTGCCTTCACAATTGTAAGGTTTTCCTATTTTTATTTGTTATATATTTTAACTATATTGTGCACTTTATTAATAAAGCACTTTACATCTAAATGGATTTTTGAATACATCCACTCTGCTTGGGATTATCAATTAGCACCAAGAAGGGAGTGGGTACCTCTATATCCCACAAAGCTGGATATCTGAGCCGATCTTTATGGCTCTGCATTTGTGAGTGCCTTTTCATCTATTTATGCGCACTTTACTATTTATATTGGCTATATTGCACTATTATCTGTTTGTTTATATTTTATTCCTAGAACATATTGTCCAGGTACCATTTCAACTCCATATTACAAATAAGAATAATACTCCACCTTAAATTGTATGTATATTGTTGTTTTGCTGTGAGGTTTTAAGGGAATACTCACTAAGGTGTTAGAGTATTTATTCCTATTGGTACTACTCACTGTGATATATTAATTTACTAGTATTAGCTGAGATACATAGCAGCAAAGTGCGGCAGGATATATTGGCCCTATATAAATGGTAATAAAACAAAAATTAGACTTGCTGGAGAGGCCACACTGGAGAACTGTATAAGTATATGTTTATCACACAAATGGGAACACACACTTCAGGAATAACCAAAATTAGTGATCTGTTTAGTAACAAAGAAATAAAGTAGTTTGAATCATTGTTCAGAGAAAACAATTTATCTAATAATGAATTGTTGTTTTTTTTGTTTAGTTTTTTTACATATTTAACACTAAAGGAATATTTGAAAATTCATTTATCTCTAAACAACTCGAATAGCCATACGAAATTAGAAGCCCTGCTAGAACAAGCAGATATGAAAAATATGACATCAAAATGTGTAAATTTATTACGAGGGTGTAAACCTGAGGATCCAATTGCCGCAGTTAAGATTTGGGAAAGCGATTTATCTATGGAAATTTCACGAGCTAGTTGGTTAGGTTCCCTTAGAAAGGTTCAAAGGTTCATTGTTTAAATTTGATTGAGACCCATTTTAAGGTGCTTAAACAATGGTATTTAGTGCCGACTAGGATTATGAGGATGTTCCCTGAAAGTTTGGAAAGATGCTGGACATGTGAGATACATAAGGGGGATTTTATGCATATTTGGTGGCGATGTGATCAAACTCAATCATTTTGGAGAAATATATGTAGTAAAATTGAGACAATATGTAAATTTAAACGAAGATGAAAACCAGGTATGTCTTCTACATATAGATCTCCAAGACTGGCCACTACAGATAAGACATATTTTTTATATTTTGGTGGCAGTTAAATTAGAGAGAGCAAGATTTTGGAGATCTTTATTAACCCCCACTTGGCTTATGGTTAAAAATTAAGTTGTATTCCAGCTTAAAATGGAGTCGGGAATATCTAATCAATTTAAAGAGGTTTTTAAAGTGGAAGAGTATTGGAACAAGTGGATTAAGAGAATAGAGGTAATAGGGACTTGACTAGAGCTGTAAAATAGCGAAATTATAGGAAGAACGTGTTTGCTTATAGGGTTTTTGTTTTTTTCTTTATCTTTATTTCCTTGGCCTTTCTTTCTGGTAAGTCAGAATGGATGGAGGAAATTAGAGGGGTAAAGGGCAATACCTATTGTAGGTCCTCTTGCATATACGCTTATTGTTATTTAAATGTTAAGTCTGTGGTCTTGAAAGCTATTTAGGTTCTAAATATGTCCGGATCGAAGTGTTCTAGACCGAAAGTCTGAATTACAGACTGTAATTTAAAAGTTTTATTATAACAAGGACCGTTTAATTTTAGACTAATGGACAACAGACTAATTGTGTAGGCACAGTTATGTGCTATGATTGTGTGTATTGTTTTTTTTTATGTCTTGTTATGTGTAGATTGAAAGAAAATCATTAAAAAAAAAATAATAAAAATGGCAACACGCTTATTAAACAGCGCATAAAATCTTATATCATCAGGTCCACTTAGCCCAGCATGTCTCTTGTAACATTGTGTCTACCTGTCAGTGGTTTTAATGTTGTGGTGGATCTGTGTAAAGTGTATAACACTTATACTTATAAGGTCCAAATAGTGATGGCTTCATGACTGGGTAAGAGTATCTCCAAAACGGCAAGTCTTGTCTGGTGTTCCCAGTATGCAGTGTTATGACCTACCAAAAGTGGTGCAAGGAAGGACAATTGTTAAGCTGGCGTCAGGGTCATGGATGCCCAAGGCGCTTTGATAGACATGGGATGAAGAGATGTTGTAGCTTAAATTGCTGAAAAACTTAATGCTGGCCATGATAGAAAGGTGTGAGAATACACAGTGCATCACAGTTTGCTGCATATGGGGCTGCAGACCAGTCAGAGTGCACATTTGCACCTTTAATAGGGACGTGAGTGTCAGAACTGGACAATGGAGCAATGGAAGAAGGTTGCCAGTCTCGTGAAACATTTATTTATTTATTTTTATGATTTAGGTGGATGGTTGGGTGGTATGTTTAACCCCTTAAGACCAGAGGGCGTACTATTACGCCCTATTTTAGGCGGCTCTAAACACCGCCGGGCGTAATAGTACGCCCTCCGGTCTTTCTGTACTTACCCGGTCGCCAGCGATCCCACGCCGGGGATCGCGGTGGGGGGGACTCCTAGGGAGCCCCCCCGCAGCAGATCTTCCTCCTGTAGCCCTTGCGAGGACCTCACAATCACATGGCCGGGATAGCTGGCTGCAGCCAGGTGGTCCTCCTGCTGGCTGGAAATAAATTAAAATCAGTGTAAAAAAAAACGATCTAAGTATATATATATATATATATATATATACACATATACATACAAACACATACACTGTCTAGGTGTATTTTATTATTAAATATAGTATTTAAATATAATATTACACGTAGACTGATACTGATTAAATATATATATATAATTATTGTTATATATATTTATATATAATATAAAAAATTTAATATGTAAATACGTTAAAAAAAATTAAAAAATATATAGATGTGTTATTTCGTTCTAACTGTATTGTGATATTAATATATATATTTATATCAAAATACACGTAGAACGAAATAATATATATATCTATATACATAAATATATACGTATATATCACTATATATACCTATATATAAATAAAAATATTTTAAAAAATTATTTATATATATATATATATACATATATATATCACATACGTATATATACATATATTAATTCTACATATATATTTATGTAATATTTTTACATAATTGGGTATCTTAATTAATTACAATTAGCGGGACCTGCCTGACAACCCATGCCAAAAGTAAAGGGAATTTAATTTGCTAGAACTATATTTAACCCTATAACTTTCCAAGACACCATAAAACCTGTACATTGGGGGTACTGTTCTACTCGGGAGACTTGGCTGAACACAAATATTAGTGTTTCAAAACAGTAAAATGTATTACAACGATGAGATCGCCAGTAAAAGTGACGTTTTTTGCATTTTTCACGCACAAACAGCACTTACACGGATGATATTATTGCTGCGATACTTTTTACTATTACTATTTGTGTTCAGCGAAGTCTCCCGAGTACAACAGTACCCCTCATGTACAGGATTTATGGTGTTTTCAAAAGTTACAGCGTCAAATATAAGGCTTGTGTTTCATTTTTTTCACATTAAAATTTGCCAGATTGGGTACGTTGCCTTTGAGACTTATGGTAGCCTTAAGAATGAAAATTACCTTTATGATGTATATACTATTTGGCTGTAGACAACTCAAAGTATTGCAACGTGGGTATGTCCAGTCTTTTAGTAGCCACTTAGTCAAGCAAACACTGGCCAAAATTGGCGTTTTTTGCATTTTTCACACACAAACAAATACTAACGCTAACTTTGGCCAGTGTTTGTGACCAAATGGCTACTAAAAAAGACTGGATATACCCCATTTGCAATACCTTGGGTTGACTACTACTATTGCAAGTGGTATGCCATTATGGGTGTAAATTTCATTCCTGGGCTATTATAAAGTCCCAAAGGCAACGTAACCAATCTGGCGAATTTCAATTTCAAATGTAACGTGCTATATTTGACCCTGTAACTTCCCAAAACGCCATAAAACCTGTACATTGGGGGTACTGTTTTACACGTGAGGCTTTGCTGAATACAAATATGTGTATTGTATTGCAGTAAAAGCAAACAGTATTATGACATTGACAGTTAAAATGTCATGTAGAACTAAAAGAATAAAAAATAATCTTATTTTCTCCCATTTTTTTTCATATAAAATTATGTATTTGTACGTCTATATATCATATATATATATATATATATATAATGTCATACTAAGTGTATTTTTATATTAATATGTACTTATATTAATATAAAAATACACTTATAATTAAATTACACACGAATATATAATAACTATATATATATATATACAGGGAGTGCAGAATTATTAGGCAAGTTGTATTTTTGAGGATTAATTTTATTATTGAACAACAACCATGTTCTCAATGAACCCAAAAAACTCATTAATATCAAAGCTGAATATTTTGGAAGTAGTTTTTAGTTTGTTTTTAGTTATAGCTATGTTAGGGGGATATCTGTGTGTGCAGGTGACTATTACTGTGCATAATTATTAGGCAACTTAACAAAAAACAAATATATACCCATTTCAATGATTTATTATTACCAGTGAAACCAATATAACATCTCAACATTCACAAAAATACATTTCTGACATTCAAAAACAAAACAAAAACAAATCAGTGACCAATATAGCCACCTTTCTTTGCAAGGACACTCAAAAGCCTGCCATCCATGGATTCTGTCAGTGTTTTGATCTGTTCACCATCAACATTGCGTGCAGCAGCAACTACAGCCTCCCAGACACTGTTCAGAGAGGTGTACTGTTTTCCCTCCTTGTAAATCTCACATTTGATGATGGACCACAGGTTCTCAATGGGGTTCAGATCAGGTGAACAAGGAGGCCATGTCATTAGATTTTCTTCTTTATACCCTTTCTTGCCAGCCACGCTGTGGAGTACTTGGACGCGTGTGATGGAGCATTGTCCTGCATGAAAATCATGTTTTTCTTGAAGGATGCAGACTTCTTCCTGTACCACTAATTGAAGAAGGTGTCTTCCAGGAACTGGCAGTAGGACTGAGAGTTGAGCTTGACTCCATCCTCAACCCGAAAAGGCCCCACAAGCTCATCTTTGATGATACCAGCCCAAACCAGTACTCCACCTCCACCTTGCTGGCGTCTGAGTCGGACTGGAGCTCTCTGCCCTTACCAATCCAGCCACGGGCCCATCCATCTGGCCCATCAAGACTCACTCTCATTTCATCAGTCCATAAACCTTAGAAAAATCAGTCTTGAGATATTTCTTGGCCCAGTCTTGACGTTTCAGCTTGTGTGTCTTGTTCAGTGGTGGTCGTCTTTCAGCCTTTCTTACCTTGGCCATGTCTCTGAGTATTGCACACCTTGTGCTTTTGGGCACTCCAGTGATGTTGCAGTTTTGAAATATGGCCAAACTGGTGGCAAGTGGCATCGTGGCAGCTGCACGCTTGACTTTTCTCAGTTCATGGGCAGTTATTTTGCGCCTTGGTTTTTCCACACGCTTCTTGCGACCCTGTTGACTATTTTGAATGAAACGCTTGATTGTTCGATGATCACGCTTCAGAAGCTTTGCAATTTTAAGAGTGCTACATCCCTCTGCAAGATATCTCACTATTTTTGACTTTTCTGAGCCTGTCAAGTCCTTCTTTTGACCCATTTTGCCAAAGGAAAGGAAGTTGCCTAATAATTATGCACACCTGATATAGGGTGTTGATGTCATTAGACCACACCCTTCTCATTACAGAGATGCACATCACCTAATATGCTTAATTGGTAGTAGGCTTTCGAGCCTATACAGCTTGGAGTAAGACAACATGCATAAAGAGGATGATGTGGTCAAAATACTCATTTGCCTAATAATTCTGCACTCCCTGTATATTATTATAAAATATAAATAAGTAATTTAAATTAATTTTTTTTTTTTAAATAATACAAATTGAAAAAAAATATATATCTATATGAAATTTTATTCTAACTGTATTTTAAAATTAATATATATATATATTTATATCAAAATACACTTAGAATGAATTTGTATATATAAATAAATAAATAAAAATAATACAAAATATACATATGTCCATATACAAAATTACATAAATAATTATATAAATATACACGTAGACTTCAAATATATAAATATACATATATATTTAAATTCTAAGTGCGTATTTATGTAATATTTTTACATAATTAAGTAATTTTATTGATTGCAATTTGAGGGACCTGCCTGCCAACCCAGGCCGAAATTCCAGAGAATTGAATTTGCTAGCACTGTATTTTACCCTGTAACGTTCTACGACACCCTAAAACCTGTAAATGGGGGGTACTGTTTTACTCAGGAGACTTTGCTGAACACAAATATTGTGTTCAGCGATGTCTCCCGAGTAAAACAGTACCCCCCATGTACAGGTTTTATAGTATTTTTGAAAGTTACAGGGTCAAATATATGGGTCAAATATTTTTACATTGAAAATGGCCAGGTTTGTTACGTTGCCTTTGAGAGCGTATGGTAGCCCAGGAATGAGAATTACCACCATGATGGCATACCATTTGCAAAAGAAGACAACCCAAGGTATTGCAAATGGGGTATGTCCAGTCTATTTTAGTAACCACTTAGTCACAAACACTGGCCAAAACTAGCGTTCAATTTACTTTTTTTCTTTTTTTCACACACAAACAAATATGAATGCTTACTTTGGCCAGTGTTTTCGACTAAGTGGCTACTAAAAAAGACTGGACATACCCCATATTGAATACCCTGAGTTGTCTACTTTAAAAAAAAAAAAAATGTACATGTGAGATGTTATTCAGAGATTTATGACAGATAATAGTGTTACAATGTCACTATTGATAAATTTTAAAAATGTATGTTTTGAAACCGCAATATCCTACTTGTACCTATAGCCCTGTAACATGCAAAAAAAAAAGCACGTAAACACTGGGTATTTTTAAACTCAGGACAAAATTTTGAATCTATTTAGCAGTTTTTTTAATTCGCTTTTGTAGATGAGTAAAAGATTTTTCAAGTAAAAGTTAAAAAAAATGTATTTTTTTAAATTTATCATCATATTTTTTTTTATTTTTTTTTAAATTAAAATACAAGAGATTATATAAATAATGGTATGTAAAGAAAGCCCCTTTTGTCCTGAACAAAACAATATATCATTTGTATGGGAACAGTAAATTAGAGAGCGGAAAATTACAGCCAAACACAAACACCACAAAAGTGTAAAAATATGCCTGGTCGCAAATGTACAACATCGCAAAAACAGTCCAGTCCTTAAGGGGTTAATTGGGGAAGAGATGGCAGCAGTTTGCACTGGGAAGAAGGCCGGCAGATGTAGTGTTATGCTCTCGGCAATGTTCCGCTGAGAATCCATGAGTCCTGGAATTCATGTGGATTTTGTTTTCTTTTTTCACATACACCTAACTAGATATTGTTGCAGACCACGTACACTCTTTCATGGCAATGGTGTTCCCTGATGGCAGTAGCCTCTGCCAGCTGGATAATGCCACACGCAAAAATATTTTGGTTTGAGGAACATGTCAATTGACAAATAGTTCAATGTGTTGTCTTGGCCTTTTGTTGCTCTGACAACCTTTTAAAAATAATACACAAAATAAGTCTTGCACACAAACTCTACTACTCTTGGTCAGCATGTTTTTAAGTACTTGGATCTCACTTGATGCAGAGTATTACAGCACAAATCAGTCTGTTTGCGGAGCACTTAATTGAGTTGTGTGTTTGATTGTCATTTCAAACTTTTTTTATGAAATGTGTCTTTCATGTTTAATGTTTTTCCCAACTATGCTTCACTTCCTCATGGGTTTGTTACCAAGTCAATAAATATGAGCAGTCCAGCTGTTTTTGGCTATGCAGAATGTTCCCTCAAGGGTATATTTACACACCTGGATCATACAGTTCAGGAGACCCCTATATTTACTTTGTTTGCAATTTGTTTTATCTTGGGATGCATTTCATATAGTAAAGTGACTTTCCTTAGATCTGTTATTGTGTTTATATTTACACTGAGGAGAGATTTGTGTTTTATGAAATTGTACACAGTTCTAAATAAAATGACAGTACCATCAAAAAATATTTGTAATAATGCTAAATGATTGTAGGATTTAAAAAAAAATTTTTTTTTTTTAGATGTAGACCATATGCTCTGCAACAAAAGATATAGAGAAATAACGTGAACCAAAATTCATTCTGTTAACCATTATCAAATTTTGATATTCCCCTATGCATTGTTATACAGGTTTCCTACACTATCAACTGTTTTGTTTCTCCGTACATGTAACCATGAGTCACTCTGCAAATGTCAAAACAGTAGGAAGATAACCTGGCACATAGTGGATTATACATTTTTTTTTTTTTTTTTATTAGTATATATTGTCTATCTTGGTGTAACGCTATCAGTTAACGTTCCCTGTTTTGTTGTAACAGAGAGGCCAGTGTTATTTGAAACTCACAAGTGTTTTTCCTTTTTCCTTCAGCTCCTTTATTCCAAAGTTTATCAACCACCTTTTTAAATGTAAACCCACAAGCATGGTTGGAGCAGAACAGGTAAGAATATTGAAATTGTGGGAGTTTGGACAGATGTGCATAGTTGCATTTATTTTCTAATTTCAAAATGTCCCTCTCGCTGACACTCATACCCACTGTACGCAAAGCATTAAAACTGGAAAATCTATATCATGGATGTTGTAGTATTGCATATTTTCAACCCATCTAAGGCACATTGTTGTAATCAACGGATATCAATTCTTCCAGGTGTCATTGCTATGTCAAATGCAATGCAAAATTATTTATCCCTATGTTTAACAGCTTCAATTCAAAGTTATGGGCTCTTAAATTAAAATCCTGACAATTAATGCCAAGTTTGAATATGTGTTAGCAGTGCTCATGTACCGATAATGTAATATTACATTATATCTCTAGGGGGTAAAGTATTGCTAATATTATCATTCATATGGCCCACAAACTATATGAATCAGGCTTGTAGCCTAAATGAACACACATAGGCAGGCTGGATCAACTGATCAGAACTCTGACCTCCCACGAGTTAATTCTATAGAATTATAGCTGAGCAGTTGATGGTGGTTTTAACACTATAGGCTCAGGAATACATGTTTGTGTTCCTGATCCTATAGTATTCCTTTAATAGCTGATGTATTTTCCATGCAGAATAGTTGGAACTTTGTAAATTATATCTATAATAATATTCTTTGTATACATATATAATTATATTGTTACGTAGGCTGAAAAGAGAAATGTGTCCAAGTTCAGCCTTTCTCATATCTTTTTTTGCTGTCAATCCAAAAAAGACAAAAAAAACAATAATTTGAAGTGCTTTCCGATTTTGCAACTTTTGTCATTGCTGTATGGATTACTGTGTAAGTAAAATGACATTTATCATAATCACTGTACAGTGAAATTATAGTGCAGTTTAATTTTTTTTTTTTTCAAAATGGTACTTTACAAAAGAGTGAATCGTGCCTCGGTTACTGAGCAGACGAACTGGCATCCTATTTGTTAGGGACGTATCCATTTCTCCACATGGCTGTAAATGCTATTGAATATTTTACTCTGTGGTGTGTTGTAGAGATAGGTATAACACAAAATTACTTCTGTTGCAATTCTAAGTGGTCTACACCTTCATCTTTTTGGTGTATGCTTGACATATTTTTCCCATGATTCCCTGTGTGAGCATGTGCATTGCCAACTTTAAGTTGCGTATCAGTGTCTGCCACTCACCGCTAGGTGACTGTTCCTTTTACGTTATCAACATTGTAAGTTTTTTGTTTGTTTGCCTTTGGGAGTTTTTTTTCCCCCCATTTTGATCATCACTTTGGTAAGATTTAAGACAAGCTGCAGCAATCTTTTTTGTAAATATATTTGTGTTTAGTCGCAACTTCAATAACTGCCAGTGAGGAGAAAATAGATGGCTTATGGCTCCTTAGAAACTCCTGTGTACCCTTGACCTAAGAAGTTAACCTTTCTCTTCCCTTATGTTTTTTTATTTTTTATTATTTTTTGAAATCAGAAGAGGATTTTCAAAATGTTTATTGATGTTATTCTGGTGTGTTTCAGGAAACTGAAGTTTGTTTGATCAGTAAAAGGATAATAACAAACAAGTATCTATGAGTGCAAATGTACCCAATATTCTAACAACCCCCATTCAGAACCTCTAAAATTAAAGAGAGGGAGGGGTACATTTGAGGCTTTTAAACCACTGTACTGTCTGCTTCAGTTTAGTATTAAAGTGGCTGTGTAAGCTCAAACGTGTCATTCTACTATTGTTTCCCCTTTCAGAATTTTCTTTTTTTCTTCATTTCTGATATATTTCTCTTTAGAACATAAGACAAAGTAGGGGACTGCTTTGTCTTATCTGTTTCTGTACTCTTGAAAATCTTGACAAGAAGTGGAGCTTAAGGTAAGTATCTAATTTGTGTTATGTTTTAAAGAGAAATAGATCAAAACAGATACTAGAAGAGATAACCCTAGGAGAAAGGTAAGTTTGAGGTGACAGAGCCACTTTAAAGGGACACTGTAGGCTCCCAGACTACTTCAGCTCTTTGAAGTAGTCTGGGTTATGTGACCCTTTTGCACTTAGTGCTGCAATATTAAAGGACCACTTTAGTGCCAGGAAAACATACTCGTTTTCCTGGCACTTTAGTGCCCTGAGGGTGCCCCCTCCTGCCGGGCTCTGGGGAGAGGAAGGGGTTAAACACTCACCTTTCTCCAGCGCCAGACGGGAAGCTCTCCTCCACCTCTCCACCTCCTCTTCGGGTGAATGCGCATGCGCGGCCGGAGCTGCGCGCGCATTCAGCCAGTCTCATAGGAAAGCATTCATAATTTTCACAGTGAGAAGCATGCAAACGCCTCTAGCGGCTGTCAGTGAGACAGCCACTAGAGGCTTTAGAGGCTGGATTAACCCATTTATAAACATAGCAGTTTCTCAGAAACTGCTATGTTTATAAAAAAAAAAAAATGGGTTAAACCTAGCTGGACGAGGCACCCAGACCACTTAATTAAGCTGAAGTGGTCTGGGTGCCTAGAGTGGTCTTTTAAAGATTGCAGTTCCAGGTCTGCCCTCACTGGCTGTCTACTAGATAGCCACTAGATGGCTTCCGGAATCCAAACAGACTTTTGGTTATCTGACTCTGGACGTCCTCACGCTCTGCATAAGAACCTCCAGCGCCTGATTTTTCCCATAGAGAAGCGTAGGCGGAGCCTGACCCAGCGCCGAGGGACATCAGCGCTGGATTCCGCTAAACGGCTGAAGGGGTTTTTAACCTCTCCGAGAGAGGGGAGGACCTTAAAAAACTATAATGCCACGAAAACGGGTTTGTTTTCCTTTCACTATAGGATCCCTTTAAGTGTCCTTTGCTATTCTCATGTCTCTCAACAAATTCAGCCAGTGAATGGATGCATCAATGTTTCAGACAATGTTTGGGGCCTTTTTTTCTCTCATCTGAATTTAAACATCTGATGTATAATAGAGGACTTGAATGAATCTGAAATAATGTACACTATTTCTGATTAGACAATTTTGTTAGCTGAAAATATTTCTGTAAATGTAAAACACATTTATTGCTAGAGCATGTCCCATATGGTTAAAATTATAAACCCAAATCAGATATAAATATGCCAATAGTGCTCTCGAAAAGGTCAAAAATGTTACTTCAGCACTTCTGTTACTTTTTCATCAATTAAATGTTTAGACCTTTTAGTCTAGCTGAGAACTTTATTCAATTTTAATTTTAAATGTTTTTATCTTCATAAAGCATGTTACAGCATTACTTAGTGATTGCCATATCTCCAAATTTAACCAATTTGGAGCTCCTGTCCTGTATTCCTAGCTAGCCAGTGCAATTAGAGTACATCTTGGTGTGTATCACACTAGGCTGACCTGTCTATTTTCTGGATGACCACACCTGAGATACACTTCTTTTGGTTGTGCCATCATCAACAGATCCCAATGCTGGACCACCCATTCCTGGCCCGATTTAATACCTACTGATTTCATATTATTATTAGTTATTATTATATAGCACCAGCTTATTCCGCAGCGCTTTACAATAATATGCTGCTCTTCCAACCAGATAATCTATATTACATATATTAATAAAGTTCTAGATGCTTACCTGTTTCTGTGATTTCCATACTTAAGCTATTCATGGTTTAGTAAACAAAACAATTTATATTTATGTAATAGTGGTTTTCAGGAAAGCTTGTAATCCAATATGAAAACAGCATGCTGTAGAAACCATAACAACTACCGTAAGCTGTAGTTGTTCTGGTGACTATAGTGTCCCTTTTAAGCCTTTAAGGCTGATATCTGGGTACACACTGTGATAAAGGTTATAATCACTGTGTTTGGATCCTGCTGGAAGATTTTGGATCGAGTTGATAGCAAAAGGAAGCTATGGCTGTGCAAATGAACATAAAATATCATAAAACCAAAACATCAATATTAAACTGAATGCTTAAAAAACAAACTGGGGAAACACATAATACGATACATAATACTTTGAATTATTTATTTTAATTAGCTTTAGGAAGTGTTTTAAAACATTCATTATTCTGAAAATCAGACTATTTAAACAAAGTCTTCGTCCCAAGGCTACTTTTGCCATCAATCATTGTGTTGTCTTAAGCTGTATTAGTTATTTGGCCACTTAGTATTTTCTTGCGATGAGCTCAGCCAAATTTCTGTCAGGAGATTTGGAACAAGTTGTGAATACTAAAGCATTCTTCCTGTCGGGCAATTCTATTTATATTTAGTTTCAGTACTTTGTGGCCATGCCAAGCTAACGTGAACATTTTACAATATTTATCAGTGATGAAAAAAAGTAAAGTACAACTATTCACCTAGACAGAAATCTTTGATACTTTCCATTTGGTTCCTCATATTGCCAAGATGAATTAACTGTATCAGGGTAAAATTAAATAAGTTTATTCGAAAATTATAATGGTATCTAACACTCTAGTATGAAATCAATCTTATTTTTTAGACTTTGAGGTTCATTGATTGAAAAATAGAACAGATTTCCAAATCTGCATATGAACAAACCGTTTTAACCCTTTTCCTGATATGTAGGACTATCAGGGTTATTCAATAAAGTGAAAAATCAAAGTGAATTTCAGATTAAAGGTCAAAATAACTGAACTGGAAACATTCTCAAAATGCTTTCAGTTTAGCTACTCCGATCTTAAATTTTAAATTCACTTTGAATTCACCTTGAATTCTCACTTAAAGAACCACTATAGTGCCAGGAAAACATACTCGTTTTCGTGGCACTATAGTGCCCTGAGGGTGCCCCCACCCTCAGGGTCCCCCTCCCGCCGGGCTCTGGAAGGGGGAAAGGGGTTAAAACTTACCTTTTTCCAGCGCTGGGCGAGGAGCTCTCCTCCTCCGATCCTCCTCTTCTCCTCCCCGTCGGCTGAATGCGCACGCGCGGCAAGAGCTGTGCGCGCATTCAGCCGGTCACATAGGAAAGCATTCATAATTTTTTCCTATGGACGCTGGCGTGCTCTCACTCTGAAAATCACAGTGAGAAGCACGCAAGCGCCTCTAGTGGCTGTCAATGAGACAGCCACTAGAGGAAATAGGGGAAGGCTTAACCCATTCATAAACATAGCAGTTTCTCTGAAACTGCTATGTTTATGAAAAAATGGGTTAACCCTAGCTGGACCTGGCACCCAGACCACTTCATTAAGCTGAAGTGGTCTGGGTGCCTAGAGTGGTCCTTTAATTCTCACTGAATAAGGCTGTATATATTAAAACATTGAGGTCCTCAGTCCTAGTGCAGTCTTCTCACTAGTGACTTTTTATTAAACACGTTTACAAAACATAAAAGGTTAAAATTCCATTATAACTCGACTAGCAATTTATAATTGTCAATTACTTTAACTTGTTTATATTCATTTGTTAGTATCACTTAGGGCATGTAATATATATTTAAAATTGGTCACTATTTTCTGCTCAAATAGGACTTTATGACTGTTTATATCTTGCTAAAGATGCCCTAAATTCAGTGCTTAGAGGAACACTATAGGGTCAGGAACACAAATTTGTATTCATGAGCCTATAGTGTTAAAAACACCATCTAGCCTACCTTGCCCCACCCTTGGGTCCCCCCACCCTTAAATATAGTAAACTCTTACCTCTATTCCAGTCTGCTGCTTACCCATGATCTGCCTGCTTGGCTGACATCATCAGAAGTATTGATCTGAGCCAATCACATTTCCCATTGGAAAACGTGGATTGGCTGAGCTTATCATGGAGACAGATTCAGCACAAGCCAAACACAGCCCTGGCCAATCAGCATCTCTTCATAGCCATGCATTGAATCAATGAATCTCTAGGATGACAGTTCAATGTCTCCTTGCAGAGGGTGGAGACACTGAATGGCAGGGATACCTCCACTGGCCATATGAGAAGTGGCCAGTGGAGGTATCCCTAGGCTGTAATGTAAACGCTGCCTTTTCTCTAAAGTAACCATTTTTACTACAAAAAGCCTGAAGAGACTGATTATACTCACCAGAACAAATACAATAAGCGGTAGTTGTTCTGGTGACTATAGTGTCCCTTTAAATGTTCTGCCTTTATGGTCTACTGTACACATAACTGCAAAAAGATGTAAGGCAATTAATTAAATTACATTTTGAACTTAATAAAAATGTAGGGTTTTTTTTGTTTTTGTTTAAGCAAAATGCCTTTTGTTTTTAATGGTAGCATGTAATGCTCTTTAAGGGACACCAAGCATCAGAACATGTTTATCTTAAAGCATTTGATATGGTGCAAAGTTTCTGCCCCAGCAGTGTGATAAAATTTAAATATTGTAAGGGATAAGTGGGTGCAGAACATCACATAAATTTTTCAAATTTGAGCGGGTGCCAATGTTCATATTCACCCTGGGTGTCAAGTGACACCAGTCCCGTAGATCCCCAATGCTTCTGTGTAAGAAAGATATATTTAAATCGTTGTGTTCCTCAAAGTACTTCTATGCTAATGTTTCTTTATTTTATATAGTAGTACATTAAAGGACAACTGTCACCTTCAAATCTTTTTTTTAATATTCCTTTCATGAAGCATTGAAAAGAAACAGAATTTCTTAAAAGAGGTATATGTGATAAAATGGAAAAAACAAACCTTTATCTTTAGTATATGACAGGTATATATATTTTATTATTTCATTATACTGTGAAATAATAAAACCTGAAATATATGTTCTCAATGAATTTGTCTCTGTGGTACAGTTGCCTTTTAGTACTGCAATGTGAAAAACACTGTTTTACAGGCAGCTCCCCCTCTTCTTTTTGTCAAGCATAGGAAAAATACTAATGCAAAGTATTCCCTATTTTGTCTCAATATATATTTTGACTATGTTAAAATTTCAGTGAAATTCTAACACCGTTAATGTGAGTATTTCATAAATATGCTATTTTTATGCAATACTAATTTTGGATTAGGGTGGGTGAAGGTGCCGTTTTAAATGGTTAAATACTCTAAGGTAAATAGCCTGTGATGTCTACTTTACATAAATATACACTTTTGTATGGTAATTTTGTTTTCTGTGATAGCTATTAAAGGAACACTATAGTCACCAGAATAACTATGGCTTAGTTGTTCTGGTGAGTATAGTATGTCCCTGCAGACATTTTCAAGTAAATACTGCCTTTTCCAGAGAAAAGGTAATTTTTTACAGTGCTGCCTAGGTACACCTCCAGTGGCAGACATTCAGACAACCGCTAGAAGTGCTTTGAGACAGCACTGATGTTCAGCATTTCCACGCTCTGCATGGAGACGATGAACATTCCCCATTGAGATGCATTGACTCTGATTGGCCAGCACAGTATTTGGCTCTGTCAGCCCCTCCCCCCCAACTTCCTCCCACACCTCCTTGACTGAGGTCATCAGACTTGACAATCTCAGCCAATCTAAGGCTTTCCCATAGGAACGCATTGAATTGGCTGAGATTGTCAATTCTGGTGATCTCCGCCAAGGAGGGTGGATTGGGGCGGGACCAGCACTGGCAGACCTGCACGGCGCTGGACTAAAGGTGAGTTTTTATCCTATTTGAGGGAGGTGGCCCCCTAAAGAGCGTTTTTAACACTATAGAGTCTGAAATATATTTATATTCCTGACCCTAAAGTGTTCCTTTTAAACCTGTAATACAAACATATTAAATTCTAAAATCACTTCACATTGAATTTTTTTTAACTCCTTGTATTTGGTGAATTGTAACTACCAAAAATAAACTGAAATCTTGGAATTTGATGTTCTCTGTAATATTTTAATTTTGTTATTTACATGGCGGCATCTCTTAGAAAACCTTAGTGTATGTAACTTGTTTTCTGATTCTTTTATCCAGCTTCATAAGCACCAATTTGGGTTATACTTTGCATTACTTGTGGCTCTTTGGGAATGTGTGAATCTTTGTGATCTAACATATAAAGTACACAATCAAGATACATCACTGAACGCACCAGAGTTCATTAACCATCGTTACTGGAAATGCACATAAATGCAAACCCTCTCTTAATCAGTATTGTAAAGGTTACTGTTAAGTATGTTAAACGAGACAGTCAGTTTGTCTCCTTTTTATTCCTGAATGCACCACTGAGCTAAGCTACCCTTGAAACTACATTTGGTTTCTAATCTTTGGATAATTAGGATTTGCCTTGTGGGAGAGCAAGCAGCCCCCAGACATTCCACCCAGGTGTGCTTAAATGACACAGACGTAAACAGGGATTTTTTTCTTCATTCATTCATTAGCTTCCTGCTGTTCAGCTGTGTCGTAGGTGGTTAGTCATTTCACCGTGAGCGTAGCAGAAAGTCATTATTTGTTTCTTAATCTCTTAAATACTGCTTCATGTTTTTGAAATTGCTTTTGTGAGCTGTTTTCTCATGTAATACGTTTCTTTGGATGGAGTGACCTTTTTAATGTGTTCTCTTTTTATAATATATCTCTGAATTTTATAACATTGTAATTTAGTAAACCTATATTTTTCATGTGCTATTTTGAGTAGTTAATAAATTAAACTATATACTCTCATGTGTATGTGACCTAGTTATAGTTGACAAATGCATCATTGTTTCCTAGGCACATATAACATTACATGCTAGGTGCAAGGGATAGGCAACCTTTAGCACTCCAGGAGTTGTGGACTACATCTCCCTTGATACTCTTACAGCCATAATTCTGGCAAAGCATCAGGGGGGATGTAGTACACAATATCTGGAGTGCCAAGGTTGCCTACCCATGTGCTAGAAGGTGGTACACAAATACTGCTGCCCTGCATGAAATAACTTTACATGCCAGTCAAAGAAGCTCAAAGGGGTAGCTTGATTAGTTAACAGGTTCCACCATGCAGCCTTTGATTGATGAACAATTCATTGTCTCCTCATCAGCTTGAAGTGAATAATATGTGTTCAGGAAAAGATGATGGATTCTGGGAATCTTAGTCCTAGCACACTTTCCTATAAATCTCCCATGAGTGAAAGTGGTTTTCCTCTGGCGAAAGTGAAGCTTGTCATTTTCATTTTTAATGTTCTCACTGTTACACTATGGGTGATACTTTTTTTTGGCAAATTCATTGGGGGGGGGTGGGAGGGGAGGGGCTTACTGATTGCGGCTTACTGTTTCCTTATGTCCATACTGTGTGATTATAGGGAGCATCTGTTGGTAGAGGTGTAGTTTATATACACCCGTCCTCCTCTTTCTTTCCTTTCCTATTTAAGATCAGTTTTTCTGCATCTTTTTGCTGCTTATTTAAGCAGACCATGTAATCAGTATTACATACCTTATTTGTATCCACACACAATCACTTTTTGTTTTTAATAGGGGGTTGTCCTCCTTTTAATTGCTTTTCCATAAGATAATTGTTAAAGCTTTTTCAAATCATATTCATTTTTCTTTAATCCCGTTGGTCATACATGCTAGGAACTTTTTGTCCTTTTGTAAAGTTTCACTGGGTTGATGCCCTTTTTTTGAGATGAAAGATTTTGTGACTTTTTCCACAACGCTGTGGAAGATTTTTTAAATAATTTTTTGTTTGTTTTATTGGGTTTAACAAGCAGTGTAATAGCTAACCACTTCCTATAATTTACTAATCTTACTTAATAAATTAAGATTCAATATACTTAAATCTCTAAGCACATGCACATATGTAGTTTGACCCACTTATACAACCTTATATTTATACAACCATATAAAAGATCCATGAGGAGTCCAGATATGTAGCCAGTCATTTTAGCCTCTAGATCAGTGGTTTCCAAACCAGTCCTCAAGGTGCGCCAGTCCAGGACTCCGGAATTACCCAGTTGTGTCAAGGTGGTTTATTTTTTTTTATCTGTAAAAACACCTTAGACATAACTGGGTAATCCCTAAATCCTCGACTGGTAGGCATGTCTTGAGGACTAGTTTTGGAAACTGCTGCTTTAGACTGTGCGATATTTAGAGATTGCACATCCAGTTTGTGTATAAATATTTTTTTTTATTCTGTGTGGGACATAAAAAGTTCACTTCTGTGCTACCTAGAAAATGTCATTGAGTGATGAGAGGAGTTCCCAATGAATAAATTAAATTATTACCTGTATTTATTTCCCTTAATTCTGCCTATACTGTATAATTTACATATGACTGGCTGAGCATCAAGGTAAATGGCGACGTACAGAAACATATGGGTGTCAGGGTAAGCTATCCCTTCTGTAAATCATCTCTGTTAGGTAGTAATTGGGGTAGATAAAATCAATGATTTAAAAAAATAATTTTATTTAGTTATGTTACAGGGGGCTTTAAATAATGCGCTATATGTCTATAGCCTATACCAGCAGGCTTTTAAATGTAAACACTGCCTTTTCAGGGAAACATCTCTAGTGGCTGTCACTTAGACGGCCACTAGAGGTGCTTCCTATTTCAGTGCTGCACTGTGTGCAGCAGTGTTAATTTTCGCCACAAATTTCAAATTAGTTTTAGTCAGTCTTTTGACTAAAAAGACATTTTTGTTTCAGTGGTATTTTAGTGATCTGAATTGTTTTAGTCTAGTTTTAGTTTTAGTTGACTAAATCTCCAGTAGATTTTAGTCGACACAACTAAGATCTAATGGGTTTAGTTGAAGGGACAATATAGTCACCAAAACAACTTAATGAAGCTTAGCTTAAAGGGACACTATAGTCACCTGAACAACTTTAGCTTAATGAAGCAGTTTTGGTGTATAGAACATGCCCCTGCAGCCTCACTGCTCAATCCTCTGCCATTTAGGAGTTAAATCCCTTTGTTTATGAACCCTAGTCACACCTCCTGCATGTGACTTGCACAGCCTTCCATAAACACTTCCTGTAAAGAGAGCCCTATTTAGGCTTTCTTTATTGCAAGCTCTGTTTAATTAAGATTTTCTTATCCCCTGCTATGTTAATAGCTTGCTAGACCCTGCAAGAGCCTCCTGTATGTGATTAAAGTTCAATTTAGAGATTGAGATACAATTATTTAAGGTAAATTACATCTGTTTGAAAGTGAAACCAGTTTTTTTTTCATGCAGGCTCTGTCAATCATAGCCAGGGGAGGTGTGGCTAGGGCTGCATAAACAGAAACAAAGTGATTTAACTCCTAAATGACAGTGAATTGAGCAGTGAAATTGCAGGGGAATGATCTATACACTAAAACTGCTTTATTTAGCTAAAGTAATATAGGTGACTATAGTGTTCCTTTAATTAAGCAGTTTTTGTGTATAGATCATGCCTCTGAAGTTACACTGCTCATTTCACTGCCATTTCAGAGTTAAATCACTTTTGGTTCTGTTTATGTAGTCCTTGCCACACCTCCCCTGGTTGTGACTGACACAGCCTGCAAAAGAAAAGGTTTCGCTTTCAATCAGCTGGAACTTACTTTAAACGTTTTTATCTCCTGCTCTGTAAATCGAACTTCGAGCACATGCAGGACGCTCCTTCAGTGTCTAGCAAGCTACTAACAGAGCAGGAGATATAACAATTCTAATTTAAACATTTACAATAAATGAAGTGTAAACATTAGTTGACTCTTTACATGAAGCATTTAGGAAGGCTGTGTAAGTCACATGCAGGGAGGTGTGATTAGGGCTGCATAAACAAAGTGATTTAACTCCTAAATGGCAGAGAATTGAGAGTGAGACAGTGGGGGCATTATCTATATACCAAAAATTATTTATTAAGCTGAAGTTTGGTGACTATAGTGTCCCTTTAAAGCCTCTATCTGTCTCTTTTGCCCCTTCCTCATCCCCTATGTGTCTTTTTATGTCCTTCCAGCCCCTCTAGGTGTCTTTCCCAAGCCTGGTCTGTCTCTTTTGCCCCTCCCACAGCTCCCCTGGACAGTGTTACTTTTGGCAACTGATTTCTATTTAGTTTTAGTCATAGTCATTTGACTGAAAAATACATTTTATCATTTTATTCTGCATCATCCAGAGAGCACTATTTTGTGTTTCTATCCTCTTTTTAAAAAAATCACCAACTATTCGAATACCGGAAAGGGTAGACTCCCTTTTGAGGACATCCAAGGACCATCTACATATCCATAGACAGGGATTATACCGTCCAGGCGCACATATCTGAAGCTGGGTATAAGCTCCAGAAAATTGTAAGTGCAATTCTTTTCCCTTCATTTATTATCACTTAAGATCCTAACATACTACACTATATCCGTGTCTTCTTCCTTCCCTCCTCCATATCGCTCTGAGCGTGGGAATTCCATCACAGGCGCTGCTCCCTGATCCTACTGTTTACACCAAACAACTTTTAACTCTGCCCTATGGGGGGGCCGGGGACCTTCACTGATATTCCAGCACTAGTGTTAGGAATAAATGTTTGCATCTTGCATCCTAGCGACTGCTTATCTGATCTTGAAAAAAAGAGGGGGTCCCTCGCATCTACTCTGAAGTTTTTCTTAGAAATCCATGACATGGAGTTCCAGATGCAGCCTGTGCGTTCCGGCGGAAGTCATCCTGGTTTACACCAGAATGGCTTGCTTACCCTTTGCACTGGGCCCTATACAAGCTGCGTGCTTTAGTCACATTGACCAACCTAAGATAGCCAATGACTTTCCTATAATATAGCCCTCAACAGAGACGAAGCGGCAGTGGTCTCGAATAGGCTTTTATGGCTATCTCTTCTGATGCAGACTAGAAAAGAAGGTCTATCGTCCCTCCTTACCTGTGGTAAAGCTTGATCCTAGTTTTGCTTAGGCCTACCACTCCACTCCTGGGTTGGAGGCCAAAAGGATGAGTGTTCCTACACCTTTTTATATTCCCAGGAGATCTCTGCATAAAGGGACTGTCTGTAGACTTACCCCTGTGCACACGGTGCAGGGAGGCAATATGACATTCTATGAGATTTCTGAAACAGACCTAGGGATGGGAGTTTAGGACTGGGGGATGCAGATATGCAAATCATGCTGATTTGGGCCAAAGCCGCCATATTTCATAATCTGCTGCATAGCTTTTGAATAAAAACTCATGAGATGCTTTGAGCTATACCAAATTGGCAATTCTCCATCTTTTGATGATTACTGTTTTTGTTGGCCTTTTATCTTTTTTTTTGTGTGCATTTAATTACCCAGTACTAACTACATATGGCGTACATCACTGGTGGACATATATCAGAGCCATACATAGTTTATCTGGTTCAATCTCTCAGTTTCGAAGAGCAATGTAGGCTTCGTTTAGGATGAAACGCAAAAGCATTCTTATTTAAAAAATGTCCAAAATTTGGATAAATGCCATATAATTTTGTTATTGTTGTGTTGACACCTCATTATGTTTTATATTAATGTGGTTTTACCTATCTGTGAATTTGTCATTGCACCACAAAAAAATAAGACGTAATTTAAATAGAGTGTGTTTACATCCATAAACTCTCAACATCATTGTGTCACCTAGAGGAATTAGGTAATTATGTTAATTGATTTTATTGCTAATTTTCTGTGTTGTAGATTAAATACATGTATGTTGCTTTTTTGACTCAGAAGTAAACGAAAATAAGACATTGGCAAGCATTATCTTTACAGTTTTTTGTAAAATTTAGACATTGTAAATAAATTATGGGCCTTTAGTGTTACCAGACCACCATATTTATGCACAGTACATGCCAATTATGCATTTTGTCGGCCTGTTGGGAAAACTTTCAAAGTGACCCAACAGAATGAACAAACGAAAAGTTCCAGAAAAAAACATAGCGATTTGACAACCCTAGGAGAATCTAATGTCTGTATTTGTTGTGCTTGATATAGACATACACATGTAAAACACATAAATATTGTAGATACATCAACAGTCACAAAATTATTGTAACTCATATTTTGTCACATTTTGACAACATATATTTATATCAATGAATGTATATTATATTCATTGAGCATTTGAGCTCCTGTTTCAGAGTGGCGAAACTTAACTGGTAATATATTAGTTAAGTATATCCAAGATTTTGGATATTTTATCCACCTATAACACATATATGTATATAAGTTAAAAAAAAATAATAATAACTCGCTGTAGTTTATGAATAGGGGAGGTAACATTTAGATTAGATAGTTGATGCATAATTTTTTTTTTATTTTTTTTAAAAAGGAATACTTTTGAATGTCCTGTGTTTTCAGCAAATACGGAAGGTTTGCACATTCTGCAGTAATCTCTTAATAGTCCTGCTAAAAGATTGCAGGAAACCCTCCCATCCCCTCCCCATTTTGTAAATGGGTGTTTTTGCCTGGGATTTATGAGATATGAAGTGTGACACTTGAGGACTTTTTCAATCATAAAAAGACCTGAAAATACTTTGCAATCAAAAGATGCCACAATACATTTATTTTTATGAATGAAGCTTGATGTACTAATGCGTGGGTGCACCAATGACACAGTTGACATCACTGGCCCATGTCCCACAATGAAGGAAGACTATCTTCCCACTACACATGCATGTTGGGATGACAGACTGTTGTCTGAAGAGCATTTAATCATTCATGCGTGGCACCTAGCCAAGTCTTCTTGGCACTGAGATATTATATATATATATATATATATATATATATATATATATACATACATACACACACTAAAGTATTTGATACCCTGCTGATTTTGAACGTTTGCCCACTGACAAAGAAATGATAAGTATATAATTTTAATGGTAGGTGTATTCTAACAGTGAGAGACAGAATAATAAAAAAAATCTAGAAACTTGCATTTCAGAAAAGTTATAAATTGATTTGCATGTCAGTGAGTGAAATATGTATTTGACCAGTCCGATTTAGTATTTAGTGGCAAAACCCTTGTTGGCAATCACAGAGGTCAGACGTTTCTTGTAGTTGGCCACCAGGTTTGCACACAGCTCAGGAGGGATTTTGTCCCACTCCTCTTTGCAAATACTCTCCAAGTCATTAAGGTTTCGAGGATGACGATTGGCAACTCGAACCTTCAGCTCCCTCCACAGATTTTCTATGGGATTAAGGTCTGGAGACTGGCTAGGCCACTCCAGGATCTTAATGTGTTTCTTCTTGAGCCACTCCTTTGTTGCCTTGGCTGTGTGTTTTGGGTCATTGTCATGCTGGAATACCCATCCACGACCCATTTTCAATGCTTGTTTTCTTGGTGACTATGGTCCCAGCTGCCTTGAGATCATTAACAAGATCCTCCCATGTAGTTCTGCGCTGATTCCTCACTGTTCTAATTGAAACTCCACAAGGTGAGATATTGCATGGAGCACCAGACCGTGGGAGACTGACAGTTATTTTGTGTTTCTTCCATTTGCGAATAGTTGTCACCTTCTCACCAAACTGCTTGTAGCCCATTCCAACCTTGTGTAGGTCTCAATCGTGTCCCTGACATCCTTGGACAGCTCTTTGGTCTTGGCCATGGTGGAGAGTTTGGAATCTGATTGATTGCTTCTGTGGACAGGTGTCTTTTATACAGGTAACAAGCTGAGATTAGGAGCAATCCCTTTAAGAGACACCTGGAAGCCAGAAATCTTGCTGGTAGGGGATCAAATATTTATTTCACTCATTGACATGAAAATCAATGTATTACTTTTGTGACATGCGTTTTTCTGGATTTGTTTTTTGTTATTCTGTCTCTCACTGTTTAAAATACACATACCATTAAAATCATAGACTGATCATTTCTTTGTCAGTGAACAAATGTTCAAAATCATCAGGGGATCAAATACTTTTCTTTTTCACTGTGTGTGTGTGTGTGTATATATATATATATATATATCATATTATTTTTTTAACGAAGACTGACACCCAAAATGTACCTTCTATCAACTAATTTTATTGGGGGCAGTTTATTTAAACTTTATATGGCTTTTTTTTTTATGTGTCTAGGACAGTGGAATTTGATACTTTTTAAATATGCTTTATAAAGAAGTTATGAGTAATATATGGTGTAAGTATACTTCATTATGTGAACTAGGGAAATCCATTTCTATCTGTAAAATGTAACATGTTCATTTTATTCACAGCTACTCTTAGATACCCATTCCTTGAAAACAGTTTTGTTGGACCTGCCATCGATTGGATCCCAAGTAGTTCGAAAAGCCCCAGCCAGCTACACAAAGATTGTGGTAAAAGGCATGACACGGGCAGAAATGATATTAAAGGTGAGGCCCTGAAATTTATTTTCTTTATAATGAGCACCCTGAAAAGTGTTTGATAGGATATATTTTGTATGCTTTATTTTAGAAATGGATGCAGAGATTGTACAGCCAGGAGATATGAATTTCTGGTATTTTTGAGAATCACTTGACAGGCATAGATAAACCTGTCACCCTTATTGTCCTTAACAATATTTCCCATTTGCACTCTAGGCTAACTAAGCATCATGGAAAAAGTAGTTCAGAAATATCTGTGGTGCCATCCAATTGTATGTGGCTGTTCAGTTACATGTTTGACTTGTTATTCTTGAATATGATTCATTGAATCTAGTGTAAGAACATCTTGATTAACAAAATACCGGAATGAAAATATAATTTGTACTATATTAATACAACTAATTAAAGTCACGAGAGCAATGTGTAAGTAAATCATGTGTTAATGATCAATCCACTGAGCCTGAAGGTATGTGCACTGAGTTAGGTAGAATTCTATGTAGCTTGGCTCAGTTTTGATTGTTTACTGACATGAATAGAATCAATATTGTCTTAAATGGAAACACAAGTTGCCAAAGGTTCTGACAATATTTTCATGTCTTGAGTCCTTGTGGGATTGGTTGTAACCCAGGCAAAGGGAAGTGTACAACCTATTATACCACTAGAAAAATCGGCCAGACTTTGCAGCACATGATCACATCATTAACATTGCAGGCCGATCTTGACGCACTTAACATACAATAGGTTAATGGCCATGGGTCAAACAATATATGACAGATATCCAGGTTATATCATTTGCCCTAATAATTCATTCAAATACTGCAACTCTGCAATATTTTTCACAGGGCACCTGTTCTGTCAAAATTTAGGAGTGATACTTCTCAGTATATCCTCACCCATTATTAATGATTATTACAATATACTGTTAATAGTTGTAAATCCACTTATGATGTCAAACAGTCAGTCCCTCGTACACATAATCTCTGTGTGAAAATGTCGGAACCATTGTGAATGAATGTGAATGTCTGTTTGTGTGCAGTATCATTGTGTATTGTGTTCAGTTTCAGTGTGCATCATAGTTTCACTGTCAGTGGATGTCATTGTTCAATCACACAGAGTGAAAAGGTGTCACAAATTTGCACCAGAAAAATTATTTCTGTTTTAAATATCACAGTTGCACATATTAAATTGCCCCTTTCATTTTTAGTGAGATTGAGGTTTTGCGAAGTAACTGAAGAGACCAAGCCTTACCTTGACATGCATACTGCCAATGTCAACCAGCGTTGACTGAAGTACTGTAAAGCCTGCCACTACTGGACTCTAGAGTGCAGTGGAAAGGTTTTCTTTAGAGTTTTGAATCTTGCTATTATCTGATATCTATTCTCTGGCAGACTGATGGAAAAGTGCTTGGATGTAAAAATTATGTGGACACCTGCCCATCACACCTAACAGTGCTATGAGTTTGTTGGATGTACCATTCCTAAACCATGGGAATTAATATGGAGTTGGCCCCCTTTCCAGTGATTAGCAGTCAGTAATTTGGGAAGGCTTTCCACAAGATTCTAGATTGTGATTGTAGGAACTTGTACCCATTATGGCTCTCCATTAGCGTTGGGTATCATCTTATAGATTGAGGAGGTTGAGGCGAGAGTTTTTCCACATCAAACTCATCAAATTTGTCTTTGTGTACCTTTCTTTGTGCACAGGGACATAGTCATTCAGAATAAAAAGAAAGTGCCTTCTCTAAACTGTTTCTACAAATGTATAAGGTCCCACTTGTCCAAAAAGTATTTGTGTCCTGTAGTATTAAGATGGCCCTTTACAGAAATTAAGGGGTCTAGCCCAAGTCATGGAAAAACCACCCAAAAGCATTATCCGTCTACCACCACATTTTACAGTATTCACTATGTATTCAAGTAGATGGTATTCTCCTCGTGTTTGCCACACCCAGATTCTTCCATCAGACTATGTAGTGCAGCATGACTCATCACTCCAAAGAACCTGTTTCCATTGATCCAAAGTACAGTGGCAGTGTTCTTAATGGTACCGCAGCCAATACATGGCATTGTACATGTTGAAGTGAGGTTTCTGTACAGCTGTTTGAGCATGGTAACTCATTTCATGAAACTACCCATGCACAGTTGTTGTGCTTGGAGTTTGGAACTTTGTACTAAATGTTGCAAAAGATGACGGGTGTTTTTTACACGTTTCAGCACTATGCGTAAGATGTGAGTATGCGTAACATATCCTTTTGTGGCCGGGCTACTGATTATAGACACCTCTATTTAATAATATAGTTATAACAGTTGATTGGACAGTGCCACATTTAAAGTCACCGAATATTCAGAATTATAATGCAACTTAAAGGATGCCAGAAGTCATATTGGTCATTCATAATAACAAAGTTCATTTTTAAAACAAAGACAAACACCAGTTTCCAAACCATACATTTGTGGAGATCCTCCAAGTCTCAGGTTGACAGTGGAGCCAAAATTTAAGACACATGGCATATGCCATGTCTAAACTTATACAAAAAATATTTTTTTGTTTTTGTCTTGTTTCTGGCATAGTACAGCTCTCATGCTGATATTCTTAAAGCTGATATTCTTAAAGCTGACAGATAAGAGGGTTTGACCCCTGGTGGGTACGCTAGACATGGAGCCTGGGTGATATTTCCCTTGAGATCATTCCCATGGTACATTTTTCTTTAACAAAGCCACAATTCATCATATCCAGACATGATCTCCTTTCAATGATGTCAGTTGGTGTCTTGGATTTCATCATGTCTTCCACTTTCTTCTTTTGAGGATTCAGGCCTTGGGGGGTAACATCATGTCCCAAGAAATTGACCTTGGTGCAACACTGTGTCAATATTTGTTTTCACCCAATGAAATGTCTTTACATTTTTTGCAGATGAAGTGTGAGACAAAAATTGTCACATTCATATTTGTTGGAAAATTCCGAAGAGGTCCTGGCACACAATAATTCGGTGATCTCTGTACACATCAGCAGATTTTCGACCTCACAATAAGGTTTTTGTCAAATTAACCCCATAGTGGCACAAAACCTGGGGTTAGCTTGACAAAGACCTCATTGTGAGGTCAAAACTTTGCTGATGCGCACTGATATCCAATAAAGCTGCTTTTCACGGAGCTATTGTTTGCCCAGACTTTCTTTTGGTATTTACTCAGATTAAGGGATGTAGTGCTGACTTCAGCATCAATTGGGGCTCTGTTGGGGGTGTGCAGACCCTGTCTGTTGCTGATACTCACATTTGTTGGCGTCTCTAATTCAAAATCACCTTAATTGACAGATTTACTTAACATATTTAAGTCACACCATAAACACCACATTTGGACAATGTGCTTTTCTATATGATTTTTGTAGATTTTATAATGAGTAATCATGCATGTTTATATTATTTGATATTCAGGTAGTGATGGCTCCACATGAACCATCTGTTGTGTTTGTGGATAATTACATCAAGTTGTTGGCTGATTGCAACACAGAAATATTACAGAAGATTCTGGAAATGAAGGTAAGGAAACTTCTGCCATACTGTAAGCAATATTCTTTGATCTCTTGAATGAGATCGGGAAAGTAAGCAATTCTCTTTATAGAAACACAGTGGATATGCACATTAAAAACATACATTTTAAATTCAGCAATTGTGTGATATTGGAAATAATTTATCCATTTACTACACGTGGTTCTGTTATTATTTTACCCTAGAGCATAATTTGTTATTACTATATATCCATAAATTCCCTCACTAAATATTTTGGCACACAGAGCAAATAAGTGAAGATCAATTCACTTACTTGAGAGCATATATCAGTATCTAGGTTTGCCATATTGTAATTGTAATCTTTCCAAAACAAGACATGTATATACTAATGTTGGGTGTACTTTGAGAATACCCTGATAATGCACTCTCTGTGTTCTACTGATGCCACGCTTTATCCTTTGTATATATTGATTTTATTCCTCACATTTATTGATGCTCTGAGTAAGACATGTTTAGAAGATAGGGGAATGTTGCTTGTTCATTGTTTCTCTGGCACGGCTTCACCAAGATCACATTTATGTTCTGCTGCCATATGTTAAAAATGTGCAAATGGAAAACTGTTAATACTTCCTTTATAACACTTAATTATAACTAATAAGATATTTTGATTGTGATTCCAAGGTTAGACTATGCCCCACTCACAATTTTATTTTCAGAGTGATAAGTCTTTTAGCCCCCTAGACCCACTTCTTATCTTTCACTGACTTGTGCACCCTTATCTCAACCTTCATGTAGCCTATACATGCCTCACCTATCCTTCCTGTTTTTGTGCCAGTCTTTAATGCTTTCTTCCATCCCTTATCTTAGTCTTCTTTCTTTTCTTTTTTTTTTTTCTCTGTCCCCCTTCCAACTACTGTAGGCATTCAGACCACTTCAGCTCAGAAGTGGTCTAGGTGTTGTGTCCCATGCTCTGCATGATTCAATGCTGTCCTATGGAGAGGTCTAATGCGCGCGCGCCATTTGCTGCACATGCACATTAGACTCATTGCAGGACAGTGGTGGGGGCTGAGCTTCGAACTAGCGCTGAGGGACATTGGCGCTGGGATAAGGTAAGTTATAAAGGGTTTTTAACCCTTAATTTACTGGGTAGGAGGGGGCGCCAGGGAGGGGGGGAGGCAGAGGGATCGGTATCCCTTTAAGGTATAATCCCTGGTGGTCATACTATCTCTCTGTTTTACTCTGTGTGTACCACTCCTCTCTGTGTGGTTCCCTTACTCTGACCATGGACACTTTGGGGAGTTGGACGGACATAATTATTTATTTCACACCATTTACAATGTTCATGTTTATAATTAGAGGACTATCCATAGAAGTTAAGGCATATAACTATAAAAAAAAAATTCTTTCCATACATCACCACTGGTGTCAATGTTAGCTCTTGTTATTATGGCAATGATAATATAATGGCAACGCACTTCGATTAATTTGATGGTGTCTGTTTTTTCTGTAATGGCTGGTGTTAATGGAAAGCATGCTGTAAATGTCTGTATGGGCTCTTTGTTAATATGTATTTCCAATATGCTGATGAAAGCAGTGCCATGACATTGAAACTGCACAAATCATTGCCTGCATTTCAGGCAATGAACTTATTCTCGGTCTTATGAAAGGCAATAATTGCTTTTTGGGGAGGTGGGGGGTTAGGTCAAATTCTGCCAACATCTGTTTTGTAATGAGTGTATCTTAGTTACGCAACTATTGTTTGATTCTTCTACATTTTCTTTTCCTTCTGATGTACATTGTTATTGGAAGACAATACACATGAAATCTATTAACTGTGCACTTTGCTATGAAATAAAAGCAAGGAGAGATGCCAAGCAGAGTATAGAAGGCATATGTGTATTGTGTATGTGTGTTAGTATTTACATGATAAAGTATGCATTACATGTATTTTATTATAATACAAAAGTGCAAAATTAAGCCCAGTGCTCAAAATCACACTACTCCGGGTGTCGGCAAGGACTATAGTGCTCATCAACCGCAATACATACTATAAAAACAAAAAATTACCTACGCACTATACAAAATCCTAAGCACATTTAGATAACTGGTGCATTTTTAGTATCGCTCCAAAAGCCATTAACGTGTAAGCTCACCTGCCATGTCAAGGCAAAACCTCTTAGGTGAGTCCTACACTAACAATTCATCTTATCACCTTTATTTTATTAGAATGCGTAGAGGTTGCTGTGCCATTTAAGCATGTATTTAGAATAACTTTTGAAAAATGTCATGAGAGCAATATTGTCTGTTCTTGCTTAAAGTCAAACACTTATTCCACAAGGTGATACAGGTATAGGAAGATCGACGTCTTTAGTTGGATAATCCCGACTCACATTCACCTGGTGTTCCAGCTCCGCTTTATCTGATATTCCAGCAAACTGGTCTCTATCTCCACTTCACCAATTTCAGATCTATCGCTGACAAAGCTATGGTGTCCCACAATTATCAATTTAAATAATTGGGAGGCTATTGCGCACGTGCAGCAAAACGCCACACAGCGACAATCTTCATTTCCTCATAGAAATACATTGAACCAATAGGGAGTGTTCAGCCTTTCCATGCAGAGTGCCGAGACACTGCACATAGGTCTTGCAAAGATTTGAGGGCCTAAACCAGAAATCTGTTGAGACAAAACATTAAGCTGTAGTGGTTCTGGTGAATATAGTGTCCCATTAAGCTTTTCCCAAGCTTGGGGCAACACCAGCTAATGCAGTAGTAGGTCAGTTTAAGGTATACTGCTTTCTGGAAGTGACCCCTGTTTTCATTACAATATACTAATAATTTATTATGAAATATGTGAATTAAAGAATCATTAAAAAGTAATAAAGTTATTCTAAAAACCAGATACATCCATGTCTAGACAGGGGGTTTATTGAAAATGTAATTGAGCACTTGGCAACAAACGCATTCTTCACGCTGGATAAATGGAAGTGATGCCCAAACAGACTGTAGTGGTTACAATGTAGATTCCTCATTTTGATGAGTATGGCTTCCTCCTCTGATGTCAGGCTCTGAGGGACAGGCTGGTGGCTGCAGTGATTTTTCAAAGTGCAACACTGACGAGCAACAAATCATTTCTGTACCATGAGGTGTGGGGCATTCTTGTACTATAACCAGTGCAAGGACCATTTGTTGTTCTCAGAATGCCGCTTTATTTATTCATAAAATATTTTACCAGGAAAGATACATTGAGATTTCTCTTGTTTTCAAGTATGTCCTGGGTCCATAAAAAATTGCATTGCTACAATAGGGTACAATAAAATACAAAAACAATATTAATACACAATATATACAAAATTTAACATAGAACAGGTAGGAAATATATAATAAACCATGACAGGTGCATTCTGTTTTGAGGTATGTAGAGAGGGATCTCTTAAATGACTTAAGGCCTGGGGAAGATTTGAAAGTATGCGGGAGGTTTGTTCATAATTACGGTGCTCTGTAGGAAAAGGAGGATCGGGCTGCTTTCTTTTTGTATTGAGGTAGACATAATAAAGCGCTGGTACAGGATCGGAGATTATCGGAGATGGGAACAGCCGAGGAGAGCATTCTGCTCAGGTAGGGTGGGAGCTTCCCAGAAAAGCTCTTAAACACAAGGCTGGAAAGATGAAGGGTGCATCTGGATTCCAGCGACAGCCCGTTTAGTTCTTTTAGCTTGTCACAATGGTGGGTTCTGTAATTACATTGTCGCCAGAACGAGTTATACAATGTATTAAGTTTATTAAGGTGGGTTTGCGGTGCAGGTGCATATACTACATACCCATAATCAATGATTGGCATTTGCTGTACAATCTTTTCATTTACTGTAGGGCTTAGGCAGGATTTGTTTCTGTACAGGGCACCTAGTTTTGGATAAAGTTTAGATGCAAGTTTTTCGTGAATTAGGGTTGTGACTTCAACAGCATTGCTGGTATTTGATCAGGTCCAGACTGTTTTTTCATTTTTATATGAAGGTGTTTTTTAATGACACTAATGGGTATAGGTCTAAAAATGAACTATATTGGGTCTTTGCAAATTTAGTGGGGCCTGATCCACATTTGTAGTTTCAGGATGTGTGTAATATATTAGCTTGGCAATCAGGGTAGTGGAGCATCCGACAAATTATTGTTAAAAGCATTTGCTATGTCATTTCTAAAACATGAATAACCCTGTATTGCAATGGCGGAGTCTGGTATTTTAGCTGTTAACCATGATTCTGAGAGCTTTACGTGCAACCACATCATAGACTCTTCTGGAATTTTGTTGCAGCTGGTGCATTATTATTATTATTTATATAGCGCCAGCAAATTCCATATTATGACATATTATGTGTTATCTTTTGTGTATAATTCTTTATACAATTCCTCTCCTCTGGTGCCTAGCTTGGTGCATGTCTTTAAGTTCATACCGAGATGTAGTTTGTCATTAATATACTCATAAGTTAAATATCCATTCATCTGAACCTTCCATTGAATATCATGTTTCCTATCTAGGGACTAAAGAGAAGCGAGCAAAATGCCATGTTGGAACTATTTCGGCAGAGACTTCCAACACCACCATCTGGCGCTGATAGCAGCTCTGTCACTCTACAGACCCCAACTCCAGAGCAAGAGTCATCCAGGATACGCAAGTTGGAGAAGCTCATCAAGAAACGACTCTAAACAAAATTGCTTCCTCTGTGATTTACAGATGTCTGTGGGAAGTGTTACAAGTAATTGTGCTGTAAACATTTTCACAGCCACCCTATTACACTGTCACATCTCTTTTCAATGAATAATGTTAAGTGTCAACAATGTAGGAATCCAGCCAGTTTAAGCATATTGGGTCTGACTGACTGGTATGAGGTTGTCTCTGTCTAGACAGCACATATCAAGATCAGCCATTCCCTCAAGCATGTAAAAAGCATTGCGTGGGAGTATGTGGTCACACACAATTATTCTTCCTAATTTTTCTCTTTGGTCTTGCTTGGGGCTTTTGTATGCAGGCACATAGCTGTGAGTCCTGTCTATTTACAGAGACAACTTCTGGTGGATAACTTAGTTCTTCTACACATTGCCAGCTTTGCAGGGTTTTACTGTCAGCCTACAGGAGACAAACGTTAACTTTCAGAGTGACATTGAAGCATCATGCTGTGCAGCTATATGGCGTTTGAGAGGTTAAATGAGCGTTATTTTCTTTATACCGTATACATTCATAGCTAAATCGAAGTGCTCTATGCATTGTTAATGCTGAGAATTGACTTGAGAACCCAAACCATGTTTGTTAATGTATTGTATTTAAGTGTAACTACTGTACAAGTACTGCACACAAGCAAAAGGAAAACATGTTGCAAAGGAAAAGGTTAAAATTGGTGGTATGTGAAAATTATGCAGAAGATTTCCTATTTCAATTCATCATGGGGCAGCACCAAACTCTTCAGTTCGAACAAAGCACTTCTGAAAGTTTTTCTTTTTTATTTGGAGGTGGGGGCGGTGGGGGTTCTTTTTCAGTTAAAAAAACAAATTGTATTGGAGTAAAAAATATTTGGTGCTTTAAAACACTAAGCAGCTGTAAATACTGGGAATCGGTATATTTAAACATTGTATTGTAGTGATTCAAAAAACAGATTGCAAAATGTAGGCATAATTTGTTGATTTAAAAATAAATCTCTAATTCCACTATAATAGTTTAATTATTAAGCCCAAATTTAAAAATTCCTAGCTTAATGAATAATTCTTCAGTAAATTGTTTGTCACACTATTAAAAATAGGAGTTATTTTAATCCAGAATTTCCTTATATTTTGCATTGGTATATAAAAAAATGCTGCCCACATAACTTAAAGGGACACTTCAGGCACCAAAGCAAGTTATGGTGTTTGAAGGCCCCTGAAGACACCCTCACATCAAGGGGTTAAACCATTCTTGAACAGTCTAAACCCAAAGTTGCCTGCAGCGGCGATGTCCACTCCCCCCCAGACAAAGTCCAGTTCCAGAATTTTCATTTTCAGGCAGCGAGGAGTGCCACTGGGGCAGTGGCTATGCTGATTGGTTGAGAGCAGTCAGCTGACGCTCTCAGCCAATCAGTAACTCCCCATTCATTAAACTGGCTTGGAAAAGGTAGAAGCTGGATACCGCCTAGGGGGTAGTGGACATCGCCGCTGGAGGCAACTTTGGGTTTAAACCATTTGAGAACTGTTTAACCCCTTGAGGTAAAAGTGCCTTTAAGGACTTCATGGCCAAATAACATCTTAATTTAGATTAAGTACTTTTGGGGCCTGGAGTTTCCCTATAAGTATTTTGTGTTATTTTTTCATTGTTGCATCCTGCCATTAACTCAATGGGAAAAATATGTTCCAAATACATCTAATAGCTAAAAAGCCATTTCCTTAATTTGTTAAAATATTTTTGTCATATCAAAGGCGTTTTATGCCCTCTGAACATTGTGATGGGGTCAGCACGATATAGAAATTCCCACATATTTATCTAATGAGTATCAGTTGCAATGCAAGCACTTTATGAATCTAATGGCTAATTAAAGGAATACATTTGAACCTACTTTCATGTTATCCCACTATGTTGTTTAGAGGCCTTTTATTAGATATGATGTCCACATTGCACAAAGTTCAATAAAACAAAAAAAAGTTTTGGTTGAGCTATAACTCATATTTTATGTTTGTAAATGTATGTGTATATTGGATACATGTGTGTGTGTGTGTGTGTATAAGGTAAATAAGAGTGAACCATGTATAATGGACTAACTCTGTCATCATAATCCACAGGTCCGAAGGTGTCAGTGGCACTGACTTATAATTCACTGTTCACTATTTTGCATCTTTTATATTGCATGAAACATAGTTGATCCATTGAAGATTTATTTATTTATTTAGTATTTCATTCAATCAACATCGGTTCCAATAATTCATTAACTTTTCTTTATAGTACTGTTCCTTTGAATCAGCATAAATCCCTGCAGCTGCTCGGTAGTGATAAGACACCTGCAATATAAAAGGATCTTTCATCTTTGAGTTGGTGATTATTTCATTTGTCCCTAAAGGAACACTCCATACTCCTAGAGCACTTGAACTTTCAAATGTCCACATTAGTCCTAATTTTCTCATGCATGGTATTATTGATTTATAGTGATTTTCATTATATGTAAATTGAGTGATTAGCTCTCACATGAATCACTCAGTCTTGGGGTCATTCTGTTTTGCAGGGAACAGTTAGGGTTCGCTAGGTTTAGTAGGAACACCAGATTTTGATGTGCTCAATATGATGACAATGTCACTTTTGGAGTAAGTAAACATCAAAATGATGGCATTTCTGTAATTCGATCCTATATGCTCTCCACAAATGTGCAATAATATATATTTGGGGCATTGCTGTATCAGCTGTGCAGTAGTGGGACACAAGGCATGTGAAATGTATTATTTAAATTTTAAATGTATTTCCTTAATATTGTGTCATAAGAATATTGACATCAAAAGAATGAGATAATTTATCATATACGGTATTCTATGGAAAATCAGTGGAGCAAACCCATAACAGAAGTGGCAAAACAGCCTTCCAAATGCACAGAAACTTTCAACAGTCACTATGGGCTTATAAGGATTGCTGTTAAGGGATACCCAAAAAAATATACAGGATGCTGAACCATTTTAAATTTCTATTTATTCATCTCACATTTTAAGAGGACAAAATTATTTAGATACTATATAGTATTTATTTTATTGCATTATTTCAGACATGTTCAAGAAAACATAGGCTAGAAGCAAAAAACTTCAAAAACAGCACATGTGACCAAATAAAATCCTACTATAACATGCTTATGGTTATTTGTAAGAGATCTGGGAATGCAGCCTTGATGATGCCAGCATGTAAAAAATGTTGAGTGTAGACATAATGTCCACATACATTAAGGAAACACTATAGCATTAGGAATATAAATATAAATTGCAGAGATCAATGGACAGGGCCAATGCACACAGACCTCTTCATTTAGATGAAGTTGTCTGGGTGACTTTAGTATCCATTTAAGTACACTTGCCACAAGTATATGCACTGCACGGGGTGCTGCAGGCTTCTATTCTAGCCTGCAAGAATCTCTGTAGTATACTTTGTGTACCCAGGTAACTCTCCCCTTCTCTCCACTGTTTGCTGGAATTTAGAATTTTGTCTTAAAAAAAAAAAAAAAAGTTGTGTAGTTCTACAGGTGGGATAAAGGCTGTCATGTCCATGTTTCTCTACAGATCAAAAATAGCACTGAAGCAAAGAGGAAGATGAGTAAGGTTTATTGGATGAATTCATTTTCGATTGCTTAACAAGACAAAATTATATTTATCATGAGTAAACACTTCTGATGGTAGTGATTAAAAAATAGGTTATAAGGAAAGTTATGACAGCAAGCTAGAAGTTCAAGTGTTTGTGGTCCCTTGGTAACTTTAAGTACATCTTTTTAAATTAGATGTTTAAGGACAGTGGAAATTGCGACAGGGAATTGGTTATAAAGCAGTGTTTTGAAACACCCAAAATACCAAGAGAAACCTTTTTCCTCTGCTTGTTGAATTTGTAACTCATTGTTTAACATGGATTTCTGTGTGGAATAAGGACTCCATAGCAAGTTCTGATACTCTTTGAAATATACCTTTTTATAAAAGTTGAAATTGTCTATGCCATTCTAGATCACTAATTTGTCATAACTTACAGCAATTAGAGAGTCCTTGATCTGTGCACAAGACTGTAAGAAGAAACCATGAAGAGGGAGGCCCTTCTACATCTCTATTTTCACTCGCACAGGTTATATCTAAAAGCCAGTGCCCATTAAAGCACCGTGTTTAAACCTCTGATGTTCTTTTGAATAAAATGTAAAAATGCTTCTTGCATCACAATAATGATTTGTTTGCTTTCTATAATACATTATTGGCCTTTTAATAATCACACTGTGGATAATCTGTACATAAAATGTTTTTGTGAGATTATCAGGTATTTCTAAATAAACTGCATTGTCTGCTCTCAAGATATAAAACGTTATTTAGATGCTTTGCTTCAAAAATAGCTTTAGTTTTTTATATTTTGTTTTTGGCCAAAGCACACCTGTGAACAAAGTCCTGGTAATGTATATTTTTTATTCCACGGATGGGAAATAGGAGTTAAAACCATTTTTTATTCTTAATATCTTGTTTGTTTTTTATTACTGAATTGCAATTCCAAAATGTTAGTTTTTGGTTTTTTTTTTATTCATTCTCTTAGCTACATACTGGATTTTTCATATGCTTCTTGTTAGCATTTTGACACCGTATATGTATTAAGTTAATGGAACACTCAAAGAACCATAACGACTGTAGCACAAAGGGGCTATGGTGCAGGCAGTGTCTTGGTGCTGTACTATGGTAAATAGTCAAACTGTTTTAATATGATTTGGCAGACCCTGCCTTTTACAGCATGAGAATTTGGTTAGCTTTAGAGAACCTAGCAGGCCTATGCAGAACTATTTGGCTGAGAGTGTCAGTGGACCTGAATTGGCCATGCTTAACATAGTAAGACATGAGTTATACTTAAAGGAACACTACAGTGTCAGGAATACAAACATGTATTCCTGAATACAGAACAGTAAGTCAGCGCTAATTAACAGAAATTGGGCAGGCAGGGGGCCCAACAAAAGGAATCCATCAAAAACCCTTCGGAGGAAACGAAAAGACAAGAAAAAAGGAAAGTGCTACTCCACAAGTAAATAGTGGTATTGAAATCTAATAACACAACTGTATCCAGCACAAAGGCAAAAATAGGCCTAGTGCAAAGCAGTCTCACAATGTAAGTTCTTATTATCCAATGATGAAAGTCAGTGCTTAATAGGGTGTACTGTCCTCAGTTTGACTTGAACATATGTAATATGGAAGACAAGAGACAGGGATAGGTGATAGTGAAGCTTGTTGAGAACAGTCTTTGATAAGTAGAAAACTAGTGATGGAACACACATTTAAAAGAGCTATAGCCAGCTCTTGCAGTTTAGGTGTACAGAGGTATAATCCCCGCTTTAAAGGATAGATGGCAACTGTCAACCACATCCACACCAATATGATATAAAAGACAGAGGCAGGTGATAATGCAGATTGTTGAATTCAATCATATAAAGTATAAAATAGCGATGGAACACTTACATTTAAAAGAGCTATAGCCAGCTCTAGCAGTAAGGTTGTACAGCGGTATAATCCCAGCTTTTAAGGATATGCTGCAACTGTCCACCACGTCCACACACTCAGGAAGGAATAAAAAAAAAGCAACAGCTAGTGCTCTCAATATAATAGAATAATCTCCAATAAAATGAAGTAAAATTATACTTACAAGGATAGAACAGGCTAACTGCTCTATAAACTCAGTGTTGGTGGTATAATCCCCACCTTGGGGTTACTTGAAGTATAAAACTTAAAAATGCCAGGAAAAGTGCATATAACAAAGTTGATTGACACAAAAAAGGTGACCAAAAAACCCTAAAGTTAAAATACACAATATTAAATGTCCAGAACGCGTTTCACCGTTGCAGGCTTTTTCAAATGGAATAAAAACATTCAACCTGGCTATATGGGTAGCTGTTTAAAATTGGCGCCAAAATTAGTATTTTCCAATCGGAATTTGACATAAACATAATAAAAGTACATAAAAAGTATTATATTACATTCTTTAGGTAATACAGAGGATAAATATAAATTATAATATAAACAAGAGTTAAATATTTCCTTTTCTCATGTATTCCTGACACTATAGTGTATATGGGTTCAGGCCCCCCTTAGATCACAGTAAAAAGTGTTTCAACTGACCTTTTTTCCCCACACTGCGCCAGTCTCGCTGTTGCTGGCCACACCTCCATGGCTGGAATCATCAATCTTGATGATCTCAGCCAATCCAATGTTTTTCCATAGGAAAGCATTGGGAGACTATAGCCCGTGTGTGGCAAAACATCATGCTGCACCAATCAGCATTTCCTCATAGAGATGCATTGCAACACTAGAGGTTCTCTGAAAAGGCAGAGTTTTCCTTGCTGAGCATGCAGGGACAGGCTAATGACACCAGAATCACTACATTAAGCTATAGTGTTTATGTTAACTATATTGTCCATTTAAGCTTTAGTGATTATGGGCTTGGAGTGTTCATTTAAATGCACATACTACTGAATATTATATCTATTGTGTGATTGGACCTTGGTGGAAAACTAAAGCTTTATTTGTTGATTGAACATTCATATATTCTGTAATTGATTAAGCATGTTACAAAACTTATGATTGGATACGCAATAATCTTGAACATTAAAGATGTGTAATTATTGTGACTTTTTTGTCTGCTATCATTTTTTATTTTAAATCATACTTGTGTTGCATCCAAGCAAAACTAAATTTGGAAGAAGAAAACATGAAACAATTTTCAAATATGGCTTTATGATGGCTTGCTAACATCTACAGTCATCTGTCAGTCTAGGCCAGCGTTTCCCAATTAGTGTTCCACAGAACAAAACTAGGGTTCCACGGCGATTTGCCATTCGGGTGGCTCAAGCACTTAGGGCCACCCGATGGGTATTCCTAAACAGGGGTTGGTCAGGTGCCGCGTTCATCTAAAACCGCGACCGGACCCCTCTAGTATGGGATGCTGGGAGGAAGAGACAGCACTTCCTCCCAGACCTAACGTGCAGCCGGGAGGGGGAGCAGCAGGGATTGAGCCGCACACCAACCTCAGCCTGCAGCACTGAAGATCATCCTGCAGGAAAAAAGGTAAGTGAACAGCAAATTTAAATATATATGTATGTGTCAGTGTGTGTATCTCCCAATATGTGTGTGTGTGTGCCAGTTTGTATGTCAGTGTATCTCAGTGTGTGTATCTGTCATTGTGTGTATGTTTGTCAGTGTATGTATCTGTGTGTCTAGGTGTGTATACAGGTTTATCTGTGTATGTATCTGACACACAGATACATACACAGATACACACTGTGTGTCAGATACATACGCACACACAGGTACACACACTAGCACATGCAAACAGATAAACGTGTGTCAAGGTGTGTGTATCTGTGTGTCAGATTCATACACAGACACACACCGGCACACGCAAACAGATTCACACACTTTAATACACAGATGTGTCACAAATGGTTCAAATATTATCAGTATTTCCAAGTTAGGAAAATACACGACCAATTTTCAAGCTTACAGGGTCATAAAACACACCAAGACCACGTCATCACGATGTGGTCCTTGGTCCCGTAGTATTTACCCTGCAATGTAAAACATTTTAATGTAGGGTTAACACACTTCTTCCAGATAAAGGTGATCTCAGCCAATGATGGGAGGCCGGGTAGAAAGTAGCAGACGGAAGGGAAAATGGCAAGTGAAGCTCACCCTCTTTATGAACCCTGAGAGAGGGGAAGGACAGCTACAGCAGTTGGGAACCTGTGTGGCTACAGCAGCTACAGCAGTTGGGAACCTGTGTGGCTACAGCAGGTCAGCCCCTGCAATAAACCGGCCTATCAAGTACAAGTCATTGAGCCCGCTGTCTACCCCCACCTCTTCACAGATCATGGCCACACACATTTCTACACACCGCTCTGGGGTGGACTCACCTTCCAGCAAGTAAGTGATGGCTCTGTCTCCTTCCTATATGTGTTCACTACAGGTGTGCTGGAATGCATACCACAGCATTTCATTAAGCTGCCTTCTGTGTATGTGTGTCTGTATGATTGTGTATGGTTGTCTGTTCATGTGTCTGTATAACTGAGTGTGTGTGTGTGCCTGTATATGTTTGTATGACTCTGTGGTATATTTAACTTTCTGGAAAGTTAATGTGATAAATCTCTCAGAAAAAATATACGTATTCAAAAATGATAGGTGACATGGATGAGAAAAGGAATGGGCATGAGGACAAGAATAAGGCTTTTCTGAACTTTGATCTTTAGGCTGTTTAGTTGGGGACTCCCAAATTTGGCATCCTTGTATATGTAATTCGCATGTAAAGCAACCAAGAATTAAAGATGG